>JANAVB010030817.1:13480763-13808263 GCA_029216955.1 Iris pallida | reverse complement strand
ATGCTAAAGTCATCATTTGGCTAGTGTTTGCCATTAAAATTGTTTTGATTGAAATCTTAATACAAACAGAACAGTGATACAATATAGGACTTAGATGTAGTCCTAGGAGTACACTTTTGTTTAAGCTGGGTCCTTAGTGCCAATGGAGCGAGTGGTAATACGTTGACTCCGTTGACCGGCTGACGACGGTTATCGGTTCTCTGAAGGTGTGGATTGCTCTGGGTGCTGGAGCTTGCTGAGAGGAGAAAGACGTTGAGTGTCTAGAACTGCCTCTCGGTGATTCTCTCTGTGTTGTGAGTCTTCTGTTCTGAGTCTCTGTGTGTGTGTGTGTGTGAAGGAGATGACCCTTCTATTTATAGTTTTGCAGGCTGGCTGCTCATGCGCGCATGTAGGATGCGCCGGTGTGGAAACGCCACGTGGAGGTTGCTGATGGAGGCGCATGGATGCTGCGCCCTGATCGAGGGGGAGAACTCTTCATACTACTGTTGTGAGCCGGCACGTAGCAGAGAGAAGATCTTTTCGTTGCTGAAATCTTGGACGAGTTGAGTCAAAAGACACGTGTCGTCGACTCATGGTTCGAAGATCTCGGATTTGGTGGAGAGGAGTGATCTGGTGGGCTGCGCCTTGGATTGGGCGCAGGAGGAGGCTGCGGCTCATAATCTTTAGGAGTTACAAACCATTTGGGGCGCATGGCTTTTGAGGCGCATGCAGGCGACTTTCCTTCTGTCTTTCGGGATCAGAGAGCAGTCTGAGGCGCATGGCTTTTGAGGTGCATGCTGATTTGGACGCATGGCCGTAGAGGCGCATGCTGATGGTGGAGTGGCCACGTGGCAGTAGCCGTCGGAACAAGGTCATGATGATGCTGACGTTGTCGACGCTTCGTTTTCTGAAAAGCTGTCAACTGTTCAGACTTTGGGAGGCGTGCTGCCAACTCTGTCAGTTCAGCATTTAATGTTGGTGATGTTCGATGGACAGCTGAGTGGGTGCGTCGGTTGGCGTTCCACTCGGTATAGAGATGTGTGAGGGCGCACCCTCTGTAATGCGCCGAGTACTGTAGGGCGCGTCTGTGTGATGCGCCTGACGCCGAAGGGCGCGTTCGTGTGATACGCTGTCTGGCTGGCGCATCGGACATGTCTTTTAATGATGCGGCTGTCTCGCTCTTCGAGTGCTATAAATAGCCGTTTGGCTGATTTCGAGGCGTCCGGTTCATCCATTTAATGTAAATTCATTGCACGGAATTCGGAGGGCCATCCACTTGGCGCGTGGGTTTGATCTGCCCGGCCTATAAATAGTGGCATGGAGAGAAGATTTGCTTCTCATTCCCTCACGTACTTCCAATATGAATTTGAACATACGAGTGCATTCTGCTGACGAAGTGCTCCCGAGGGTGAAGATGAGACGCTGTGTTATCTTTGATGCACTTGAAGGTGACTGTTACATCCAAAAGACGGAGTCGAGGGCTTCTGAGGCAGGCGGAAGGTGCCTGTTGCATCCAAAGATAAGGATGCTCGAGCCTCGTCTCCGTTATTCCGGAAGAGCCGTAGATCGGAATGGCTGTGCAAGGCTCTCTCTTCCTGCAAAGTGGGGTTTCCCCACTTTGATCGTGTCGAAAGCTGCTCCTTTAGCCATGGTTTCGATCACGGTCTTCCTTCGGCTTTGGAGGATCTTTCGAAGCCTCCCCTGGCCACAGCATTTGCGGTGCTCTTCTCTTCCTTGGTTCCAGCCAGAGGGTTAAATGCTTTGTGTCGAAGCATTTATCGGGCGAGCCTGGTTGGAAGAGCGGCACATAACTGGGCTCTGCTCGGCCAGGTGAGCCTGGCTGGAAGAATTTGGCTGAAGGGATGCACATAACTGAGGTGCTGAAGAGATGATGGGATGCGCCTGGATGGAGGCGCATGATATCTGCTGCGCCTTATTGGTGGCGCATAGTGATGTTGCGCCTATCTGGTGGTGCATGGTGGTTGCTGCGCTTATCTGAAGGCGCATGATGGCCGCTGGCTGTAGACTTAGGCTATTTCCTTTGTAGGAATTCTCCTTTGTACAGCCTTTTCTAGACATGTAATAGACTTTTATATATAAATAAAAAGTCCTTCTTCAAATGTCTATAGTTATTGACTTTGCTGTGAAGTTCTTCATCTGAGTTCTGGCGCATGTAGTGTCTGGCGCATGGGCTTTCTGGTTGTGAAATTCCATGCTTCTACAGCTAGGTGTCCAGTCAGAAAGTCGTGTTGTACCACTAGTGTCATAGTGTTTAACTTAGTATAAAAACTAAGTTTATGTGTTATTTTTACAGTGACGAGTCACCAGGCATCTATAGCATTTTTATCGCTGCTTTGCTTTGCTAAAGGCAAGTACTTCTACAAACTTTACATACTGCTATAACCATAAACTGTGATTTCCAACCATATTAAATGCTGATCCTTGGGGTAGCAAGTTAAAACTTCACATGTTGTATTACTTTCAGTCTCTACCATGTTTAGGACAGTTTTCATATCTCTCACATGTTAATAAAAATGGGTTAAGGGGAAACTGTTAGTAGTGTACGTGATCATGCCCCCTTTTCCGTATGTATTTACCGAACACCGTTATATTCTATATGTATCTGTGTCGTATGTTTGGTCCCGCGTTTGTGTATGGATATACACCGATACCGTTAAGGGTACGTATGTATACTTCAGAAAATTGATATGTACCACTGTACATCCTGATTACCTATTGACTGATCACTCACCTACTACAGTTTTAAACTTTAAAACAAATAATTATTGCCATGATAAGATGTATCTAAAAACTGGATAAACATGATATGTCATTTCTTTTCATCACATGATCAGTATTATATGTTTGTTAGATTCAGTACTTGCTCCCGTCCTGACAGGATAACGTTGTAGGTATTCTTACTGAGGAGGAGTTGCTCTGTGATTCATATTATGGAGTTACTGCCGAGGACCAGGCCTTGTCTTACGAGAATGTACCTGCGGGGAACCTCGTCTAGTTGTCTATTTACTTTGGACTTTTGAGAGTAGTCATGTATTAGACTATGTATTTTGTGACTGGACCTGTATCCAGTTTTACATTTCAGACTTGTACTTGGACTTACTATTATATAAGATGACTTTTGTGTTTGGAGCATTTATGACTCTTTATTACTTATAGAACTGTTAGCATATTTTAGTCTTACCTTGTTATCTTTAGAACAGCTTACTACGTTTTATCTCAAGCTTAGGCTGGACATGGCTCGGCCCGGCCCAACAATTTAGGTAGCGGATCGTGACAGTTTGCGAGACAGTGATTTGGTTTTGCGGACCCCGTTGTAAATAAGGCAAAATGTCGACCTCTTATATTTTAGCGTAAATGTATAGTTTGCACACGAAACCAACTAAAATCAATACTTGTTCAAATCGGACTTGTGCCTTTGCATCGATTCGATTTCTTAGAATCTTCGAACTGACTCAAAGCACTTCTCTCGTTCGGGCCAACTTAATACCTGCATCGATCTTACTCGATGTATTCCTTGGGTCAATGTAACTCTTTGCATCGATTCGACTCGATGCATTTTCTCGGGACAACGTAACTCTTGTATCGATTCGCATCAATACGTAATCGGGTCAACACAACTCTTCGAGTCAACGACTCAACATAATGTACCGTGTGGAGTGAGGCATTACACTACTACTGCATCTAGATCTTGTCAATTCAAAACCTTGCCAATTCTATCGGGATCAAAACCTACCAATCAAGCACTATAGCATTCGTATCACAAGATGAAGCATCAAAATTTTACACCTAATATACGTGCACCAATAATTGACTACGAATAAACTAGTGCAACTACAAAGAACCAAAGCAATCATCATTCGAAGAACGATAATCTATATTTAAATCAACATATTCTGATTGAGCACAAATAATAATATTAATCATATTTTTCCTAAAAATTGTTCAACAATCTAAGAATTTAGCCACTACGCACACAAAATTATCAAGAAAATTCCCAAACTATTAATTTATCACAATAATTACCTAAAATTTAGTAAAATAATATAAGAAGAAAACGACGATCGAAATATAAAACAAAGGATTAAAACTGCAGACCGAACAGACTTTTTATTACGGACGAAACTTCACGATCGCTCAGATTGTCATAACCTTGTTATTATTAATTATTTTATTATTATTATTATTAATTGTTTTCAAAAAAAAGAAAAAAAGGAAAAAAAGAGGATTTTCCATGGAATGACACATGTCATGCCATGTGTCTCTTAAGAAGAATAGAGAAAGGATTAGGTATCCCCATGTATTAAATGGGGAGGGGGACACCTCATCCACTTCTCCCCCTTTAAATTCCCACACATAAACCCACACACACACAAGCAAAAAACAAACAAACAAACAAACACACCACCCCACCACCCCCGCCGGCCTGCTGCCGCCGTCCGCCGCCCGCCGCTGCCGTCCGCCGTCCGCCGCCGGACCACCACCACTCCGACCACCCCCTCACTCCCTCTTCATCTTCATCTTCTTCCTCATCTTCCTCTTCCACTTCAAAAAAAAGGAAAGGAAGAGAAAGAAAACCTAGGTAATTGCTAAACCACTTTTCCCCAATCTCTAATTCAACTTTAAACCTAGGATTAGAGTTACTAACAAAAATTTTGTTGTTGTTGTTGGGTTTAAAATTAGGAATTTGTGGGAAAGGCTAGGTCAATTCCCAACCCAAGGCAAGTCCTCTTTTTTCTCCTTCTTCTCTTAATTTTTTTCATCTATGTTAATTTTGAATAATTATGAATTCATTTTAAATTATGAAATTATAAGTTAAGATCATAAGAATTTTTAAATGGTAAGATTTTGGTAGTTTTGGAGGTTAGAATAATACTTGGAAGCAAGTCCTCCATCTCTCTTTCCCTCAAAATATTTGTTTTGTTGTCTACATGAATTAAAATGAATGATTATTAATTCTGGAATTTTGTAGGTTTATGATAAAATTGCAAAATCTATATATATATAGATAGGAGTAGTTGGAATATGAAAATGATATATATATATGTAGTGCCCCGAAATTTGTGATACGTATTTTATACGTGTTCGTATTTCTGACCCGTATTTCTCTTTTTCTTTGATTAGTTAGTTGTGGTTTATTTTCATATTTAGCATTGTGGTTTAATTGTCATTTATCGTTCATGGATTAATTTTGATTAGTGGAGCTTGGTTTTATTTGGATAGGAGAAGGATTGGGTTTGTTCGGCTTGGCTTGGTTTACTTGGTTCATCATGAACCAAGGTGAACCCCTACCTACCACCACCATCCCCATTTATTAACCCTTTCTTTCTTCTCTCTCCTCATTACTTTTCTGCTTTCTCCATTAACTTCCTCACCTACCAGGAAGGTCTAGGCAAGTGCATCTTGCTTCATGGAGGAACCCGAATTTTATTGTTCCATTCTCTTCTTTGCAGCATTCTAACACTCTTTAGTACTTGGCATTTTTTACTTTCCATGGCTAGATTCTTGTAGATCTAAGTTTATGTTATTTTCGAATTTCTTGGGTTTTGATCTACTTAATCTTGTTATTACTAAGTTTTGATGGTTCCATGTTGTTGAGAATTTCGTTCTACCCCATTTTGACCTATGGAAGTTCGGATTTGGACTCCGGATGAAGGTTCTATGCAGCTTGGTGGCCATGGCTTCTTGGTGTTCTTCTTCTTCAAAATTTTGGAGAAGAAGAACAGTACTTGACTTGACCGCATGAATATTTCATGCGGCAAGTGTTCTTCCAGCCGCATGGACTTTTCCCCACTTAGCCGCATATGCGCCCTTGCCTCTCCTGGCCGCATGAACTTATACTCCTTCTTAGCTGCATGAGCTCTTGAACTGACCTGGCCGCATGAGCTCCTAACTGAGCCGCATGCACCCCCTTTATATCCTGGCCGCATAGGCGTATAACCTGTCTGGCCGCATAAGGCCTTGCTCCCGAGCCGCATATGCATCAGCACCCTTGGCCGCATGAGGCTGAGTCCATTATCAGCCGCATATGCACCCTTCACTCCCAGCCGCATAAGCAGCCACGTTGACCCAGCCGCATGGGCTTCTACTAAGCCGCATGTGCCTCCTTCTATACCCAGCCGCATGATACTACACTTCCCAGCCGCATGGACCCGAACTCCTTCTTAGCCGCATGGGCTTTTTCCTTATCAGTCGCATGCGCCTGACCCCATCCAGCCGCATGGGCTGTTCTTCTCCCAGTCGCATGTGATCACTTCTTGGCCGCATATGCCTGAGCCGCATGACTTTCCAATAGCCCTGTGTATTGTTAATTATCATTATTTGCCCACGTTTTGTAACTCCTTATTGTGTATTTTTACGCCCATTTTATATCCTTACGCCTTTTGTCCCGAACTTGATAATCCCGATTTGATTGACATGATTGAAATGATAATTATACCTGGCATGGTATGACCAAAAACTGATATGCTTGATAGTGGCCCGTCGTGGTATACTCCTGACATGATAACTTGACCTGTAACTTGACCTGCTAATTCATGACACGACAGTGACCCGTGGTGGTGCACTCTTTACAAGTACCCTGACATGCTTGATAGTGGCCCGTCGTGGCGCACTCTTGATAAGTAATAATGATAATGATAGTGGCCAGTCGTGGCCCACTCTTGACAAATCAATTCATTGGCCTGGACACCGTGGATGATTGTGTTTGTATAAACTACTAGTCCAGTTGTGTCTTGCATCATGTCTAGGGCATGATCCCTGAGTACCACGGTCAGGGATTCATACTGAATCTGGCTAGGTTAATGACTAGATTGATCAAATAGTTCATGAAGAATTTTCCAGTTACCTGTTCCCCCTTTGGTCCCGGTCTTATATATATATATATACATGGGATTTGTTGCTATCCGTCGAGATGAGCGCACTTCCAGCCTGCCGTCGAGTGTGGTACCTTAGGACACATGTATCTTACTACAGTGTGTCTGCTATATCCTGCTATCTTTTCCTTTTCTTGCTGGGATCACTCAGGTAGTAACAAACAGGTAACCGGACTTGTAATTCTCATTACATCTTGCTAGTAACTAGGCCTGTGATAACCCTAGTTAGTTAAAGTAGCAAGCCGTACTTGTTGCTTGGCCATGATTGTTGGATGGGGTTCAATCTGTCTAGTCTTGTCTTGATCCTGTACAAGATTGTTACATGTCTTGATTTCTTATATTTACATTGCCGATAAATGGTGGGAGAAGCCAAGTTTCGTTCAGACGAAGGGTTACAATCCCGGTCCTTGTTTGGTTTACGGGTTGTAACCTGGTTGTCTGAATAGTCCCATGGTTATCTCGTCGTATATCACCTGTTATGTTTTTTTTCCTTAATTCCTGTCTTTATTACCTTATTATTATTGTGCTAATTGCTGGTTTTAGTTCCTAAGTGAAGCCTCCTTTGTGGCACTTGCTCTTTCTGGGGTCTGACCCAGCTGGTTTTGTATGGCCAGATACCGGAGCAGCAGCAAAGGATCTACCTGCTTTCCAGCCCGATGGTGACCGCCAGACGTAACCAGGGCAACGAGTGATTTTTTTTTGTTCTTCCACTGCAATTGTACATTATTCTTTTGCGGCATTTAGCCGACGAGCACTTGTTAGCTCGATGCACTTTACCTTCTGTCTGCCTACGGGCTGTAATCATGATTGGCAACTCGAGGTTGATCATGTATGACTTAACTCTTGCTAGTCCTCACATTTTGTACGACTAGCTTCATGATCATCTGGATATGTAATGTTTGGGACGCCTTACAATTGTATATTTGGTGGTCAGATATCTTGTAACTATCATTACTTGCTTGTTGATTGAGACACTAGGCTTGTTATTGACCATAGGAGACTGTTGGCTTGTAGATAAACCCTCATATATCTAGACAGCCGTGACCGTATAGTGGAATGGATCACATTTCATTATACGTAGCTGGCTATGTCTGTCCCCGCTCTCCAGTGTTCTGGTTCTGGGGCGTGATAATATATATATATATATATATATATATATATATATATATATATATATATATATATATGCATATGTTTGTAAAGATATACAAATGATATTTTGTGAGAAGAGATTAGGACACAACACTTGGACACAACACAATAGTACATATCAACTCAATTATGCAATTATATGTGAATTATATAACTAAGATTTCTATATATTGGACATGTAAGTTGAAATGCAATATGTAGAACACGGAAGGGAATGGACACTTGACGTTAATTTAAGCAATATCATGTGGACTCAACCCAAGCATTTCACATATATATATATATATATTGGACACAGTATTGTGGACACATCACAATTTAGTTGATTATACTTGGACACAATATTGGGATACGATTGGAACACGAATGATAGTTGTATGTATAGACCCAACGAATGGACACTTGACTCTATTTATATATATATAATGAGATGATTTATGTCACAAGTAGAGGGGTAATTGAAATTGGAATTCAAGTGAACATGATATTCATTATGTCCAAATTATTAAATTTATCAAAATAACTTACTTTGATATGGTTGATAGTTAAATTAAGTATTTTGCAAACACCACGGTAACTTTACATCTATGAATTTCTAACTCCCTTGCATATCAATGCAATGTTACAAGGAGTCTAACATAGTTTTTCTCAAGCCATGTCATATGGAAGTAGGTTTAATATCTTTGTTCTACTAATAACTTCATTTTGATACTTGGGATAGTGATTTGCAAGCCGCAAGGATCAAGAAAACTTACTTGCCTAATTTAAATGCATGATTGCTTGCTTGCTTGTTTGGTAAGAAGGAATATTATTAAGCATTTTTTATACTTGTGTGGGTTTTTCGATGTTGAGAGTTGCTCCACCGAAGGGGTCGGCGAACCCGAATTATTACCTGCGTGGTTCCGGTGTTGAGAGTTGCTCCACCGAAGGGGTTGGCGAACCCGAATTTATATTTTTATGTTATATAATGTCTCTTGTGAATTTTCGGAGTCGTCCTATACAAAGGAGACTCTGCCAAAAATTTTGGAAAATTTACGAGATAGTCAAATTCCTGACTTTCGAAAAATATCGGATTAGTATTTAAGACCTAAAGTCATTTAGGAAAGATACTTAGGAAAACAACTAGGAAGCATTGGGCGGGGAGAACAATCTGGATATTCCTAAATAGTCCCATAGCATAATAAAATTAAAAGCTGATCAGTAAATTTCTACTCATTCGTAAGGCCATGCGAATGGAGTTTGTGAGGCTTAGCTCACGTATTTTCGTTTGCTCAAGGGAGGCAAACTAAGCCCAAGGGAGGCTCTTGTTTTCGTGCTTCAGATCATTACATCTATTACGACAGTAATATCGAATAGATGATTGTTAAGCCAAGGGAGGCTCCAGGCCGGATACTAAGCACCGTGCCGCCGAATTCACAGTCTGATCCCGGGTTAACGGGATTGTTGATGGGAAATCATTTAGATGAATATTCAGGGGTTGTTCTCCAATACTGTATTGCATGTTAGGTTCATTTCCTTTTAATATCATTACCTGCCATCACGCCTATCTGGATAAGAGGAACAGGACACTCACACAATAACAAAATGCTTCATTAAATATGACTACTTTACAAAAACTAATTGTCTCATGTTACTTCATATTTCTTTGTTTTTCACCGTTCTTGGCCGAGGGCTTGCTTGTCGTTTCTAAACGACCTAGTATTTGTTCACTAGGGGAAGGAGAAGACAATCCTGCCGAGGCATTGCCACTGTACGTCGAGGAGCAGTAACCTGAAGACTTTCAGTTTATGACTAGTGCTGTCGTAGTTACTTTTGTAAATTACTTTTGTAATAAACCTGTAAGACAATGTACTGTTAGATAAGCTTCCTGTACTATAAATACTATGGGTAATGCAATATAAATTTCCTTGTATTTTCTATTCTGCTGATTTATGGGCGACAATCGCAAATTTTGGCGCATAGCCTAGGGATGTGTTTGACGTCATCGTTCAAATTTGGAAAGCGGGACGTGACACATCTTTAAGTGGTGGCCCATGCAGGTCAGCAAGAATGGGAAATCTAGGATAAAACATAGGTTCAGATAGGACATAGGTTCTAGAATTATAAGGAGTACCTCGAGTCCAAATCACACCCTAGGAATCCTTGAGAAGGAAGTGTCAATAGTTAGTAGCTTTGTGCAATGATTACCTCTCCCTTATCTAACCAATTATTATAATCTTAGTAAAGGGATACTGATCCAAGGAATTCTTGGTATAGATCATGCCCCGATTCGCACCTTTTGCAAGACTAGGTAATGACAGCCACAGCCTGGACGAATATTATGCATTTGTGAAGAAGATGTGGCAAGTAGCACCAAAAGGGATGATAGAGGCCTATGGGATACATTACGAGCTGGAATATCCGGTGGTAACAGATATAGTGGATGAAAGAAGAGTATATTATAATATGGTGCATTACTATGTCCTGATCAAGGCAGAACCCACTGAAGGTCCAAAAACCGATCGCAACGGTACTCTGGAAGAATGGAAGCAGACGTACCCAGAGGCAAAAATCCATAACATAAGGCGAATGTGGATTTAGATCCCCAGAATGTGGATGATGTGTAAATGTAAAAGTGTAAATAAGTATTAGATCCCTAGTTATGTAGAGGATGTGTTAATGTATGTAGTAAGGATGTAAAATAAGTATTAGAACCCCAATATGTAGGTAAAGTATGAATGTATGTAGTAGGATGTGATGTATGAATGTATGTAGTAGGAGCATATTGTGCTGCCAATAAATAAAATATGCTTTTCCTATATTCTTATATTCCTTGTAAGTACTTCTTACTTCAGGGTATTATGAATGTAGGTATGGATCGAACCTGTTTATGCCGAGTTTGGAATGGGATGAGAGCGACTACACTCTGTACTTATACCAACGCTATGCAAGAATAATGTGGAACGCACCTGATTGGTACGACGTTCATGTCTACCAAGTATTTTATGGAATCATGCGTCCCGTTATCAGGGATGTCGAGGACGGAGCTGAAGTATATTTTGAAAATACAACCTACTGCTTGTATGTCCGAGATCCAAACCGCATCTACATCGGACTACATGGCTGTGAGGGCACACTAGACGACTTTAAAAGACTCCATCCAGAGGTTGACATCCTCACTGAGGAAAGGATCCTCATCGAGGCTATAGCATAAGAAAAAAAATCTAGCCATGTATATATAGTGAAGAAGGAGTCCTTCTCTTTTGTCTGCTGTATGGTATTTTGGAAATCAGCAGATATGTATATGAGTAGGGATAGGTAGGGATAGAATAGATTACTATGTCACATTTTGGGAAAGTTGAGTGACATGAGTAGGCTAGGTGAGAAGAATGTAAACAAATGTAAAGTTGGGAGTATAAACAACATTTTGTATTACTCTTATTTTAATGAAATATATAAATATATGGTTTTGCTGTACACCTTGTTATAAATAAACATTGTGAGTCACATATTCCCTGAGGATTGTGTCTTTTAATTTCAGGATATGGACAACCATGATCAACCAAACAATCCACCACCTCAAGCATCAACTGAACCAACCGTGGCTGATATGTTCCGTTTGTTCCAGCAACTATTGGAATCCAATAGTCAGCAGGCCAATGCTGCCCATGCAACAAATACCACAATATTGGAACAAATACAGAATTTTAATAATATCAAGGATAAAACCCTAAAGGAATTCAGGGATCTTAGGCCACCCAAGTTTAAGGGAACTGAAAATACAATGGAAGCGGGTCAATGGCTAAGAACCATTGAAGGTTTGATGAAGGCTGCAAAAGTTAAACCCGAGGATATGGTACCAGCAATCTGCATCCAGCTGGAAGACATTGCTGGATACTGGTGGAGTGCCGAGTATCCAGAAGATTCTGACAAGGACATGTCATGGGCTAAATTTAAGAAGAAATTTGAAGAAAGATTCTATCCTAAGTCAGCACGGATAGAATTAGAACGACAATTCAACTATCTGAAACAAGGGAGACGCACAGTTGATAAGTATACTGCAGAATTTTCCAGGCTTAGTCGATTTGCCCCTAACATGATAGCGGATGAAGAAACAAAAATATCCAGGTTCGTAGAAGGGCTTGGGACCCAACTGAAAAGTAGGGTCGCATCTTATCGGTGCCAAACCTTTTCTGAGGCAACAGAAGCTGCTCGAGATCAAGAGAGGATACTAAAGGAAGAGCAACCTTTCCGGTCATCGCACCCTAAGAGAACCTTTGAAGAAGGAGCACCCTCCAACAAGAATCACTGGCAAGGACCATCTAAGCGTCCTCAGAATGGCAACCCAGACAGATTCATTATTTGCAACTACTGCCAGAAACTAGGACACAAGAAAGATGTATGTAGAAAATTGTTGGGACTTTGCTTGAGATGTGGAGCGGAAGACCATCCAATCAGTCAGTGCCCTCGGCTGCCTACAATTGGAGCAACGACACGAGGAGTCAATCAAGGGTATCGACCTCTAATTCAGGAGAATAAACCTCAGCCAAGGATTCAGGCACCAACCTCACAGGCGGTCATGACTTATAGGAATCAGCAAAGGCCACCATATGCCCCTCAGGCATATCAGTTCCAACAAGCACAAAGGGCGGGTCAAGCCCAAAATCACAATAAGAAGAGGAAGGGACAAGGACAAGCATTTATGATAGGAGCTGAAGATGCAAATATTCCGGGAGAAGTAGTCTCAGGTACGATTCTAGTTTCTACATATCCAGCATCCGTATTGTTTGATTCCGGGACTACCCATTCATTTATAGCATCTTCTTTTATATCGCAACGTGAAATAGAATCCCAACCTCTGCCTAAATCACTAAAGGTTCTCACCGGTAACGGAGTGGTAGAAGTCAACCGCGTATGTAGTAAATATCCCATAAAGTTAGGTGGAGGAGCTTTTCGAACTCGGTTACTTATTTTTCCGACAAGCAACTACGATGTGATACTAGGCATGGATTGGCTAACCGCAACACTAACCAATATAGATTGCGGTCAAGGGAAAGTTACATTTCAACTTTCCGACGGAGAGTCTTATGAATTTGTGCGAGACCAAAATGAATTCAATATGGAAGAACTAGAGAAGTTTGAATTACCAGTTCAAGCAATGTTGCAAGAATCGGTAGAGCAATCATTCCCAAGGATAGTGGAGGAGTTTAAAGATGTATTCCCAGAAGAATTGTCAGGGCTACCCCCAGATAGAGCTGTAGAATTCTCTATAGATCTAATCCCAGGAGCAGCTCCCATAGCCAAGAAAATATATCCAATGAATAAAGAGGAATTAGCTGAGTTGAATAAACAAATAAAGGAATTGTTAGCAAAAAGATTTATTCAACCCAGCGCGTCGCCGTGGGGTGCACCAGTATTGTTTGTGAAAAAGAAGGATGGTACCCTACGACTAGTAATTGATTATAGGGCTTTGAATGAGGTCACCATCAAGAATAAGTATCCTCTACCTAGAATTGATTAACTATTCGACCAGTTAGGAGAGGCAAGAGTATTCTCAAAAATTGATCTAAGGTCCGGATATCATCAAGTGAAGGTAAAGAAGGAAGACGTCCCTAAGACTGCATTTCGAACTCGATATGGGCATTACGAATTCTTAGTTATGACATTCAGGTTAACAAATGCACCTGTCATATTTATGGACCTGATGAATCGAGTATTTTATCAATATCTGGATAAATTCGTGATTGTATTCATTGACGACATCCTTATATACTCCAAAAATGAAGAGGAACATGAAAAACACTTGAGGATTGTATTACAAACGTTGCAAGAAGAACAATTATATGCCAAGCTTAGTAAATGTGAATTTTGGTTGGACCAAATACCATTTTTAGGGCATATTATCAGCGGAGAAGGCATGTCGGTAGACCCGAAGAAGGTGGAAGCAGTTAAGTCTGGGCCAACACCTAAGTCCGTAGCAGAAATCAGAAGTTTCTTAGGACTAGCTGGTTATTACCGAAGATTTGTAGAAAATTTTTCAAGAATTGCAGAACCTTTAACCCGTCTTACCCGAAAAGAAGAAAAGTTTAATTGGACAGAAAAATGTCAAAGGGCATTTGACAAATTGAAGGAAAGATTAATTTCGGCCCCAGTACTGGCATTACCATCTAGTTCGAGTGGATATGAGATATATATAGTGATGCATCAGGTAAGGGTCTGGGATGTGTACTGATGCAGCACGGGAGAGTCATAGCCTATGCATCCCGACAATTAAAGACACATGAAAGGAATTATCCAACTCACGATCTCGAACTTGCAGCTGTGGTATTCACACTCAAGTTATGGAGGCATTATTTATATGGAAAAAGAATCAAAATATACACAGACCACAAAAGTTTAAAATATGTCTTCACACAAAAAGAGATCAATATGAGACAAAGAAGATGGTTGGAGTTACTGAAGGACTTCGATATGGAGCTGGAATATCACCCGGGCAAGGCTAATAAAGTGGTTGATGCTCTAAGTCGAAGGCCCGAAGCTTTCTTTATGAATATACCTAAGGAAATCCTTGATGATCTAAGAAAAATGGGAATTGAAATAGTATGTCCGGTAACCCAAGGAATATGGCCAAACTTACAAGTGCAATCCTCCTTAATAGATAGGATTAAGGAAGGACAGCAAAATGACTCAAAACTTCAGAAAATTTGGAAACAAACAGAAACAGGGCTCCAGACCGGGATAAGGAAGCATTCGGACGAATCATTAAGATTCGGAGATCGATTATGTGTGCCCAGTGGGGATTTAAGAACAGAGGTCATGACAGAAGCCCATAACTCATAATATTCTATTCATCCGGGCAGCACTAAAATGTATAAAGATTTGAAACAAACATTTTGGTGGCACGGAATGAAAAGAGAAGTCGCCAGATTTGTATCCAGATGCCTCGTCTGTCAACAAGTGAAAGCAGAACATCAAAGGACAGCAGGACTTCTTCAGCCTTTGCCCATACCCGAATGGAAGTGGGAGCATCTCACAATAGATTTTGTGACAGGACTGCCTAGGACCCAAAGGGGTAATAATGCTATTTGGGTCATTATAGATAGACTTACGAAGTTCGCTCATTTTTTTCCTTTCGAGTTGGACAGTCGACAGAGGCACTGGCAGAAATGTACATGAAACAGATTGTCAGTCAACATGGAGTGCCAGTGAGTATAGTATCGGATAGAGATACCAGATTCACTTCATATTTTTGGAAAAGTTTACAAGGAAATCTTGGCACTCAGCTGAAGTATAGCTCCGCCTACCATCCCCAAACAGACGGCCAGTCGGAAAGAACCATTCAGACCCTAGAAGACATGCTGAGAGCTTGTACTTTAGATTTTGGAGGAGCATGGGATGATCATCTACATTTGGTAGAATTTTTATATAACAACAGTTACCATGATAACATCAAAATGGCTCCTTTTGAAGTACTATATGGTAGAAAGTGCAGATCGCCGGTATGTTGGACCGACGTAGGAGAAAGACAATTGCTAGGGCCAGAACTAGTAACACAAACTGTGGACATAGTCAAGGCAATAAGAAGTCACTTGCAAGCAGCTCAAGATAGACAGAAGATGTGGGCCGATAAGCATCGAAGAATATTAGAGTTCCAACCTGGAGATCACGTGTTTCTGAAGATTTCACCAACTAAAGGAACCATCAGATTCGGAACCAGAGGGAAACTAAGTCCGAGATACATTGGACCCTTCGATATATTGGAAAGAGTAGGAAATGTATCATATCGGCTTGCCTTGCCACCAACTCTAGAAGGAGTTCACAATGTATTCCATATTTCCTAGCTACGAAGATACGTGTCGGATCCGAGCCATATACTCGACCATTCAGAAATCACCGTCGGACCTACACTACGGATAGAATAGAAACCCGTTGGGATCTTGGATCGAAGGGAGAAGGTACTCCGCAATCGGATCATCCCATTAGTACGAGTCGCATGGAGCAAGGATTCGCCTGGAAATTCGACTTGGGAGAAAGAAGAAGATATGCGAAAGCAATATCCGTATCTATTCCCTAAGCCAGGTTAGTAATCAATTGTTGTACTTTCAAATTCCGAGGACGGAATTTTTCTAAGGGGAGTAGACTTGTCATAACCTTGTTATTATTAATTATTTTATTATTATTATTAATTGTTTTCAAAAAAAGAAAAAAAGAGGATTTTCCATGGCATGATACATGTCATGCCATGTGTCTCTTAAGAAGAATGGAGAAAGGATTAGGTGTCCCCATGTATTAAATGGGGGGGACACCTCATCCACTTCTTCCCCTTTAAATTCCCACACATAAACCCATACACACACAAGCAAAACGAAAAAAAAACAAACAAACAAACACACCACCCCACCACCCCCGTCAGCCTACTGCCGCCGTCCGCCGCCCGCCGTCAGACCACCATCACTCCGGCCACCCCCTCACTCCCTCTTCATCTTTATCTTCTTCCTCATCTTCCTCTTCCACTTCAAAAAAAAAGGAAAGGAAGAGAAAGAAAACCTAGGTAATTGCTAAACCACTTTTCCCCAATCTCTAATTCAACTTTAAACCTAGGATTAGAGTTACTAACAAAAATTTTGTTGTTGTTGTTGGGTTTAAAATTAGGAATTTGTGGGAAAGGCTAGGTCAATTCCCAACCCAAGGCAAGTCCTCTTTTTCCTCCTTCTTCTCTTAATTTTTTTCATCTATGTTAATTTTGAATAATTATGAATTCATTTTAAATTATGAAATTATAAGTTAAGATCATAAGAATTTTTAAATGGTAAGATTTTGGTAGTTTTGGAGGTTAGAATAATACTTGGAAGCAAGTCCTCCATCTCTCTTTCCCTCAAAATATTTGTTTTGTTGTCTACATGAATTAAAATGAATGATTATTAATTCCGGAATTTTGTAGGTTTATGATAAAATTGCAAAATCCATATATATATAGATAGGAGTAGTTGGAATATGAAAATGACAAATATATATATATATATATATATATATATATATATATATATATATATATATATATATATATATGCATATGTTTGTAAAGATATACAAATGATATTTTGTGAGAAGAGATTAGGACACAACACTTGGACACAACACAATAGTACATATCAACTCAATTATGCAATTGTATGTGAATTATATAACTAGGATTTCTATATATTGGACATGTAAGTTGAAATGCAATATGTAGAACACGGAAGGGAATGGACACTTGACGTTAATTTAAGCAATATCATGTGGACTCAACCCAAGCATTTCACATATATATATATATATATATATATATATATATATATATATATATATATTGGACACAGTATTGTGGACACATCACAATTTAGTTGATTATACTTGGACACAATATTGGGATACGATTGGAACACGAATGATAGTTGTATATCACGACCCGCACCTAATATTTAGGCATGAACCGTGTACACGCCCAGCCTACGCCGCAGAGTCGGCGGTAGAACGCTGTATCAATATGATGAACAACCACGCAATACAAGGTATATATATATCACAAGGGAATTTATAAACTCCAAAAATCTCAACTCAGCCAGTCATAAATAAAGATAGAAATGTCTCACAATGAATGAAAGCTAAAATCAAAGTAATCTCTACTACATGTCTCAAATCATCTCATAAATCCAATACAAGGTCTCAGCACTAACTAAAATGTCTAAGATAGAGCAGCGGGATCAGATGCTACATAATCCTCCTGATAAACAAGGTCCGTCTCTAAGGCATCTCCCAAGTACGGGCCATACTCCTCTGGACACACGATCTCATCGCCATCACCTAAAATTTGTTTGGTTACCCAGTCGGGATGGAACGAGTACAATTCACTGAGTGCAGTTCCAAATATATAAAAACGACTATACAACAGGGGTTAGCCTTTAGACATATGATTCATAAAATAAAATGAAGAAAGACAAATAAACTGAATAAGAACAGAAAATAAAATGCAATAAAATACTCACCAACTGACCGACTGAAGTACCTTTGATATGTGATCGGTCTCGGGACAATTATGCGACACGGTCTACACGGTCTAAAGTTACACGGTCTACAGTTACACGGTCTACAGTAAATATTGCAATAAAGAAACACTGTCTATAAAATAGTAATCACGATCTACACAGTTTAAATGCAATAATATTAATCACGATCTACACAGTCTACAAGATATAAATATAATAAAGATCACGGTCTACACGGTCTACACGGTCTAAGGTCAGATCGCACATCATTGGTACTTCACTTCTTCCGACACCACAAGAAATAAATCAACATAAAAGACTGAAATCACATATCTATCAACTAAACACTGATGTATAGTAAAAATTAATACTGAAAACAAACAATAAACTGTACTCGCCTGGCGTCCCGGCCTGCTGGCACTGGTCAGAGTCCAAATCAAGATCCAAGGAACCTATTCAAGGAATTTAATCATTAGGACACTGGCTTAAAAGACCAACCATAGGTTTTCTTATTTCTAAGCTACTTCCTAGACTAAACAGATTATGCCCATTAACCCATGTTATCCCTGTCCTGTCTTGACATTACCCTTATGATTCCTAAGTGTTAAGTCATAGTCTAAGGTTCACAATCCCACTTTATCTTAATTTTCTTTTTTTTTTCCAACCAATTGTACAGGTCACTCTTGTATTCTGGCTTGTCTGCAATACCTACCCTTGCAAGCCAAATTCCCAGATTATCCATCTTGCCTTTGCTAATATTGGTAAAGGTATAAGTAGTGTCCTGAGGTGTGTGAGTATTTAGCCAGGTAGGCTACTGACCTGCCTTCCTATGGTTTAACCAAGTGTCAGGTTCTTCTCCCAGGTCATGGTATGACAGGTCTACCTATGACTCCATTTCGAATGCCCAACCTTGTGCATAGCAATCCAGCCCCCATAATGTAAATCTCAACCTTCTACCTGGCTTTATACCTAGACTTGTGTTCCAGACTTTAGTATTACTGATATAGGGAAACTTGGTTTCCTATCAACAATATTAATGAATACAAGATCCCAAACCTTTCTAACAGTTTCTGAGTTGATGCATGGCTTGGTTCAACAGATCCTCCCAGGTAATATGGAGAGAAAACTGCCTACAGTCCCTACCTGTGTGGTTGACTAATTTCAGAGTAGGCACCCAGTCCTCAGTTGGTTTGAATGCTTCAGGTCTGTTCTTCCTAACCCACATCAAGGTTCTCAATGTAGCAAGAGGTAATTAAATACCCAGTTGTACTATTTTAGAGATGTCCTGTTCTCAGGACCTGTCACCCCTGGTACCTATTATTTGGTCCTAGGCTAAGTCTATTTTATCCCCAACTGGTATGGGATTTCTAATACCCTTTGTGTATTAATCAGGCTTCCCTCTGAGTTTACATCCATGTACTCCAGTACTCGTGGCCTATAGACATAAACCCCTGTAGTTAGGTCACCTCTAGTTAGATCAATTGAAGAGATTGGTTCCTAGGAATCTGTTAATAGGCCTTGCCCTTAGGTTACCTAGGGCATGTACCACTGCTCGTAA
This sequence comes from Iris pallida, assembly GCA_029216955.1. NCBI lineage: Eukaryota > Viridiplantae > Streptophyta > Magnoliopsida > Asparagales > Iridaceae > Iris > Iris pallida. Next base: position 13,788,674 of record JANAVB010030817.1, on the reverse strand, counting down.
GAGTACATGTCTAAGTCTATAAGATATCAGGATTTCTCCATCTGGGTTTCCACATTGTGCCAGGATACTCTGAAACTGTACCTGTGTGTACAAGGGTTACATCCTATATTAGCAGTTGAGGGTGTATCAGGGGATTGGTATACTGGTACAAGTCCAGGACCTAGCAATTTATGTGGAAGACTACTCACCAGGATCCAGGATCTGTAATTACTTGTCAAGTACACAGGTTTTAGGCTTGGGGAGTCCAGTCATGATGTGGTGTATATGGTGTCCAGATGATTTAGACTTAACATCCACCAAGTGTCCTTGCATCCTGGAAACCAGGATGTACAGCTACCTACATTGATATAGGGGACAGTCCCTGCTCTCAGAGATTTAGGTCAGGTTCAGGTATTACCGTCGTCTACAGTCCTTGTTGTCTGTCATAAATATACCAGATTATCACCTTAGGATAATTGTTGAGGATGTATCATGATACTGATACAAGTACAGGACATTGCATTCATGTGATTGCCTGATACACCAAGCATCAAGTACCACCCATTACCCTAGTCTCATTTATCCCCTGTGGTTTTGTGCATCTGCTATAGGAGGTCTACTCCTTCCTGCCTATGTATCTATTGAAGAATTACTACAAACACCTACCCATCTACCAACTATCCTGCAAGTTCAAGATATTAATTGCTTGAGAGAGAAAGGGGTGTACTTGGTGCAACACAAAAACTCCTATTAGATGCTTTGCTCGATCCTTGGTGACAGAAATATGTGGGTTCATTTAGGGTTTTCAGGGAGATCGCAGGAGTAATCATCCATATATATATAGACAATGGCATGGGTGTGATCGGAATAGTTTAGAGAGATTCAAAAATTGTTTGAGTTTGATTCGAGCCTATCCTCTGATATTCAAAATCAATCTTCGTTTGAATTCAATTAGGAGTACAGGCTTCCTGAACACTTGTAAGTTTAAATTTTCAACTTTTCAAAAAGGTCCCTGCAGTAAAGACATTTGCAATTAAAACTTTCCTTCTCTATAGGTAGTTATATACATTAATAAATGTGTCTTAGATGGTCAAAGTGCCTATGTAACAAAAATGGGAAATTAAACAAATGATAATTAATAATTAATAATAAATAAAATTAATTAGATGGGGCTCACAAGTCTAACCCCCTTAGATTAATTGTGTCCTCGAAATTTAGAATAGGTAAGAGGTGGAATTTTACCTCAAGGCTCAAAAAGGAAGGGATAGCGTTCGCGCATCTCATCCTCTCTCTCCCAAGTGGACTCACCTGGGGAGTGGTGTCTCCATGCGACGTGAACCAAGGGAATCACTTGATTTCTTAGTACCTTCTCTCTGCGGTCCAAGATCTCCACGGGCTGCTCCTGATAACAGAGACTCGGTCCCACCTCGATCTCTGAATGGTCTAAGACATGGCTGGGGTCCGCCACGTATCGTCGTACCTGGGATACGTGGTACACGTTGTGCACTCCTTCCAATGTAGTCGGCAAGGCTAATCGATATGCTACAGTACCGACTTTCTCGAGGAACTCAAACGGCCCAATGAAACGTGGGCTGAGTTTACCGCCTTTACCGAAACGGATAGTGCCACGTGTCGGAGAAATTTTCAAAAACACCAAGTCATCGACCTAGATGAACAAAATGTTAACACGAAACTCATAACTACACATGCAATTAAATCTTAAGTAAATTCTAAACCTCAAACTCTAACGGCCTACGATGACTGTCGGCCTAGTGTTTCTGCCTGTCCTGAGCTACGTGAAGCCGCTCTCTAATCATCTTGACCTTCTCCGCAGCATCTACTACCATCACCGGTCCCAACAGTGCACGCTCCCCCATATCGTCCCAAGACAGCGAGGTACGATATCTCCGACCATACAACGCCTCAAAAGGGGACATCTCGATACTAGCTTGGTAGCTGTTGTTATAGGAGAACTCCACGAGATGAAGGTGGTCCTCCCATGAGCCGCCAAAATCTAGCACGCATATTCGCAGCATATCCTCGAGCGTCTGAATGGTCCGCTCCGACTGTCCATCCGTCTGCGGATGATAAGCAGTGCTGAACTTGAGTGTTGTGCCCAAACTGGCCTGTAGGCTCCTCCAAAAATGAGATGTGAACCTGCTGTCACGGTCTGACACGATACTCACCGGAACCCCGTGTAACCGGACTATCTGCTTCACATAGAGTTTTGCTAGCTTCTCCGTAGACAACCCCACTTTAAATGGAATAAAGTTGGCCGATTTGGTCAATCGGTCAACGATGACCCAAATCGCATCCTTTCCGCCCGATGACCGTGGAAGACCGGAAACGAAATCCATAGTGATGTGTTCCCACTTCCACTCAGGTATCGATAGCAGCTGTAACAATCCTCCTGGTCTCTGCCTCTCGGCTTTGACCTGCTGACATACGAGACACCTAGAAACGAAACGGGCCACTTTCCGTTTCATACCATACCACCACACGTGGTTGCGCAGATCCTTGTATATTTTATTGGCTCCTGGATGTAGAGAATACTGGAAATGGTGTGCCTCCTGCATAACTTTTTCTCTAAGCTCTCCACTAGGTACACAAAGCCTCGCCCCGTGCCTCAACGAACCATCCTCTGCAATAGTGAAATCATCTAGCAATCTCGCTCGTGCTTGTGCTATGATGCTCTTCAGCTGCTCATCCTGATGTTGTGCCTCCCGAATCCTGTCCATCAGCCCTGACTGAATCTGCATGCCCATCATCTGCATCTCGGCTCCTGTAATGATGATCTCGATGCCCAAAGTCTCTAAATCCGCTAACAAGTGACGATCTCGGGTCAAGCATATTGCCACTGGATACCTACTCAAAGCATCCGCAACAACGTTGGCTTTTCCCGAATGATACTGCAGTGATATGTCATAGTCACTCATCAGCTCAAGCCATCTGCGCTGCCTCATGTTCAACTCCTTTTGCGTGAAGACGTACTTCAAGCTTTTGTGGTCAGTGAAGATTTCCACTCGCTCTCCGTACAAATAATGTCTCCACAGCTTCAAGGCGAAGATCACGGCTGCCAACTCAAGATCGTAAGTGGGATAGTTCTTCTCATGCGGTCTCAACTGTCGAGACGCATAGGCTATCACTTTCTTGTTTTGCTCTAGGACACAGCCCAGTCCTTTGCCCGAGGCATCACTATAAATGGTGAAACCTCCCGATCCCGAAGGTAAAGCCAAGATAGGGCTATCGTCAGTTTCTTCTTCAATTCGTCGAACGCAGCCTGGCAATCCTCCGTCCACACGAGCTCTACGTCCTTCCTAGTGAGCCTAGTGAGCGGCTCTACAATCCGAGCGAAGTCCTGTACGAACTTCCGATAGTACCCTGCTAGCCCCAAGAAACTTCGTATCTCTGCCACAGTAGTCGGAGTAGACCATGCTTCCACTGCTGTCACCTTCTTCAGATCAACGGATATGCCGTCGCCAGTCACCACATGACCAAGGAACTCCACCTTGTCCAAGAAGAACTCGTATTTCGAGAGTTTTCCATAGAGCTTCTCCTTCCTGAGGGTCTCTAGCACGATCATCAGATGTTCCTCGTGCTCCTCCGGTGTTTTCGAATAAATAAGTATGTCATCGATAAACACCACCACGAACTTGTCAAGGTACGGATGGAATACCTTGTTCATCAAGTTCATAAAAACCGTCGGGGCATTAGTCAACCCGAATGGTATCACCATGAACTCGTATTGTCCGTACTTGGTCCAAAAAGCAGTCTTCGGTATGTCTTCCTTCTTCACTTTCAACTGATGGTAGCCCGACCTCAAATCTATCTTGGAGGATACCCGCGTGCCGCTCAATTGATCGAAGAGATCGTCTATCCTCGGCAGCGGATACTTGTTCTTGATAGTGTGGTTGTTCAAGGTTCGGTAGTCGATGCACATTCGTACCGTACCATCCTTCTTCGGCACAAAAAGGACATGGGAGCCCCATGGCGACGAACTCTCTCTAATGAACCCCTTCTCTAGCAATTCGTCTATCTGCTTCTTTAATTCTTTAGCCTCCTTGTTGTTGATTCGATACACTGGTTGCGCTGTTGGCACTGCGCCTGGCACTAGATCAATAGCAAACTCGATGTCCCTGTCTGGTGGCAATCCTGGCAAGTCTTCGGGAAAAATGTCCATGAACTCCGTGATGATGGGATGTGGGATCTCCTCTCCCTCGATCATAGCTCCGCAAATAGCTCCGTGCTGCTGCTCGACTGCTCCTCTCGCGAACTCGAATGTCGGTTCCTCCGGAGGACTAAATACAACACATCTTCGGTGGCAGTCTATACTGGCAAAATTCTTACTCAACCAATCCATACCGAGAACAATGTCAAAACTCGGTAGTGGCATTACGAGTAAGTTGGCACGCAACTCCCTACCTCCCAAGGTGATACGCCGCTTCATACAAATATCTGACTAGGATAATGCCTCCGCCTGTCATGATCTTGCAACTACCACCCAAAGATACAGACGCTATACTATGCTTGAATACAAAAGCTACAGAGATAAAACTATGGGATGCGCCGGAATCAAACAAGGCTATAGCAGAAATAAAATCGAGAAGTATGGAACCTGTTATCACATCTAGTGTGGGCTCGGGCTCCTCAATAGTCATAGCAAAAGCTCGGCCCTGCTGGGGTGCTCCTCTCTGCTGGTGCTGAGCGAACCGCTGCTGCTGAGTGGGTAGCGGTGGACCTCGCGGCTGTGGAGTGGCTGGTCCTCTCTGTGCTAGCGCTGTCTCACGTCCTGTTCGGTTGGGAGCCACTGCGCAATCCTTCAGCTGATGTAAAGGTGATCCGCAGTATAAACACGATCCGAGTCTTGCTCTGCCATCGTCCCAAATGTGTCCATTCTTCCCGTAGAAAGTACAATACGGGGCCTACTGGAACTGCCTCTGTGTCTGTTGTGTCTGGGCTCTGGCCGGGCCTCGGTGCTGCTGGTGTGCTGGGGCTCTACCGGTGGACTGGAATTATTGCTGATGCTGGAAGGTCCTTGGCTGCAACTGGGGATGCTTTGTCTGTGTGTGTTGATGCCTGCTTCCGCCAAAAGTGTCTCGACTCCTCTTCGGCCTGTAGTTCAGTTCTTCCTCTACTGCTTGGGCGACCTCCAGAATCTCCTCATAGGTAGTAGCTCGGCTGGTGGCGATGGCTAAGCGAATCTCGTGTGATAATCCCTTCCTGAACCGTCGTGCTTTGTCTTCCGGGGTGCTGACTAAGTTCTCCGCAAAGCGACTGAGACGTGAAAACTCTGATGTGTACTCGTCAACGGTGAGGTTGCCTTGCTCCAGATGCTCGAACTGGCTCACTAGTGCCTCTCATGCCACATATGGGTAGAACTTCTTCTTGAAGAGGCGCTTGAACTCCTCCTAAGTTATATTTGGAGCAGAAAAGCGGGGCTCGCCTTGGTACCATGTCCGTGCGATGTCGAAAAGCTGTCCACTGACTGACTCTATCTTCAGATCTTCTGGAACTCGGGCCATCTTCAGATACCTCTCCACGTTCTCTAGTCATTCATCAGCATAGACGATCCCCTCTGTCCCATAGAACGGCATGGGCCTAAAGTCCATGAAGTGCTTGGGATTCCCCGGTTGCTGTCGGAGAGCATCCCTCTGCTGGAGAACCTCTCGCAAGGTATCGCAAAAGATATTGGCCTGCTGCTGGATGACCCCGAGGAGTGTGATATTGTCCAGTGCTGGTGGTAGGGGCAGTGCAGGTGCTGGGTACATCACTGGAGCTGGGTGCATGGCAGGTACTGGGTACATATAGGGTGCCTGCTGCATCATAGGTGCGGAATACATGGCTGGTGCTGGGTGCATCGTTGGTGGTGGATAAGCTGCTGGTGCCGGTGGAGGAATGGGTGCTGGTGCTGGCATCTGTGGAGGGAACTGTGGTGGAGGTAGAATGTCATCCCTGCGGAACCTCGAGAACTGTGGCTGGGCCGGTACGTCCTGGTGAGTAAGCTGGCCTCCCTGAGTCAGAGGTGTCTCGTAGGTAAAAAACCCGCCAGCTGTCGGTGGCGTGTTCAGTGCGGCGTTGTTCCTGTCCTGCGAGTCCATTGGCTGAAAACAAAGGAAGTCATTAGACGATAGAACGATTCAAACAGGATGCATAAAGGTACTTGAAATCGAATATAGAAGTCAATGACGTAATTTTTTCAACTCACGAAGACAGTCCTTAGATTCCTATTCCTAGTCCTAGTCACAGGCCCGCAGTAGTACGACTAACTTAAGTACTACTACGGTTTCGCTGGCCTTATAAAATGTCGTCCTGTATGGGCCACCATAAAAACAGGTCACGATCCGCACCCAATATTTGGGCATGAACCGTGTACACGCCCAGCCTACGCCGTAGAGTCGGCGGTAGAACGCTGTATCAATATGATGAACAACCACGCAATACAAGGTATATATATATCACAAGGGAATTTATAAACTCCAAAATTCTTAACTCAGCCAGTCATAAATAAAGATAGAAATGTCTCACAATGAATGAAAGCTAAAATCAAAGTAATCTCTACTACATGTCTCAAATCATCTCATAAATCCAATACAAGGTCTCAACACTAACTAAAATGTCTAAGATAGAGCAGCGGGATCAGATGCTGCATAATCCTCCTGATAAACAAGGTCCGTCTCTAAGGCATCTCCCAAATACGGGCCATACTCCTCTGGACACACGATCTCATCGCCATCACCTAAAATTTGTTTGGTTACCCAGTCAGGATGGAACGAGTACAATTCACTGAGTGCAGTTCCAAATATATGAAAACGACTATACAACAGGGGTTAGCCTTTAGACATATGATTCATAAAATAAAATAAAGAAAGACAAATAAACTGAATAAGAACAGAAAATGAAATGCAATAAAATACTCACCAACTGACCGACTGAAGTACCTTTGATATATGATCGATCTCGGGACAATTATGCGACACGGTCTACACGGTCTAAAGTTACACGGTCTACAGTTACACGGTCTACAGTAAATATTGCAATAAAGAAACACTGTCTACAAAATAGTAATCACGATCTACACAGTTTAAATGCAATAATATTAATCACGATCTACACAGTCTATAAGATATAAATGTAATAAAGATCACGGTCTACACGGTCTACACGGTCTAAGGTCAGATCACACATCGTTGGTACTTCACTTCTTCCGACACCACAAGAAATAAATCAACATAAAAGACTGAAATCACATATCTATCAACTAAACACTGATGTATAGTAAAAATCAATACTGAAAACAAACAATAAACTGTACTCGCTTGGCGTCCCGGCCTGCTGGCACTGGTCAGAGTCCAAATCAAGATCCAAGGAACCTATTCAAGGAATTTAATCATTAGGACACTGGCTTAAAAGACCAATCATAGGTTTTCTTATTTCTAAGCTACTTCCTAGACTAAACAGATTATGCCCATTAACCCATGTTATCCCTGTCCTGTCTTGACATTACCCTTATGATTCCTAAGTGTTAAGTCATAGTCTAAGGTTCACAATCCCACTTTATCTTAATTTTCTTTCTTTTTCCAACCAATTGTACAGGTCACTCTTATATTCTGGCTTATCTGCAATACCTACCCATGCAAGCTAAATTCCCAGATTTTCCATCATGCCTTTGCTAATATTGGTAAAGGTATAAGTAGTGCCCTGAGGTGTGTGAGTATTTAGCCAGGTAGGCTACTGACCTGCCTTCCTATGGTTTAACCAAGTGTCAGGTTCTTCTCCCAGGTCATGTTATGACAGGTCTACCTATGACTCCATTTCGAATGCCCAACCTTGTGCATAGCAATCCAGCCCCCATAACGTAAATCTTAACCTTCTACCTGGCTTTATACGTAGACTTGTGTTCCAGACTTTAGTATTACTGATATAGGGAAACTTGGTTTCCTGTCAACAATATTAATGAATACAAGATCCCAAACCTCTCTAACAGTTCCTGAGTTGATGCATGGCTTGGTTCAACAGATCCTCCCAGGTAATATGGAGAGAAAACTGCCTACAGTCCCTACCTGTGTGGTTGACTGATTTCAGAGTAGGCACCCAGTCCTCAGTTGGTTTGAATGCTTCAGGTCTGTTCTTTCTAACCCACATCAAGGTTCTCAATGTAGCAAGAGGTAATTAAATACCCAGTTGTATTGTTTTAGAGATGTCCTGTTCTCAGGACCTGTCACCCCTGGTACCTATTATTTGGTCCTAGGCTAAGTCTATTCTATCCCCAACTTGTATGGGATTTCTAATACCCTTTGTGTATTAATCAGGCTTCCTTCTGAGTTTACATCCCTGTACTCCAGTACTCGTGGCCCATAGACATAAACCCCTGTAGTTAGGTCACCTCTAGTTAGATCAATTGAAGAGATTGGTTCCTAGGAATCTGTTAATAGGCCTTGCCCTTAGGTTACCTAGGGCATGTACCACTGCTCGTAAGAGTGCATGTCTAAGTCTACAAGATATCAGGATTTCTCCATCTGGGTTTCTATATTATGCCAGGATACTCTGAAACTGTACCTGTGTGTACAAGGGTTACATCCTATATTAGCAGTTGAGGGTGTATCAGGGGATTGGTATACTGGTACAAGTCCAGGACCTAGCAATTTATGTGGAAGACTACTTACCAGGATCCAGGATCTGTAATTACTTGTCAAGTACACAGGTCTTAGGCTTGGGGAGTCCTGTCATGATGTGGTGTATATGGTGTCCAGATGATTTAGACTTAACATCCACCAAGTGTCCTTGTATCCTGGAAACCAAGATGTACAGCTACCTACATTGATATATGGGACAGTCCCTGCTCTCAGATATTTGGGTCAGGTTCAGGTATTACCATCGTCTACAGTCCTTGCTGCCTGTCATGAATATACCCGATTATCACCTTAGGATAATTGTTGAGGATGTATCATAATATTGATACAAGTACAGGACATTGCATTCATGTGATTGCCTGATACACCAAGCATCAAGTACCACCCATTACCCTAGTCTCATTTACCCCCTGTGGTTTTGTGCATCTGCTATAGGAGGTCTACTCCTTCCTGCCTGTGTATCTATTGAAGAATTACTACAAACACCTACCCATCTACCAACTATCCTGCAAGTTCAAGATATTAATTGCTTGAGAGAGAAAGGGGTGTACCTGGTGCAACACAAAAACTCCTATTCGATGCTCTGCTCGATCCTTGATGACAGAAATATATGGGTTCGTTTAGGGTTTTCAGGGAGATCGCAGGAGTAATCATCCATATATATATAGACAATGGCATGGGTGTGATCGGAATAGTTTAGAGAGATTCAAAAATTGTTTGAGTTAGATTCGAGCCTATCCTCTGATATTCAAAATCAATCTTTGTTTGAATTCAATTAGGAGTACAGGCTTCCCGAACACTTGTAAGTTTAAATTTTCAACTTTTCAAAAAGGTCCCTGCAATAAAAACATTTGTAATTAAAACTTTCCTTCTCTATAGGTAGTTATATACACTAATAAATGTGTCTTAGATGGTCAAAGTGCCTATGTAACAAAAATGGGAAATTAAACAAATAATAATTAATAATAAATAATAAATAAAAAAATAGATGGGGCTCACAAGTCTAACCCCCTTAGATTAATTTCGTCCTCGAGGTAAAATTCCACCTCTTACCTATTCTAAATTTCGTCCTCGAGGTAAAAAAATAGATGGGGCTCAAAGCTCTCCTGGACGTAGAGAATACTGGGAACGGTGTGCCTCCTACATAACTTCTTCTCTAAGCTCTCCACTAGGTACACAAAGTCTCGTTCCGTGCCTCAACGAACCATCCTCTGCAATAGTGAAATCATCTAGCAATCCCGTTCGTGCTTGTGCTATGATGCTCTTCAGCTGCTCATCCTGATGCTGTGCCTTCCGAATCCTGTCCATCAGCCCTGACTGAATCTGCATGTCCATCATCTGCATCTCGGCTCCTGGAATGACGATCTCGATGCCCAAACTCTCTAAATCCGCTAACAAGTGACGATCTCGGGTCAAGCACATTGCCACTGGATACATGCTCAAAGCATCCGCAACAACGTTGGCTTTTCCCGGATGATACTGCAGTGATATGTCATAGTCACTCATCAGCTCAAGCCATATGCGCTGCCTCATGTTCAACTCCTTTTGCGTGAAGACGTACTTCAAGCTTTTATGGTCAGTGTAGATTTTCACTCGCTCTCCGTACAAATAATGTCTCCACAGCTTCAAGGCGAAGATCACGGCTGCCAACTCAAGATCGTGAGTGGGATAGTTCTTCTCATGCGGTCTCAACTATCGAGATGCATAGGCTATCACTCTCTTGTTTTGCTCTAGGACACAGCCCAGTCCTTTGCCCGAGGCATCACTATAAATGGTAAAACCTCCCGATCCCGAAGGTAAAGCCAAGATAGGGCTGTCGTCAGTCTCTTCTTCAATTCGTCGAACGCAGCCTGGCAATCCTCCGTCCACACGAACTCTACGTCCTTCCTGGTGAGCCTAGTGAGCGGCTCTGCAATCCGAGCAAAGTCCTGCACGAACTTCCGATAGTACCCTGCTAGCCCTAAGAAACTTCGTATCTCTGCCACAGTAGTCGGAGTAGACCATGCTTCCACTGCTGTCACCTTCTTCGGATCAACGGATATGCCATCGCCAGTCACCACATGACCAAGGAACTCCACCTTGTCCAAGAAAAACTCGCATTTCGAGAGTTTTCCATAGAGCTTCTCCTTCCTAAGGGTCTCTAGCACGATCATCAGATGTTCCTCGTGCTCCTTCGATGTTTTCGAATAAATAAGTATGTCATCGATAAACACCACCACGAACTTGTCAAGGTACGGATGGAATACCTTGTTCATCAAGTTCATGAAAACTGCCGGGGCATTAGTCAACCCGAATGGCATCACCATGAACTCGTATTGTCCGTACTTGGTCCGAAAAGCAGTCTTCGGTATGTCTTCCTTCTTCACTTTCAACTGATGGTAGCCCGACCTCAAATCTATCTTGGAGAATACCCGCGCTCAATTGATCGAAGAGATCGTCTATCCTCGGCAACGGATACTTGTTCTTGATAGTGTGGTTGTTCAAGGTTCGGTAGTCGATGCACATTCGCACCGTACCATCCTTTTTCGGCATAAAAAGGACAGGGGAGCCCCATGGCGACGAACTCTCTCTGATGAACCCCTTCTCTAGCAATTCGTCTATCTGCTTCTTTAATTCTTCAGCCTCCTTGTTGTTGATCCGATACACTGGTTGCGTTGTTGGCACTGCGCCTGGCACTAGATCAATAGCAAACTCGATGTCCCTGTCTGGTGGCAATCCTGGCAAGTCTTCGGGAAAAATGTCCATGAACTCCGTGATGATGGGATGTGGGATCTCCTCTCCCTCGATCATAGCTCCGCAAATAGCTCTGTGCTGCTGCTCGACTGCTCCTTTCGCGAACTCGAATGCCGGTTCCTCCGGAGGACTAAATACAACACATCCTCGGTGGCAGTCTATACTGGCAAAATTCTTACTCAACCAATCCATACCGAGAACAATATCAAAACTCGGTAGTGGCATTACGAGTAAGTTGGCACGTAACTCACTACCTCCCAAGGTGATGCGCCGCTTCATACAAATATCATTGACTAAGATAATGCCTTCGCCTGTCATGATCTTGCAACTACCACCCAAAGATACAGACGCTATACTATGCTTGAATATAAAAGCTACAGAGATAAAACTATGGGATGCGCCGGAATCAAACAAGGCTATAGCGGAAATAGAATCGAGAAGTATGGAACCTGCTATCACATCTGGTGTGGGCTCGGGCTCCTCAATAGTCATAACAAAAGCTCGGCCATGCTGGGGTGCTCCTCTCTGCTGGTGCTGAGCGAACCGCTGCTGCTGAGTGGGTAGCGGTGGACCTCGCGGCTGTGGGGCGGCTGGTCCTCTCTGTGCTGGCGCTGTCTCACGTCCTGCTCGGTTGGGAGCCACTACGCAATTCTTCAGCTGATGTGAAGGTGATCCGCAGTATAAACACGATCCGAGTCTTGCTCTGCAATCGTCCCAAATGTGTTCGTTCTTCCCGCAGAAAGTACAATGCGGGGCCTGCTGGAACTGCCTCTGTGTCTGTTGTGTCTGGGCTCTGGCCGGGCCTCGGTGCTGCTGGTGTGCTGGGGCTCTACCGGTGGACTGGAATTGTTGCTGATGCTGGAAGGTCCTTGGCTGCAACTGGGGACGATTTGTCTGTGTGTGTTGATGGCTGCTTCCGCCAAAAGTGTCTCGACTCCTCTTCGGCCTGTAGTTCAGTTCTTTCTCCACTGCTTGGGCGACCCCCAGAATCTCCTCATAGGTAGTAGCTCGGCTGGTGGCGATGGCTAAGCGAATCTCGTGTGATAATCCCTTTTTGAACCGTCGTGCTTTGTCTTTCGGGGTGCTGACTAAGTTCTCCGCAAAGCGACTGAGACGTGAAAACTCTGATGTGTACTCGTCAACGGTGAGGTTGCCTTGCTCCAGATGCTCGAACTGGCTCACTAGTGCCTCTCGTGCCACATATGGGTAGAACTTCTTCTTGAAGAGGCGCTTGAACTCCTCCCAAGTTATGTTTGGAGCAGAAAAGCGGGGCTCGCCTTGGTACCATGTCCGTGCGATGTCGAAAAGCTGTCCACTGACTGACTCTATCTTCAGATCTTCTGGAACTCGGGCCATCTTCAGATACCTCTCCACATTCTCTAGCCATTCATCAGCATAGACGATCCCCTCTGTCCCATAGAACGGCATGAGCCTAAAGTACATGAAGTGCTTGGGATTCCCTGGTTGCTGTCGGGGAGCATCCCTCTGCTGGAGAACCTCTCGTAAGGTATCGCAAAAGATATTGGCCTGCTGTTGGATGACCCCGAGGAGTGTGATATTGTCCAGTGCTGGTGGTGGAGGCAGTGCAGGTGCTGGGTACATCACTGGAGCTGGGTGCATGGCAGGTACTGGGTACATATAGGGTGCCTGCTGCATCATAGGTGCGGAATACATGGCTGGTGCTGGGTGCATCGTTGGTGGTGGATAAGCTGCTGGTGCCGGTGGAGGAATGGGTGCTGGTGCTGGCGTCTGTGGAGGGAACTGTGGTGGAGGTAGAATGTCATCCTTGCGGAACCTCGAGAACTGTGGCTGGGCCGGTACGTCCTGGTGAGTAAGCTGGCCTCCCTGAGTCAGAGGTGTCTCGTAGGTAAAAAACCCGCCAGCTGTCGGTGGCGTGTTCAGTGCGGCGTTGTTCCTGTCCTGCGAGTCCATTGGCTGAAAACAAAGGAAGTCATTAGACGATAGAATGATTCAAACAGGATGCATAAAGGTACTTGAAATCGAATATAGAAGTCAATGACGCAATTTTTTCAACTCACGAAGACAGTCCTTAGATTCCTATTCCTAGTCCTAGTCACAGGCCCGCAGTAGTACGACTAACTTAAATACTACTACGGTTTCGCTGGCCTTGCGAAACGTTGTCCTGCATGGGCCACCATAAAAACGTGTCACGACCCGAACCCAATATTTGGGCATGAACCGTGTACACGCCCAGCCTACGCCGCAGAGTCGACGGTAGAACGCTGTATCAATATGATGAAAAACCACACAATACAAGGTATATATATATCACAAGGGAATTTATAAACTCCAAAAATCTCAACTCAGCCAGTCATAAATAAAGATAGAAATGTCTCACAATGAATGAAAGCTAAAATTAAAGTAATCTCTACTACATGTCTCAAATCATCTCATAAATCCAATACAAGGTCTCAACACTAACTAAAATGTCTAAGATAGAGCAACGGGATCAGATGCTGCATAATCCTCCTGAGAAACAAGGTCCGTCTCTAAGGCATCTCCCAAATACGGGCCATACTCCTCTGGACACACGATCTCATCGCCATCACCTAAAATTTGTTTGGTTACCCAGTCAGGATGGAACGAGTACAATTCACTGAGTGCAGTTCCAAATATATAAAAACGACTATACAACAGGGGTTAGCCTTTAGACATATGATTCATAAAATAAAATGAAGAAAGACAAATAAACTGAATAAGAACAGAAAATGAAATACAATAAAATACTCACCAACTGACCGACTGAAGTACCTTTGATATGTGATCGGTCTCGGGACAATTATGCGACACGGTCTACACGGTCTAAAGTTACACGGTCTACAGTAAATATTACAATAAAGAAACACTGTCTACAAAATAATAATCACGATCTACACAGTTTAAATGCAATAATATTAATTACGATCTACACAGTCTACAAGATATAAATGTAATAAAGATCATGGTCTACACGGTCTAAGGTCAGATCACACATCGTTGGTACTTCACTTCTCCCGACACCACAAGAAATAAATAAACATAAAAGACTGAAATCACATATCTATCAACTAAACACTGATGTATAGTAAAAATCAATACTGAAAACAAACAATAAACTGTACTCGCCTGGCGTCCCGGCCTGCTGGCACTGGTCAGAGTCCAAATCAAGATCCAAGGAACCTATTCAAGGAATTTAATCATTAGGACACTGGCTTAAAAGACCAATCATAGGTTTTCTTATTTCTAAGCTACTTCCTAGACTAAACAGATTATGCCCATTAACCCATGTTATCCCTGTCCTGTCTTGACATTACCCTTATGATTCCTAAGTGTTAAGTTATAGTCTAAGGTTCACAATCCCACTTTATCTTAATTTCTTTTTTTTTCCAACCAATTGTACAGGTCACTCTTGTATTCTGGCTTGTCTGCAATACCTACCCTTGCAAGCCAAATTCCCAGATTTTCCATCTTGCCTTTGCTAATATTGGTAAAGGTATAAGTAGTGCCCTGAGGTGTGTGAGTATTTAGCCAGGTAGGCTACTGACCTGCCTTCCTATGGTTTAACCAAGTGTCATGTTCTTCTCCCAGGTCATGGTATGACAGGTCTACCTATGACTCCATTTCGAATGCCCAACCTTGTGCATAGCAATCCAGCCCCCATAATGTAAATCTCAACCTTCTACCTGGCTTTATACCTAGACTTGTGTTCCAGACTTTAGTATTACTGATATAGGGAAACTTGGTTTCCTGTCAACAATATTAATGAATACAAGATCCCAAACCTCTCTAACAGTTCCTGAGTTGATGCATGGCTTGGTTCAACAGATCCTCCCAGGTAATATGGAGAGAAAACTGCCTACAGTCCCTACCTGTGTGGTTGACTGATTTCAGAGTAGGCACCCAGTCCTCAGTTGGTTTAAATGCTTCAGGTCTGTTCTTCCTAACCCACATCAAGGTTCTCAATGTAGCAAGAGGTAATTAAATACCCAGTTGTACTATTTTAAAGATGTCCTGTTCTCAGGACCTGTCACCCCTGGTACCTATTATTTGGTCCTAGGCTAAGTCTATTTTATCCCCAACTGGTATGGGATTTCTAATACCCTTTGTGTATAATCAGGCTTCCCTCTGAGTTTACATCCCTGTACTCTAGTACTCGTGGCCCATAGACATAAACCCCTGTAGTTAGGTCACCTCTAGTTAGATCAATTAAAGAGATTGGTTCTTAGGACTCTGTTAATAGGCCTTGCCCTTAGGTTACCTAGGGCATGTACCACTGCTCGTAAGAGTACATGTCTAAGTCTACAAGATATCAGGATTTCTCCATCTGGGTTTCCATATTGTGCCAGGATACTCTGAAACTGTACCTATGTGTACAAGGGTTACATCCTATATTAGCAGTTGAGGGTGTATCAGGGGATTGGTATACTGGTACAAGTCCAGGACCTAGCAATTTATGTGGAAGACTACTCACCAGGATCCAGGATCTGTAATTACTTGTCAAGTACACAGGTCTTAGGCTTGGGGAGTCCTGTCATGATGTGGTGTATATGGTGTCCAGATGATTTAGACTTAACATCCACCAAGTGTCCTTGCATCATGGAAACCAGGATGTACAGCTACCTACATTGATATATGGGACAGTCCCTGCTCTCAGAGATTTGGGTCAGGTTCAGGTATTACCATCGTCTACAGTCCTTGCTGCCTGTCATAAATATACCAGATTATCACCTTAGGATAATTGTTGAGGATGTATCATGATACTGATACAAGTACAGGACATTGCATTTATGTGATTGCCTGATACACCAAGCATCAAGTACCACCCATTACCCTAGTCTCATTTACCCCCTGTAGTTTTGTGCATCTGCTATAGGAGGTCTACTCCTTCCTGCCTATGTATCTATTGAAGAATTACTACAAACACCTACCCATCTACCAACTGTCCTGCAAGTTCAAGATATTAATTGCTTGAGAGAGAAAAGGGTGTACCTGGTGCAACACAAAAACTCCTATTAGATGCTCTGCTCGATCCTTGGTGACAGAAATATGTGGGTTCGTTTAGGGTTTTCAGGGAGATTGCAGGAGTAATCATCCATATATATATATATATAGACAATGGCATGGGTGTGATCGGAATAGTTTAGAGAGATTCAAAAATTGTTTGAGTTTGATTCGAGCCTATCCTCTGATATTCAAAATCAATCTTTGTTTGAATTCAATTAGGAGTACAGGCTTCCCGAACACTTGTAAGTTTAAATTTTCAACTTTTCAAAAAGGTCCCTGCAATAAAGACATTTGCAATTAAAACTTTCCTTCTCTATAGGTAGTTATATACATTAATAAATGTGTCTTAGATGGTCAAAGTGCCTATGTAACAAAAATGGGAAATTAAACAAATAATAATTAATAATTAATAATAAATAAAAAAATTAGATGGGGCTCACATTGTATGTATAGACACAACGAATGGACACTTGACTCTATTTATATATATATATAATGAGATGATTTATGTCACAACTAGAGGGGTAATTGAAATTGGAATTCAAGTGAACATGATATTCATTATGTCCAAATTATTAAATTTATCAAAATAACTTACTTTGATATGGTTGATAGTTAAATTAAGTATTTTGCAAACACCACGGTAACTTTATATCTATGAATTTCTAACTCCCTTGCATATCAATGCAATGTTACAAGGAGTCTAACATGGTTTTTCTCAAGCCATGTCATATGGAAGTAGGTTTAATATCTTTGTTCTACTAATAACTTTATTTTGATACTTGGGATAGTGATTTGCAAGCCGCAAGGATCAAGGAAACTTACTTGCCTAATTTAAATGCATGATTGCTTGCTTGCTTGTATGGTAAGAAGGAATATTATTAAGCATTTTTTATACTTGTGTGGGTTTTTCGGTGTTGAGAGTTGCTCCACCGAAGGGGTCAGCGAACCCGAATTATTACCTGCGTGGTTCCGGTGTTGAGAGTTGCTCCACCGAAGGGGTCGACGAACCCGGATTTATATTTTTATGTTATATAATGTCTCTTGTGAATTTTCGGAGTCGTCCTATACAAAGGAGACTCTGCCGAAATTTTTGGAAAATTCACGAGATAGTCAAATTCCTGACTTTCGGAAAATATCGGATTAGTATTTAAGACCTAAAGTCATTTAGGAAAGATACTTAGGAAAACAACTAGGAAGCATTGGGCGGGGGAGAACAATCTGGATATTCCTAAATAGTCCCATAGCATAATAAAATTAAAAGCTGATCAGTAAATTTCTACTCATTCGTAAGGCCATGCGAATGGAGTTTGTGAGGCTTAGCTCACGTATTTTTATTTCCTCAAGGGAGGCAAACTAAGCCCAAGGGAGGCTCTTGTTTTCGTGCTTCAGATCATTACATCTATTACGACAGTAATATCGAATAGATGGTTGTTAAGCCCAAGGGAGGCTCCAGGCCGGATACTAAGCACCGTGCCGCCGAATTCACAGCCTGATCCCGGGTTAACGGGATTGTTGATGGGAAATCATTTAGATGAATATTCAGGGGTTGTTCTCCAATACTGTATTGCATGTTAGGTTCATTTCCTTTTAATATCATTACCTGCCATCACGCCTATCTGGATAAGAGGAACAGGTCACTCACACAATAACAAAATGCTTCATTAAATATGACTACTTTACAAAAACTAATTGTCTCATGTTACTTCATATTTCTTTGTTTTTCACCGTTCTTGGCCGAGGGCTTGCTTGTCGTTTCTAAACGACCTAGTATTTGTTCACTAGGGGAAGGAGAAGACAATCCTGCCGAGGCATTGCCACTGTACGTCGAGGAGCAGTGACCTGAAGACTTTCAGTTTATGACTAGTGCTGTCGTAGTTACTTTTGTAAATTACTTTTGTAATAAACCTGTAAGACAATGTACTGTTAGATAAGCTTCCTGTACTATAAATATATGGGTAATGCAATGTAAATTTCCTTGTATTTTCTATTCTGCTGATTTACGGACGACAATCGCGAATTTTGGCGCGTAGCCTGGGGATGTGTTTGACGTCACCGTTCAAATTTGGGAAGCGGGACGTGACACAGATCAAACCGAAGAGAGAAATTTTGATCGATGAACGCTTATAATTTCCCAAAATTATTAATGAAATGATATCGATGGGGAGGAAGAGGAAAATAAAAACATAAGAGGCGTGAGAGAGAAGGAACAAGGAGGAGTTCGAGAGAGTTCGAAAGTGGAGAATTCTGCGAAAGGAACAAAAAAATTTGTGCTGTTGTGGAAGAGAAGTTTGGAATTTATTTATTTACAATGGAAAGGCAATGGACGGTGGAAATAGTTGGTTGGAATTATGTTGATGCCAGCTGTTCATTATAGGGATGTGTCAGTGCGGTAGAATAGGGACAGAAATAAAAATTTGACATGGAGGGTAGTTGGACAAAAAAAATATCTGGCATATGGGAAAATGCAACGGAGATTTGACTTTTGACATCTTGATCATATTTTGCAAAGTTTTCTCGGTCACGTGCATTGCATGTGTAGAAACTATAATTTATCTTCTTTTTTACATCTTTTCTTTTTTCATTGTCTGGATTAAATATACGAAAAATCTATTTTGCCCGCCAGTGGACGTGATCGTGGATAGCCCGTGCCCATATGGCGGACTCCCATTGGCCTCCTGCATGCTCCGGGCCCACCCACCCCCAGCATGCTCCGGGCTAATAGAAGCCCACCACATGGGCACGAGCCATCCGCGATCACGCCCACGGACGGGCAAAATAACAGCTCTCTTAAATATATGATTATTTAGTTGCAGGAACTCATGTATATATAGATATTAAAGTTTTGTTCTCGTAATTGACCGATGTTAGAATTTGGATATTAAAATTATTATTTATTAGCCTACGTGAACAATAATTTTGAAATTAAATTATAACATCGGTTAATTTCGAGATCCAAACTATAGTAAAATAAATGATGATGTGTATTTCCAAAATTTTAACTCACTTTCTTGTAATATAGTCTATACTTGACAAGTATTGAGATGTCTCACCCTTGTAGTGATCCAGACTTTATGGTAGTCTTGATATAACATGATATGGTTTATATTTCATGATATGGTTTATATTTCATCTATTTTATGTAAGGCTAAATAAATTGTGTTATTAAATTATTGAGTACGGATGAAGGTTCATCATAAGTTTGGACTAGATTGCACGCTCTTTTGTGCGGGTCCGTGCTCGCACGAGACAGCAAGAAGGCTAGACGCGGAGCATAGAAGGGGCCGTATTGTGTGAGCACTAGGGTTGGCCCTGGCCTAAAACAATTAGCCGTCCAAGACCCAGGGACTAAAAGTTTAAAAAACAGTTTAAACATAAATATATTAATAATCTTGTATCTAAAATAGCATTTATCATGTGCCTATCTTAACACAAAATAGTCTTTCTTAACACAAAACAATTGTGGTGGGCTTTTTCCAAGGGCACTACCACTTTTACTTCGGTTGGTCCAAAAAATATTCAAAAAATTTACAAGTTTGTCATCCATTTTTTTACTTGGGACTAGTCCAAATTTTTTCAGCAAGTAGGACTGCCAACTTGTTGGCAGTCCTACATTATGTTAGGACTGCTAACAAGTTGGTAGTCCTATTTTTGTACACGCTGAAGAGGTCGTCAGCGGCGGTGTGTCGCTCTGCGAGCGGCGGTGCGACTTGGACGGAGAGAGACCGTCCGTAGCGGCGCGTCCCATGCTGGTGCGAGCGAGGGAGGCGGCCGGTGGGGCGTCGAGCGGAGGAGGGTCGAAAATGGAGGGAGAAGAAGAGGGGCTGGGAGAGGGAGGGGTGAGGCGGGAGTCGTCGGAGGGGGAGGGGCGGCGGAGGGGGAGGTAGAGGCGGGAGAGGAGGTTGCGGAAGCGGAGGTGGAGGCAGAGGAGGAAGGAGATATGTTGGGCGGAGTGGTGGCGGCCGACGGTGGTCGACGGGGAGGAAGGGTTTTAGGGTTTTAGAAATTTTGGAAGAGAGAGAAAGGAAAAGAAGAAATGAAATGAAAAGGAGGGTTTCAGGGGTTGGGCTAGCCCCAAGCAAATTGTGGACAGCCCCCAGCAAAAGTTCCACCTTCTTGGGCTGCCCCCAAGTAAGGACTAGCCCCAAGTGAAAATGGTAGTGCCCTTAGAAAAAGCATTGTGGTGTAGTGCTTATCTATATTACTAAATCTATACTACTAAGAAAAGTATACTTTAGCGTGAAAGTTTTTTTTTCCCCAAAAATGCCCTCATCTATATTTACTACTTAAAATTGTTCATCTATACTACTATATGATGAAAAAAATAGACTTCACCGTAAAAAATTTTATTTTAAAAATGTCCTCATATATATACTAATTAAAATTGTTCATTAAAAAATATAATAGTTATGTAATTACCTATAAAAGAAAAAATATATTAAAAAGACTGTTATTTATTTTTTTCCAAATATTATGAAATACGTACCAGTCCATATATACTAAGTAGATATCCTTAAGTAAATTTTGGCTGACAATATATAAATAATTTGTTTTTATATTATACGTAGGAACCATTTTAGAAGCTCGGCTCGAATTCCATGAGCACGAGCGCACGCAAAACGCGTGCCAAACATTTTGCGCGCCAAACAATTTCTGCGTGTCAGGTAGTTGCCATGCTACAAACCACTTTTAAGTATCGGAACGGAAGCTCTAACCCGCCTTTGACGTCTCAAAACCCCATTGCACAGAGAGAGAGAGAGAGAGAGAGAGAGAGAGAGAGAAGAAGGAGAAGGAAGAAGAAGAAATAGTTTCATTACTTTTTTTCCCGAGAAAAAGAAGAAGGTTAGGGTTTTATACTCTTTTTAGGGTTAGGGTTCCCTTTTACCATGGCAACATGGAGGCAGATCGTTTATGATTTTTCGGTTGTTTGGTGACCTTTATTACTCGATTTCTCCGGTTTATTTGGGGGCCAATTTCTCTCTCTCTCTCTCTCTCTCTCTCTCCCACAGTTAGGGTTTCTCTATGGAAGGGTTAGGCCGCTTCATCTCGATCTTAAGTATTCTTCCAATGGTTAGTTTTAAGTTTTTTCCCCCACCTTTGATGATTTCCTTTTCATTTTGTTGTTAGTTGCATTCTCTCCTGTCGACATTTTTTGTTTGTTTGAATATTTGTAGGTTGGTGGTAAGCATAACAATTTACTAGCAGCTGTCTGTCAGCTCAATGTTATAGACACTAATTAAGCAAAATGGAAGGTATGTGTATTTGTTTTTAAGTTTATTAATATTTAAATTGATTACATGACACAGAAGTTTTGAGAACTATTCTAGCAATGTTCAATGCTAACTATATTTTGTGGGTTTGTTTTGATTTGTTTTCTTACTTATCAACTTAAGGCTGATTTGTGACCTTTCTAACATTTTGGGTGCATTTGGTTTGCATGGTTGAACAATGTAATGTAATTATGTAATGTAATTGTCATGACATTGTAAATTTAATTCGGATGTTTGTTTGGACAAATTTTATTTGGCTGTAATGTAATGTCCATTACAAACTTGACTACATTAAATTACTTTATTTTAAAACCAATTACATCATAAAAAAACTCATGTAACTGCAATTAGATTACAACTTAAAACTTTCACAATTACTTTGAAGTTGCGCGACAGAGTAACAAGGCGATGGCCAGACGAGGCAGCTCCACGGAAGTCTGAATTTTCATTTTTGGTGATGCTTGTGGGTCTCTTTGGTTGATGTATGTCTATGGGGAGGTATAGATTTGCATTTTGCTCCTCTTCTGGAGTATAGGCTAGAGCTGACCATTTTGTATAGAGCTCTAGGTGAGTTAGGGCTGGTTTGTTTTTGTTGGCCTCCTCTCATTTTACTTTTTTTATATATCATTTCAGTTTCTCCAAAAAATAAAATAAAATAAAATAAAATAAAATTATATATATATATATATATATATATATATATATATATATATATATATATATATATATATATATATATATATATATATATAATAATAATAATAATAATAATTATTATTATTATTATTATTATTATTATTATTTAATTTATAATTTTTTAGTTTATTAGTTTCTTACTATTTAGTTTTTTAGTTTTAATATATTTTTTTGAGACTAAACGGTGGGAGTAGATTCCCCTCCACTCCATGGTAGTTAACTGAAACAAAACCCAGTACAAATTGATAACTCCCAACAATACAAAGAAGATCCCAATATAGAAATTTAATTCAAAGCAAAAATTGGTGCATTATGCCGATTCTAGTAATGATCTTGTTGTATCTAGAATCCTTGGCATTCAACAACCAGAACCTACCGCTTTCCTTAGATTTCATGCTAATTTGTGTCGAGGCTCCTTGCTAAAGCAACACACCCCAATTATCACTCAATGTTTTCCTAGACCACTTGCCGATTTGGTTCACCTTGAGTCCTTTTCTTATGTGAGCATACGCCTTGATTGTCCTTCCTGTCAGTTAACGAGTAACGACCCAATAGACACATATGAGTTGGACGCTAGCTTCATTCATATAAATAGCCATCATATTGAAGTGATAGCTTTTTTCCAATATTAGAGATTGCCCACAGCGGTTTGGGTCTCCTGAACAAGTTCTCCAACGCAAAACCTCTTTTGAGTACTCAGTTTCTTCCTAAATTTAATTCCCGAATGCTCGGCCACCAGACTCGGGAATCGAAAGATACAAGTCCAATTCAAGACTTGAAAGTGGAAAGGGTTTAGACCCAATGCTAGATAATCCCTGCACGCTAGACTTAATGCTTCCTGATGGGACTGTTGGCAATGCTATTGGGAACCAAGTTCCATCTTTTTTCCCTGGTTGGATGACTGACTGCATTTCGATCCAGGACCCTCCTCCATTGGACTTTCTATATGTAACACTAATAACAGGAGCTCCCAGTTCCTGGACAAGTTCTAGTTAGTTGGGTTTTGGGACAATCCCATCTGCTCGCTTGTCCCTAGGAACTTGACTAATGCTTTTAATGTGAAGTCCCTGGCATTTTGCCTTACCCAACTTTACAGGTTTTTTTATTGCTTTGGTTACTTGCCATGTTGGCCGCTTCCTGGTAGTGGTTTGAACTGAAGACTATGAATCTACTTTTTGGCCCAAGTATCCAAAGTGGCTCGCTCTTCCACTATTGGGTATTTGGGTTTTTACCCAACTTGGACTGATTGGTTTCCACAAGTTAATTTCAGTAGACCTGAAGGCTCACCCTGATTCCCTAACCAACTGAGCTTTCGTTCACCCATTGGAGCTTTCGTTCACCAACATGACCATTAAGTGGGACGGTTGACCATCGGAGGGTTTAACTTGAAAAACTCAAAACTGGTATTTACTTGATAAACATAAACTTCAAGGTATTAAAGTGTAAGAATGTGATAGTTTAGGGTAAAGTGAGGTGAGCATTTCATTTCCAACTGAAGGAGTATGAAATCAGTTTGCAGATATGTTTGAAAAAAGAGTATAAATTTTCGAATGATCATTATCAATATTTTTTGTTGTTAGGATTCAGATTGGGCTGAAATGAGATTCAATATATTTTGATACTTTAGAGGTTACTAAAGGTAGTATGATTGGTGGACACTTCTCATACTTTAGAAGACAAAAGTCTCTTCTTCTACTACCTATATCAGCTTAGCTTTATTTTCTTGATGATAACTCTATATAAGGCGAGAATGCTGTCAAGTTAGGCACTGCAATAAAAGGCAACCAGTTGAATATAAGATAATCACATTTAAACTAATATGCTATTTGATTTCCCCAAAGATTGTGCCAAAAAGTTTACAGAAATGCTGAGTTTCTTTTAGCGCCTTCTATGCTGTTCTTTACACTTTGCTGCATATTACATGTAGGTAGAAATAGATCTGGCAGTACAATCAAAATGATTCTTTTACTCAAAGCTATGGAATTTTTAATAGGCACCAGTATCTACATTTCCAGTTTACTCCATTCTTTTAAGATATTAACAAGTGATCATTATCTCTCAAAGTACATAACTCTTCCACTTCGGCACCATCCAGAGTCGAAACCTTTCTTGCTACTTTCCCAAGTTTTATCTCTGCATTAGAAAAACTCAAGTACTCAAAACTTCAAGAAGCATATATCATAAGCCACCTAGTCGGAATCAGTCTGCCCGAGTGTTTGTGTATATATGTTTATATTATGTATTGTATTGTAATCCTGAATAATGACAACTGGACGGAAAAACATGCAGCAAGTAGTGCACCTGTTTCTTGGTAAAAGTACATTGTTTGTCTAGTTGAAGACTTCAAGCATCCACAATTCATGGTTGGGTAATGAACCTGAGACCCTCAAAGTTTCACCTTGAAATTGATAACCCCTTGGCCTTTAAGTAGTCAAAAGTTAGGTCCCGAGAGGGACTTGATGATCAAATATTTAATTCCGTTAGTCAAAGGGCTTTCTAAGGAGCAAAAGACCTGGATGCCTTGATGTCCATCCCATATGAATATTTAGTGTTATTTTAGTACCATACTGATCAACTTTTTCTCCTCTCACATCTCCTTTCCCCTTCTATATCAACGCCTCTGCTAGCATCCCTCTGGCTCCACACCCGCAACTGTTGTCTGACAATACTCATCCCCTCACCCCTCTACCTATCTTCTTGATCGATATAAACTGTGCAGAACAACTACCATCACTTCATAACCACGTTGTCGCAAGTGCCACCCTTGCTCTTATTCATTCTCTAAGGAGATCCGCTCGAGTAGCATCAGCATAAACATCGGGATTTTGCGACAATGCCATAACAAGTTATATTGCTCGAGTAGATTTGGATCCAATGGAGTGCTACTTGAGATGGATACATGTTGGGGTTTATTTGAATTTGGTCGGTAGTGGCTCGCTCCCCACCATTCCATGTTGAGGCAAACCTCATGTGTGTCTATTTTAATATTTGAGCAATCATTTATTATCCTGTACACATGAGGAACTACATCATGCGTAGATTTACAGCTAGCTATTAGCCGTTTTCACCGCTAATAGCAAGTTTGCTAGCCGTTTTACCACTTTTGTATTTAGTCTTTCACAAACTTGTATTGAATCCTCCAAACTTCCACAACAATATTTCTCATTGGAATGAATGGGTAGGATGGGGCCATGATGGTTATGGCAACCTCTATGGAGGCAAATATTAGGAGGGTTGATGGTGATGGCTACTCTCCAAGAGAGAGTTTGTGCTTCGGTTGTGGGAGAGGAGAGAAGGAAAAGGAGGTGGCATGTGATAGTGGTGGCGGAAAGGTGGAGAAGAAAGAGAGAAGTGAAATAAGCTACTTTTAAGAAGAAACAATAAGGACAATGTTTGAGAGAAGAAGTATCTAACACGATTTGAGGTTTCAACCAAGATGACTTGGTTATGGCAGGTAGTTTGGGACCTCTTGTGAACTGTCATCAAAAGTCAGTTTTTGAAATGAAGACCAATAAAGGAAAAGAGGAAAAATAAAGAGGAAGAGCAGGAATGGACCTTAACTGGTGTGTTCTTTGCAGTTATGTCATGTAGGCAGCAATGGCAAGTTCTCCCTCTCTTTTATGTTTCTTTCTTTTTCCCAGTAGCCGTCGACCAAATAAAGGGGAATAGGAAACTCTATCGCCTTATCTCCCATATTCAGGTCTAGTTCGGGTTTAACTGGACCGAGATGATTGGTTATAAGTAACCTGGTTCAACCTCGGGGTCAAATGACATCCAATTGTTTATAAGTTTGGGTTTTGGCTTAGGTTCAGACTTCCAAGTTAAATTAGGCTCATGTTCAAAAGTTTGCTTGATATCAACTTTCTAGCCTAACCGATTTCCTGTTGCGAGTCTATTTGGATTTATTAGTTCTATGTAATTCAAACTAGGTGTTGCTAAACTAATTTGAGTAATTTCAATTATTATGCCTTTTCATAAGTTACTCATTTAAACTTGAAAAATTCTAACAAGTGATTTATGTATCCTTCTCATTTTTTCGCACCCCCCCTCCCCACTAAATAGTGGGGTTAATATTTGTTTCTTTAAGAAAATGCCCTTACACTTATGCTTCCATTAATCTTCAAAGGATCACGAGCACTTTCTTTTTGAAGAAAATAGAGGACAATGAAAACTAACAGATTTTGTCTATTGTACATGCAAAATGAACTACTTTTTAAACAAATTAATAGTACTATTTTTCAGTTTCTAAAAAATAGTAACTTAAAATTAATAACTGACTTCCATCAACGGGGAGAGTTAGTATGGCTATGTTGCTATCAGGATGAGGCCGCGGAGTCATTCCATGAACTCCTTACTTCTAGTTGCATTTATTCTAAGCATCTTATAGCTTATTTCATTAATCTTTCTAATGGAACATGATTAGAGCTTGCACTTTTTACTAATAAAAGGTTACTCATCCCTGGTTATGCAAAAATTACTCCTAGAAAACTTAAGTGATCATAAGTTGTGTAATGTAAAAAATAACCTAGAGAATCGCTCATGATAATGCCAGAGATGAATTGAGGTCTGGAATAGTATTTACTCCTTGAGGAGATTGTTCAAATGTTGAGAAGGTAGAACTAGCTTGCTTAGTGAAAAGTATGAAACAAAAGCAAAGTAAATTGTACCTGCCAATTTAAGAAGCTCTTCAAGGGAATCGGGTAGGTAGATAAGTTTTCCTGAGATATGACCTTTTTCATCAGTTTCAGCCGGTCGATGTCCATGAATTACTACTCTTTTTAGTATATTACTTGAACATAGACCGGAAATAGCTGTCCTTGCTTCTGCATGATTGTCACAAGATTGAACTTAAAGTCTTTATTCAGCTTTAGATATTTAGGTAGAGTATCAAATTTGTTTTGCATGACTTATATCATGTAAGTCATATGTATTAGCCAAATGAAAGGCCTTGTGTGTGTCAACTTTATGTAGATGCATATATTGAAGTCATAAAGTTTGAGTATAGACCTTTTGTATCTCCATTCCTGCCATTGTCTAGGTCTTTTGTCTGATGGTCATGTAATTCTTCACTTGCCCTTAGTCTCTGTCCAAAATAGTCATAATTACCGTTGCTGCAACATTATTTTTTATAACTAATAAGATCTTGAAGAACAAGGAAGAAAGTGATAAGGCAATATTATACCGGCATACTTACATGGACAATGAACAGTTTTCAGTGTTGAAGGACCATATAGACGAATTTAAGGCTTGGCAGTAATGGTAGTCAAGTAAGACTGCAGGTGTGCTTTTATCTTATTTCATGTTATTTAAATGATAACAGTTTTGTCGTCCATTATACTTCTAAAGCTCTGGTTTGACATATTAATGAGTTGTAGCCCAAATTCAGGCTTCGACGGATAACCAGTAGTACATGTAAGAAACATCTGTTTTGTCAAAATATTTCCAGGCTTAGCGAGCCTAGGTCTATTTCAAACAGCACTAGTTTTGTGACATCCTCAACCTTTGATGGTCATAGAGTATGCGAGATGTGAGAGATAACCTTGTCAATTTTATGTTGTGGCTGAGTCACGGGCTACTTACTATCTCATCCTAGTTCATGGATGACTGCCAGTATGTCCCGTCTTGGATGCAAATCAGGTGGATTTTGCAAGTTACTTGGCTTGTGTATTATTTGGAAGAGACTTGTTTTTTTTTTTCCAACCATCCGTAGTTTTCATAAAACTTTAGTATAAAGGTGTTCAACATATCTATGACAATTTCATAGTTTTGTTTGCTTGCACAATCTCACTAGGGTTGCATACTTGCTATTCCAAGATAAATTCTGTTATGTTTTAGTCCTCTTTGGTCATAGAAATCTGTCCTGCTTAGTCAAACGAAAGTGTAAATTTTTCGAGTGTTGATTAATATTAATATTAACCCTCAACCCGTAACCAATACTCTAGAGTTTTGGTGCAAGCGGCACAGACTTTAACATGGTATGAGATCAACCCAGGTTCAAATCACTGGCATGTATTAATTTCAAGCATGTAGCTACGTGAATCCAGCTCCCGACCCACAAAATCGGCCTTCAACCTTTGTCAGTGTGTTGAATAATATTAATATTAACCCTCAACCCTCACCAACACACCAGAGTTTTGGTGTAAGTGGCAGATACTTTGACAGATAGCTTTGGTCAATTGATGTTATTCATGGCAAGGTAAACAATGCAGACTTACCTTATTCATGTCACTCAGAAGTTCTGTTGCTAACGGCATTTCCTCGACAATTTCTTCTTCTATGCCCCTAAGAAACTGAAGCTTAAAGTGTCAATAATTGAATTGAGTCCTAAAATCACTTTGATATACTTGCAAATTAATTATATATTTTTGCTATAATTATACCCAGCTTTACAGTAGACCTTTGTTATAATTTCTGATGTGTTTCTGTTTAAGGCCCAAACCTGAAGAAAATTGGAAATAATTGTCTGCCCGTCTGCAATGTTTTGCTGAACAATCTCTGTGAAGCGATGGCGACTTATTCGTACAACTTGAGACAGGCTCTTGCACCTTAATGTGAAAGGCTGTGAGATGTTGAGAATAACCCCAATTTCGCCTGCTATTTCAGCTGGCCCTAATCTTAACAAAAGCTGATTATATATGGTTAATGTTAGTTTTGACTATTACATATATCAACCAAATCTAAACATTTCTTGTTTTGTTATAATTTACGCCGACAATATCCGGTGGTGAAGTAATAATTTAGGATTGTACTAATCAAGTACGCGACTTTGATATCTTCTAGCTGCGAAAGCTTGCGACTTGCCGTCAGAATTATGAGTTCCAGTCTTGTTGAAGTCTGTATGCTTGTTTTTATCTTTCATCTTGTTGCTGGAATGATCTCATTTTTGTAACTGGGATTTGTTTCATTAATTATGTAACAAAACAAAACCCTGGGGAATTTACTCCCACTGTTTTATCTCAAAGGAAAAGTTAGGATTATTGCGTTTTAGTATAGTTTGAAGATACAAAAATGGTAACAAATAGAAGACTCTATAACACTTATATGAATGGTTTAATCAAAAGAATACCTTTTTTGATCCATTCCCACAGAGCAAATCCTTCAATTTGAGAAAAATGATTAGTGGGTAGCAAGACCATTTATATCATCGGTCTAATAAACTGTGAAAGAGCCATACCACTACTCCAGAGAGAATGATATAAAAGTCGGTAGGTAGTTCATTTTGTTGAATAATTTCTACTTTAGGTGGAAAGCATTCAACTCTCATTCCAGAAACCTGTGACATGAGTGCAAAAAGAAAAGACTAAATAATAAAAGATGAAGAATCAGAGTTAAAACTGAATTAACTAGAGAATTTGGAAATTTAGGCAGAACTTCATTTTTATAGCATTTTTAGCACAATATGATAAAAGAACCTACCAGCTCCATTATGAAATCTTGAGAGACCCCTTTAAAGAGGTATGCTGATTCCACTGTCCTTTGGAAGAGGTGCTGAGCAATGCTTGATCTTATTGCCTTCGGTAGATCTGCAAGTACTTCCTCTTGCTGTAACTCCTCTGTTTTGAACTTAAGCTGCATATGTGCCACTATCTGCTCTAGCAGCCCTTTGGGAAGTCGATTCTTGCTTTGGTACTGTGAAACTTCATTTATCTTTTCCCTCTGTAAGGTGCAGTCAAGAACATACCTAGATTTAATGCTATATAAGATGCTAAGGTAACCGGTAGATGCCACCTGTTTTGTTATAAAATCCAATTACTACCTTTTTGTTTAGTTAAGATTGAAACAGTAATTTTAGGTAATCAATATTTCTCAAAAGATTTTAGGTAAATCAACTGGGCATTTCAGGACTGACTGTCATTACTTCTTCATATAAGGTTAGAACCAGTAAGGATATTAATGAGTATTGTGAATTTTGACAATAACGTAATACATATTTCCTCATTTGAGTTTATTGTTACTATTACAACTTGCAAGTTACTAGGCTGTACCAGACAGAAAGCAATGAGCAATGTTCGGTTAATAAACTTAGTAAATACACTTTTGGTAACTTATTTTGAGTACCTGGATTATAATTAACAATGAGTTTGAGCCTCTATTAAAACCAGAACACCAAGACAAGGAAAGCAAAAAATAAAATAAAATAAAATAAAATCAGGTACTTAGTTTTAGGTTATCTAATAAGACAACCAGTTGATCTCATTAGTCATTACCCATTACATTTTTAGCAATAAGGCTTGAATCCAACCAGTTACCTTTCCAAATTAACTCCAACTTAATGTCAGTATGAGGGTGACATATTGTCGGGAAGTATTGATTACCATGATGAACAATCGTGTTGGATCATTAACGACGAGGTTTGTCATGTTCCCGATGAGGTAGGCATTGAGACCAATGTTGAAGAGCATGAACAAGATGCTGTACACCATCTCTCCAGCATTTACAGCAGTGATGTCCCCATAGCCGACAGTGGTAAGGGTGGTGATACACCAATACATAGCATAGGTATAGGATATCCAGATGCTCCTGTCTTCAAAGTTGTCTATCTCATGGCCAATCCATGTACTCTGCTTTACCCTATGGTGAGCTGCCAACCAGTAACTTATGCAGGCTGCAGAATGCACTGCGAACAATGTCACCTGCATTAGAGACTCGAAAGTTTTTATAATTCATTTCCGATGTTTGCTGCAGGTAGAGTGATGTTTGAGCATGATCAGCTGGTTTATGGAATAAGCATGGGCTAACACTAAGAGGTATAGACACTTCTCATTTAATTGCGTGTCAAAATATCTGAACCAGAGTTTGTGTAAAACTGGTGATGCACATTATAATCCTTTTGCATGTCATTTATGTAATCTCTCAATAGAAACTCAAAATGTTATCCAGTTAAGTTGGAAATCCAATTGGTGTAGGTATAGTGGTGTGGAGGAGGTTTCTAGATTTGACATGGATTGATAATCAGATTCAAAAGTATGTAAGTGCATTTTTTTTTTCTCTGAAAGCCACGTGTTCAATCCAGAGTGTCTTACGTGTCACCTAACATTAGAGGCTCAATTGACCATGGTGCAATTTGTATATATTATCCTGGACCCGAGACTCAAAATTCTTCTGGTTGGAATTGGATCCAACTGCTGTAGATGTAGTGATGGTTGTAGCTTGATACAAAGGTTCATCAATCTAACTTGGGCTACAGAAGTTTATAATTATTGAAGGTACATTTTCTTTTCTCTATAGCTGAGCGTCGAACTTGTAGAAACTTAAGAATTTTGTTTAACTATTGATGTGCATCTAACCATTTTTATTTTGTACGTACCATGAAGTAGATGCTAAATATATTTCTGTTTTAAATCCCATCCAGCTATGATGTGAAGGAGAGGGGTGCCTGGCACTTAAAAAAATTTATCTTTGGATTTCTGGAGGCTGGAGCTATCACATTTTTTCTCTGTTTAAGTTCAGAATTTTCTAAGTATTAATGCATCTCAAGATCCCTTTTGCACATATCATTTACATAATCAGTTTATTCTTTAATTCTGTGAAATACCAACAGTTTAACTAGGACTTTGATCATATACTTACGCAGATGAGTTTTATATATCTTGTCCAGAAGTAGCTGAATTGTATGTCTTTCTCTAACCTGCATAGAGGACAAAGCACAATCATTTCTCTCAGGTTTTCTCAGCAAGATACCCCAGTTCATTTCAATTGAAATACTCTAGGATTATTGCTACAGAATTCCTTTTAAAAGGGACTATTGATGTTTATGATTTGTAGCTTCATATATGACTATATCTACATATATGATTACCCAAAGTTAGAGGTCATGATTAAGATTTTTAATCATTTTTTTCCTGGATAATGGGATTAAATGCAGTTTGATTGGTAAGGAATTGAAGACATGCCAATTCATTAACTTTGAGTAAACTCCTTTTAAATCCATAGTCTATCTAGGGGTGAGCATTATTCGGTTTTGGACCGAGAACTGAACCGAATTGAATAAGAGATTTGTTCGGTTTGAAAAAAATTCGGTTCGGTTTCAACTTTCTATGTTGAAAATACTAAAATTTCTTATTCCTCTCCGGTTTCAGTCCAAAACCGAATAAGACTTATGCAATTATCAAATACCCTCAATTTTATGCATATTTTATGATTAAAAATGTGTATATTTTGAAAACAACAATTTTATGTATGTGCTTTAAAGCCCAAGTTTGGTAATTTAACAACTACTCCAACTTTGGGCCCAATTTTGAAATACAAGAAACTTATATATTAAAATTGTAAATTTTTAATATAATTTAACCACAATCTTAACTTTGTGCCCGACCCATTAAACAATAAAGATAGTCCAAACGAACAAACTGAATAAACCGAATAAAACGAATAAAACGAATGGATTATCGGTTAGATTCGATTTCGGTTATGGCTAATTTTGGTTCGGTTTCAATTTTTGATTTTTAGAATTTTGGTTTATTCGGTTTTTATTATTTCGGTTCGGTTGAAACCGAATAAAACCGAATTCTCACCCCTACTTCTGTAATTTAATAAAATGCACCAATTCATTGACTCGGTCATGGTTTCTTTTACTTTCTAAATTCTAAATTAGCAAGTATGCTTTTTTAATGCAACATGGTACTATGGTAGTAGGTATGTTAACCCAAACGTGAAAATCCATGTAGACACCAAGTCCTTGAGTTATGATTCTAACCTTTTATGAGCCAAATAAAAAATGTTTCAGAGAATTATGTTTGAAGAATAAAAATACCTTGCGAAGAAATTACTGACGTGTCGCAGCCTCCAGAGTCGTAGCAGGTTAAGATATCCAAATAAAGATCCATCATTTTTCCTACCATTGACAATGTGGTGTATGACCTCAAATGGTATGACGGCCGCCACATCCATTATAAACCATGGGCTCCTCAAGTATCTGAAGTTTTAAGTTTTAAACATAAAATTTTGAGAGACTTTGGATGGGAACATTCAGAATATGACAAAGAGCAACCAATGGAATACCTAGTAGCTATCTTCCTCTGATCATCCACGAGAATGTACGTTGAAGTATCCATATATGCGACGAAGAAAGTGACCAGAATTTCGATGGCAAAAAATGCATCGACCACCAGATCGGCGGTCGTGAGGATCCCTGAGTGTGCACGCTCAAATGCAATTTCGAAAGGGGACACCCATGCGGAATAGATTACTAGGAATATCAGAAACATTTGCCACCTCCTGTGAGTAGGTCATTTTGCTCATATTACTCGATTTTTTTAATGGAATTTAGATTATAAGAGAGTGGGGAAGTTTGTTTATAATGCAAAGCCCTTCTTAAAGTTGGTTGTTTGATTGCCAAGGTTATAAGAGAGTGGGAAACATTTGCCACCTTGTTCCAGTAAGACTACAATCTTGATACCTAGGTGCTTGCAAGGATCCATAGTAGCAAAAATTGCAAAAAAAATCCTTATATACAAGACTCAAATGAATGTTAGAATAGCATTCGTGCATTTTAATAACTGAAGGCATAAGGTTTAAAGCATAGTTTGCACCATCGGCCGATACCGATCGGATACCGACGATACCGATATGATTTGGCATGTCTCGATCCGATATAGATCGATACCGACTTTTGGGGTCTCTTAGCTTGTCATTTCGACAAAGAAAATTGAACGAACAAGACCAAACAACAAGGATGTAAAAGCATGTAAAAGAGAGGACTTATCTTTCACATGTAAACCAATCGGCCTTGGTGACTACTATTTCAAACTACTAAGAAACAACATAAAGAATACTTAAAATTATGCTTAATGTATTAAAAATTCTAAAATTTTAATTTTTTTTAATAATTATTTGCTTTCCGATACCAAAACATATGATACCCTGATTCGAAACCGACGTTAGTGCCGATACCGCCGATCCGGTACTCATAGGAAAGGTTCAATACCGATACTACGGACCTTGGTTTAAAGTGATTTATGGATTTGAATTGACACGGATTTGAACCCTCTTGATGGCAGCAGGAATGTAATCACAACTCGTTCAAATACTAATTACGTGGACATTTTAGGCTCTGAGTCACTTGATTTTTTTTTTTTTTTTGGATTCTTGACAAAGTTTTTTGACTTTCTTGCATAAGTGTTCCAATTGCAAGGGCCAAAGCAATAATTTTTTACTTAGGTCCCTCATTTTGGAAAGAAAAGAAAATAGTGCGCTTCGACGAAAATTTGCGATGGAATAAAAATACAGTAATTTTGATATGCAGTACTTGGTTTTTGGTCTAACTTCTGTGTACTGTTCTTCATTCAGGACCAAAATCACCGTTTTCTCCAAAATGATGGGCCTAAGAACAATATCAGGAAAAGTTGCTTGGACTTAAACCAGGTGCCTTATTCTAGGATATCACGCAAAATCAACGGAGATGAATTTGATTTTGTGGTTGCCTAAGAACATGATAAATAAAGCTTGATTATGTGGACGCTACTACAATATGCTGACTTAGAAAAAAGAACTTGTGATAGAGTATCTAGGGAGATAAAATAATGATATATTTTGGTGAAAAATAATTTTTTTAGTAGCTACACTAAATTTTAGAGGATATGCAACAGGAAATTATGACTAATATGCAGACAATTGGAGATAATGTCTCTGTCAAAGATTAGAATTAAGTTCGCACCTCCCTTCACTAGTTATTGATTAAATTACTAGACATATTTAGGAGGATGGGGTCTCTACTATTTATTAGTGATATTTTCTTAGTTGATAAGAGTAGACAAGGGTTATTTAAAAATAGAACTGCAAGGACAAATTTGGAAGTTAAATAATTTTAAATTTGTATGACAAAAACAAAGTATTTAAAACATAGCTTCAGATATTTCAAAAAATGAAGGGGTAATCCATATTGACGGACAAGAGATACTAATAGTTTCATGTATTAATTATAATAGAGAGATATAAAGGATGTGACCATAGGATACCTTTGAAGTTGGACAAAGGTCTATATTTATAAGACTAATCATGATGTATATATGTGTTATAGGACTAGAGGTAGGCTTAAATGAACATAGATTGTAGCTTTAAAGAATGATAGTCTTTGTTACTGTTACAAAGGATACGACACTTAACAGAGCTGAATGGAAGAAACAAATTCAAATATATATAACCCAAAACTTTTGGATAAAGACTTTATTATTGTTGTTGTAATGTTGAACAATTAGGAAATGATGTATACTCAAAGAATAAGCACAAATGAAATGGACACTAAGATGGATGAATGTCAATATGTTGAAAGATAAAATAATGATATGAGTGTTTCCTTAGTCGGAAGATCGAGCTGGTGCCAGATTGAGGATTGTTAAAGTCTCTGCCTCTAGATTGTTGGTGAAGGATGATGGTTACGTATATGTATTATTCAACACGTCAATGCAAGCTGACGACCTATTTATGGGTTGAAAGTTGGATTCATGCAATTTTTTTTAAATCCCTTAAAAAATACACGTAAGAGGGATTGGACCGAGATTATTCTAATATCATGTTAAATCCCTGTCAATGCACCAAAAACTCTAGAGCGTTAGTTAAGGAGGAGGGTTATATATATGAGTAATGCTATATGTACCTCCAAAAATTCCATCCCTCCATGTCCCTCCGCCACATGGCTCTCCCTTATTGGCCCAAGCAAATAGGGGGGTTGGTTGGGGAGAGACATGAGCCAATAGAAGAGGGCCACATGGCGGAGGGACATGGAGGGATGAATTTTTGGAGGTACATAAAGCATTTTCCTATATGTATTTATATTATTGATTTACTTATTAAGAAGATTAATTAAAATATTTAGTGAAAAAGGAGGGATTTATACATAGTTTTTATTGACTTGGAGATATCTTATGATAAAGTTCTTAGGGAGATAAGTAGTAGGCTATGGTGAAAAACAAGTTCCTAGTAGCTATATTGAGACTATTAAATATTTCTATCATGGAGTTATGATGATTGTGCAAACCATTGGACAACATAGTAAACCTTCTCCTATTATCGTTGGCTTACATCAAGGATCATCGTTTAACCTTTATCTTTCTGCGCTAGTTATAGATGAAATTACTAGACATATCCAGGTGGAGGTTTGATGTTTTATGCTTGCCAATGATATTGTGTTGGTCGGTGGGAGTAGAGAATAATTAGATGATAAATAGAAGTGCGAGAAAAATTTCGGAATCTAAGGATTTTAAAATTAGTAGGCCAAAAATAAGGTACATGAGATGTTACTACAACCAAAATGCAAAGAGAAATGATGGAAAAGTGCATCTAGATGAACATGAGATACCTTAGAGTGAATATTTTTGGTATCTATGATTAATCATTCATGTGACTGAGAGATTGAGAATGATGTCAGACATAGAATTAAGACAATTGTTGAAATGGAATAGTGTTTCAGAAGATACCTTAAAATTGAAAGAAAACTTCTATAAGACGGCCATAAAGCCAGGCGTGCTTTATAGATTTGGGTATTGGACAATTAAAAAATGTGTCCAAAAATTAGTAGCAAAATAGGAATATTAAGATGGATGAGTGACAATACTTTAAAAATAAGATAAGGAATGAATGTATTCGTTAAAAGTTACATGTGACTTATTGTGGACAGATGTGTTGGAATATCCTATTGGTATATTTGGTATGTTGGAATATGTCATAGGATATTCCTATAGAGAGTTAATGTAATGAGGATGTTGTAAGGTTATAAATAGCCAAGAGATTATCAATAAAATATAACAACTATTTTAACATGGTATCAGAGCCACCTTTTCAATCCTAACCCTAGCCGCCACCAAACCTTCCCCCCTCATATTTCAACATGGTATCAGAGCCACTATTTCAGCATGCGAGAGTTCCATCATCCTTCAACTAAAATGTATTGTTTTCTTTGATATTTCCAAGGTGATCTTCCAGGAGAAAAAGACGGAACGAAGACTTGGGACTGGCACTTGGCATGATGGACTGTGGTACCTGGATCGAGAAGG
Source organism: Iris pallida (assembly GCA_029216955.1). NCBI lineage: Eukaryota > Viridiplantae > Streptophyta > Magnoliopsida > Asparagales > Iridaceae > Iris > Iris pallida. The sequence continues at coordinate 13,751,372 of JANAVB010030817.1, read as the reverse complement.
ACTGGATTCAGCATTAGTATCTATGGCGGAAAAGACAGGGATGGAAGGACTGAAGAAGATGAGTGCGGAAGATACATTGCGACTCCACCACAGGAGGTTGGGACACTCTTCATTTGGTATTTTAAACAAATTGTACCATGCAATTTATGAAGAAGTTAATAAAGAGAAACTAGTTTGTGATGCTTGTGAGTTAGACAAACTTACTAGGAGTTCATATGTGAGTAGCGGTCATAGGAGCTCGTCTGTTTTTGATGTGGTACACTCTGCTGTCTGGGGGCCTTGTACTACTCCTATGAATGGTTACAAATATTTTGTTACCTTCATAGATTATTTTTTCATATTACTTGGTTGTATTTGATGAAAAATAAGAGTGAGATCCCCTCATGTTTTCAGGACTTTCACAAACATGTCCAGACTCAGTACAAGACAGTGGTGAAGGTACTGAGGTCTGACAATGGAACGGAGTACACCAACAAGACACTTGCGGAATACTTGTCCGCCCAAGGGATACGGCATCAGACCACCTGTGCATATACACCAACACAGAACGGAGTAGCGGAAAGGAAGAACAGACACCTCCTGGAAGTGGCGAGAAGTATGATGATAGACACGAATGTCCCACAGAGTCTGTAGGGATATGCAGTGTTGATAGCAGCTCAACTGATCAACAGGATGCCTTCGAAGGTGTTGGGATGGAGGTCTCCATGCGAGATGCTGCAGGAAAATAATAGTGGGATGCTCCCACTAAAAGCGTTTTGTTGCGTATGCTTCGTGAAGGACAACAGACCGTCGGTAGAGAAGCTTGATCCTCGAGCAATCAAGTGTATCTTTGTGGGCCACTCGGGAACTCAGAAGGGCTACGTATGCTGGTGTCCAATGGAATTTTTTTTGGTAAGTATGGATGTTCACTTCAGGGAACATGAGCCATACTACAGTCAGGAGGAAAACCCAAATATCTCACCTGATATTGCAAGTATGAGGCGAGAGGAGTTGTTGGGAAGCATTTCGACTGATCTCGGAGTATGGCTTGGAGGAACAAATAGGGTACAGGAAGGTGAAAAGGAACAGGGGAGGAAATAAGAGGTATTAGGCCCACATCTCAGGGGGAGATACTTACCTACAACAGGCGAGAGAAGCAACTTGTAGGACCAGTTCCTACAGCGCCAGTGCTAAGTCCCTTGCATGTGCCCGTCTTGACTCCTGAGACACCTATACCACCACCTTCCCGTTCAGGTGATATCCTTCATTCTCCTCCCCAACCATCATCAGTATGGAGGTCTACTCGCAGCAATGCGGAAAAACTTCCTGATAGATATGGTTGGGACCTTGCTAAATTTGTCTCATATAATCATATCTCTTCTTTTCATGGAGCTTTTATTGCATCATTGGATAGTGTTACTGTACCTAACAATTGGCAGGTAGCCAAGAACGATCCAAAGTGGAAAGCAGCGATGCACGAGGAGTTGGGAGCTCTGGAGAAGAACCAAACTTGGGAGCTGGTGAGACTGCCAGAAAGGAAGAGAGCAGTCGGATGCAAGTGGATTTTCACTGTAAATCAGAACCCAGATGGACAGGTTGAGCGCTACAAAGCTCGACTGGTGACAGAAGGATACAGTCAGACGTACGGCATCGACTATGACGAGACCTTTGCACCAGTGACGAAGATGAGTACTGTCAGGACCTTGATCTCTCTGGCAGCCAATGGAGGATGGAAGCTACACCAACTGGATATGAAGAATGTATTTTTTTATGAGAATCTAGTGGAGGTGTACATGAAGATACCACCAGGATTCGACACCAATCAGACAGAAGGCAAGGTCTGTAGGCTGAAGAAGTCCCTCTATGGACTGAAGCAGTCTCCTCGAACGTGGTTTGACAGGTTCAGGAGAGCAATGATAGGGATGAGATATCAGCAGATCAATGCTGATCATACTGTGTTCTTCAGACGAAGTGGAGACCACATCACCATGCTTGCAGTGTATGTGGATGGTATGATTATCACAGACGATGATGAGCAGGAGATCGTCCAACTCAAGGGAAAGCTTGGCAAGGAGTTTGAGGTGAAGGATCTTGGCCCTCTTCGATACTTCCTTAGGATTGAGATTGCTCGAGATACAGAGAAAATTGTTCTTTCTCATAGGAAGTACGCACTTAACCTGCTTACAGAAACAATGATGATGGGATGCAAACCAGCTACGATACCGATAGACCAGAAGTTCAAGCTGGATGCTGAAGCCGGAGAACCAGTTGACCGGGATAGATATCAGAGATTGGTGGGCAAGTTGATCTACTTGAGCCACGCCCGACCTGATATCAGCTTTGCGGTCAGCATAGTGAGCCGCTACATGCATGACCTCCGGAAGGGTCATTGGACGCAGTGTACCAGATTCTGAGGTACTTGAAGGGAGGCCCCGGGAAGGGACTGATTTTCAGAATGAATAATCATGTGAGCATCGAGGGCTATTGTGATTCTGACTGGGCTAGCTGTGCTGACGACAGGAGATCCACCTCGGAATACTGCATATTTGTAGGAGACAACTTGGTCTCTTGGAGGAGTAAGAAGCAGTCAGTGGTGGCCAGATCAACAGCTGAAGCAGAGTATAGAGCTATGGCATTGGGAGCCACAGAGTTATTGTGGTTGAAGAATATACTGATGGAGCTGAAGCTGGATCAGGGAGCCAAGATGAAGCTATGGTGTGACAACCAGTCAGTTATTAGTATTGCCAACAATCCAGTACAATATGACATGACCAAGCATATCGAGATTGGCAGATTCTTCATCAAATAAAAGCTGGATAGTGGATTACTAGAGCTGGGCTATATTCCAACCAAAGATCAGGTAGCAGACGGACTGACCAAGGGGCTTAGCTCTGTCAGCATGATGAGAGGATGTGACAAGATGAGCTTAGTGAATATCTTTCGTCCATCTTGAGGGGAAGTGTTGGAATATCCTATTGGTATATTTGGTATGTTGGAATATGCCATAGGATATTCCTATAGAGAGTTAATATAATGAGGAGGTTGTAAGGCTATAAATAGCCAAGAGATTATCAATAAAATATAACTATTTCAACAAGATGAAAAACATCGTTTTAGATTGTTTTAACATGTGCAACATAGAGCAATAAATGATCCATCAAGGAGGAGCGAAAATGATTCAAATAACTAACCCCAAAGGTTTGAGATTAAGGCTTTCTTCTTCTTGTTGTAAGTAACAGGGATAAAATGAGAAAAAATAATCATATGATTTAGACATGTGCAATGAAAGACCAATGAATGCATCAATTAGAAGAGTGGTTGATTATTTCTTCAAGGTGGTGTTAGGCGTAGCATAAATGGGCTGGGACTGAGACTCTAGTAGAGGATACGGTATTGTTTTACAAGGGGCATGATCCTTCGCAGTGTTGAATGAAAATAAAATTCGAACGACCACCCCCAACTTTTTTGGGTTAATATCTGTGCGGTTATATTACTTCAATTGGTGACAATATAAAGAGCTGGAATAGCTAACTAGTTTAAATGGTTTAGGTAGGCAAGCTACTTTGAAATTTGAAATCTGAGGAGCTTATTGCAGAAACGCTGTTCATTTCTATAGTCCTAATGGGTTTGAGATTCAAGTCTGGTGAAGAAACACCTCATTGAGAAAAAAAAAAAAAAAGAATATCCAACATTTAGCTATGTTATTCTTGAGACTTAAACTTTTGGCTGTTCTATAATTTGGTAAATATAGAGAAGATATTCATCAGGGCTGAGCTTTCATGGACATGTATTAGCCTATTAGGCTGGATTTAGGATTGCATATCATGGTTGTTTATGCTTTTTTTTGCAGTTCCAATAGATGTTTGGTAACAGTTGCTTATCAAAGAACTTTTGGAATGTCGGCTCAATGAAAGCCATTGAGAGGTTGATGTCAAAAGCTGCTTTTGCTGCCACTTTCTGTAAAGCAGAACAATTAGTGGCTGCCTTCTGAAAATTATATTGTATGACAAATACTTCTTGAAATATCCATATGAGGCAGATGAATCAACATTTACCTGTAGCAAGGATCGTAAGGTGCAATTATGTATTTCCTGAGGCGAGGATAGGCTTCTTCATTGGCAGTTGCAAAAGCAGGCAGGAGGCTTCTCGATGTTACATCCATGTTTCCAACCTCCCTAGTCGATGCTTGTCGAGGTAATGGCCTCTTCGACTGCTCCTCCTCCTCCTGCTGCCATGTCTCTTCTTTTAAACCCATGTAGTAGCTCTTTTGAGGAGAGAGAATGAACGGTGATATGTAAAGACTTATAGCTAATAGATAATTATATATGCTTAATAATTTATAATATATTAACATAACATTGGGGGAGAATCATATACATTGTCAATTTAGATTCTGCAGTACATTAACTGCTTTTGGACATGCATAGCGGGGACAAATGGATACCATCAAGTTGCTAGACTGGGTTACTCAAAATAGTGTGGACTATAAGGTGATAACAAGAAGTATATAGTTTCTAGTGTTACATAGTTGATCTCTCTTAACACATTAATAGAAGAGAAATTCCAAGTTTAGGACAACCAACACTTGGTCGTGGTTGTTATTTATTACTATTTCAACAAAAAACGAAAGAAAAAAAAACAAATTTTTTTACATGCTCCCAGTAACCAGCTAAGCAGTTTAGTATTTTTAAATCTATTTTATATGGCAAGTGATTTGTATAAATCTGGGTCTCTCTTTCTTCGCCACCCTTTCTTTCAGACTGGAATATTTCTTATGTAGACTCTGATTGTCTTTGTGTTTGGTCATTAGCATTAAACTGAAAGAGAAATGCTAGTTATTGTAAATGGAATATTGAACCCAAAGAATCGTCGGCGGCTGCTGACAAATGTCTTTTGATAATAAATAGTATTAATACTTTTTTCAGTATATATTTACTATTTAGATTTATAGATGATAGAGATGGGAAATACAAAAGGAGGAAGAAGGGCCGGAGTTTGTAATTTTCTTCCTGTTTCTTGTGTTGCCAAACAAGTTTCTCTTGCGTTTCAAGCGGAGATTTAAAAGAAGAACACTCTGCTTTTATTAAAAACTTTAACCATATGAGGAACTTCTATAACATTCACAGGATTCATCATTTCTCTAAAGAGCTAGTTAAGGAAATTCTGTATCCAAATATAACTCATATCAGTCATTTGTAGTTTTCTGTAGGCTTCCAAGCTTCCAGGATCTATTTTCCTTGTAAAGCTTTGTTCATCCAGATGCAATCACAATCATATATGAAAGTATTAGCATTATACTACAATCTGATAGTGACAAGTGGGCTCCTTGAGGAGAGAGTTGGAAAGAAATGAAAAAACTGGAAACCTAATTACAAACAGAGAGACAAAAAAGAAGGAAATACAACCCACAATAATATATATATATATATATATATATATATATATATATATATATATATATATATATATATATAATCCTCCAAAAGCTATATATAGAGACAAGAAACAGAAACACGATCGACAAACTTAAATATAGCTCAGTTTTTTTCAGGTTAAATATGCGTCTGATCACTTGAGAAATATAGCTTTGCTCTTGCAATTGGCTTGTTGCCATATGTCACATTGTTCAGCAGTCATCTTTGCATCTTGTACATTACTCACTTTTCTCAATGTAGGATTGAGGGAACCAAATTGGTCGATCATTTCAATGGTTGCACTTGCACCTGCACTACTGTTTCTTCTATGCATTGACTAGTTGCTTTTGGCATCCATTGTTTTTATTATAGGCTCTAGTTTTCGTTAACACTGAGGTTCTCTTTTTACTTTGGCTGTTGACAAACTCTAGATCTTGATATGATCTGATTTACTATGAAATGATTGCTCCTACTAATTTAGTGTCTTGGAGCACCATAGCGTTCACTTCCTCTGCTGCTAGCCTGCAATATATATAATAAAAGAGGGATCAGAATTCCCGCACTTAAGCATCCCCGCATGTTCTCCGCAATAACAGCCGTTAAATTGTCTCTATAGACTGTTCATATTAGACCAAAATCTGGCGAGAAAATTTTCTTCTCCAATAAGAAAAATATATTATTAATGCAGAAGTTACATTTCAACAATGCACATAACTGATGTTGAATCTAATTGTGAGAATTGACTGATGATAAATGTGGAGAAGTCTGTTTTTGCTCAGGAGAAGTGTTACCATGGAAAAGTCTCACCAGTTTTTACACTACTGAAATAATCTAATTGCATATTTATATTTACTGTAATTTGTTGGAGATGAGGCATTTATTTCTTCATCTTTCTTTTTACCAGGTTCAACATACATATACAGGTCCAGTATCTATTATCATTTGTAGTTGCAGACACTGGTTACAGTGGGTCTAGTCTGTTGTCTGCCTCAATAATTGATCCACACAGAGCTAAGTGCATCTTTTTTATTTCTTGGTTTGATGTTAATTAATGAAACCTTAATTGCTTATTAGGAGCTTTTCTGTATTTTGGGTTGATGTTAATTAATGAAGTGCTGATTCTTATAAGTAATCCGTTGCCATTTACATTGTATACAAAATAACTTTTGGATTTTGATGTATTTTTACTGATCAGTGACCCTACATGAATGTCTCAACCATCTATACATTCAAGATTGATCTCTAAACATGTCCTCTGATCAATTAAGCGGGCGATCACTGATGGATTTTACTGATCGAGTATCTTGACGTGTTTTGATAAAATGCAGATGTTGTTCTGCCAAGGATTATTTATTTTATGTTTTTTCCCCAAGGATATCTCACCCCTATGTTTATGAAAGTTGTATGATTCTTGTAGAGCTACATGTTGCAGGCTGGTAGGATTTCAGTCCTATGTGGAAACGCCCCGGAGTGTGATGAGTGCCATTAGTGTTGGAGAAGTCCAAGAAGTCATAGGCACAAAGGTGATCGTTTTGGAGAGTCGCTGTCGAGGTGTATCAGGGCCATATTTGGACTAGAGGACATTGGAAGTATACCTCCAGTGTAGTCCGAGTAGTGTTTCTTGCTTAATTTTTTTCAAAAGCTATTTGTCGTCGAAATATTTTACACCGGCAGTGTAATGTTATGTACTGCTAGTATATTGGAGTTCGTTCAAATTTTCAGCAGCTTTTGTGTGGAATTTTTTGTTCCCCTAGTATACTGTCGGTAACAGTAGTACACGGCAGTTTACTGTTGACGTCGGGACTGAGTAGATTTTGGTCTATTATGGGCCTTTCGATTGTATCCGATGGCTGTGATTTGCTTAGATTTGTGAGGTGGTATATTAATTAACCCTAATCTAATTTCTGAAGGTATTGTGGCTGAGATTATTCAGTTGAGAGATTTCTCAAAGGATTTAACTGGAATTGATTGGTTGGTTAATATGAAAGCAGTCCTCTTGATAAGTTACGAAGTTCTTGCTTCAATTACTTAATTCCAGAATGAGAATAGTGGTTTTAGAAAACAAAACTTAGCACGATAAAACGTCACTTAAGTTTAAGTTTAAGATTGGATAGTTGGCAATTCGTGTCATGGACAATTTCATGTCGATTCCATGCATCTAAACACTCAATTCATGCCTATCAGCTTTTAAGTTAATCATAGTCGTAATTTCACAAATTTATACTAATATAACCCAATTTGAATGATGTTATTATTGTTTTTGGTGCAACACCTTACCTGAAATTATTATTATTTATGCACAATTAATTTTTAGTCATCCGCTAATTCAAAATTTTATATTAATCTAAAACCGACATATCCTTCCAACCCCTGCCCCCCCCCCCCCCCCCCCCCCCCCCCCCCCCCTCTCTCTCTCTCTCTCTCTCTCTCTCTCTCTCTCTCTCTTTTATCCTGTTTTTCCTTCCTGAAAATTGTGCACACAACTTTTGTATCCCAACCCCTACCAGTAATGTAATTGGAATTTTTTTGATGTCAAGATAACTCTACTCACAAGCCCTCTCAATAGTGGGGAAGAGAATGACGACAAATATAAACACTAATATGATAATAAATAATAAATATATATATATAATATATATATAATATATATATATATATATATTATATATATATATATATTTGTCTCCGAGGCTATAGCCCATTGAGAACGGCGAGGCACCCCGGCGTGGAGGGCGCGGGTTGGGAGCATGCTCCCAAGCTCCATTAAGAAGTGGACACTCAAAAAAAAAAAAAAAAAAAAAAATATATATATATATATATATATATATATATATATATATATATATATATATATATATTTGTTATTATTATTTGGTAGATTTTGACATGCATATTTTAAACCTTATCTTAACTAAATTAGTTATTCAATATTATATACGCTATATAGTTAGTCATTATTAGATAGATTTGACATGTATATTTTAAACCATTTATTTAAGTGAGATATTCTAATCATGACCCTCTTGTCTTTTAGAGATTTGATAAAAAAAATACCCCTCTTCCTTGTTATATAAACCATGCCTTCGACACTCTCTCAATACTCTATTAAATATTTTATTTTATCTAATAAATTATAAATAAAATAAAATATCCAAGTAAAATACATACTAAATAAATTAAATCCATAAATGATAATAATTCTAATACAAAAAATGACATATTCTTCCTATTTATGTGACATTTTGTCATTATTATTCTCAAGTAAATAATTAAGATCGACTTGACATCCTTCAAACACAGTGAGGTCCTTAGAAGGCATAAGATTCTGACTGTATGATAAAAAATCAATAGATGTCACGAAAACGTATTATTCTTTCTATTTATAAAAAAATAATAAAAATTAGAAATAGTATATCTAAAAAAATATATAATAAAATATACATAAAATTTTGTACATAACATCGATCATCTAACAAAATAATTTAAAAGTTATTGACTCATGTCGATTCTTTTCTTTTTACAAGTATCATAATATAAGCCCAAAGGTCCACAATAATTTTAGACCTTGGATAAATACATGTACATGGTCCTCCTCTGGAACAATCTGAGCCGTGTAATTATTAAATTAAAAGGTGAAAAAGGAAAGGAGAGAAAATCTTTCCGATCTCGATTTCGATCTCTCCATCGTTTCATTTCTACTCCCCTCTCCCTAGGGTTTCTTAGATCCCGATCATCCAACTCCCGATAATAGAAAAACTAGGGTTAGTTTTTTTTGTTCCTTCCCCAATCTTCTTTGATTCCGAGCAAATTCTGACCCTCCCTCTTTTTCGTGCCAGTTTGACGTTGAAATATGGCCGGGAGAGCTACGATTCCGACCAACAACTCGGCACTCATCGCCATGATCGCCGACGAGGTAAGGAACCCCGCCGATCTGAACCCAATTATTCATACGTGGATGCTGATTATGTAAATTTGTTGATTTATTTACTTAGTCTGCAGATTTTTTTTTTTAAACCATAATTTGCAAATTTCTGTAAAAGGAAGTACTTTTGTGATGATTAGACGCGGTGGAATTTTAGGGTTAATGTTGAAATCGATCTCCAAAAAGAAATGTGGCATGCCCCCGTCTCTATGACAGGTGGGCCGAGAGTTTTGAGCTCGGGCAACTAAAATGAAGTATTTGTGACACCGTCCGTATAATATGTAGACTCTAATTAGGCATCTTCGAAATATTGCCGATTTTACACCAGCATCCAAATCAAGCACTGGTCAAACTTTTTTTTTTCCTTTCATTTTTTCTTTTAGGAGTAGTCGAACTCACAAGTCCTGGGGGTGCCCCCATGGTAGGTTAGGACAGGAGAGCTAGGTGAGGTTCTGAAAGAAGAGACGAAGCAGCCGAGCATCCACGTGTCCAAGTAACACCCAACCCCTCGTGCATTGCATTCCACCTGTTTTAATTTGGACAAGTTGGGTATTTCGAACCCGTTAGTGGAGTTAAGAAGTTCTGACGGCAGTGTAAGAAATAATTATCCATATAATATATGGTATCAAATGATGCTAGGTTGTGTTTGGAAGTTGAAGGATATGCTAGATCAAGGCTGCAAAGAAGGATATATTTTTCGCCAGGTTACAGAGATGACCCTCAATACTCAAGAGAGCTGAATGGAAGAAAATGACTCAAATAGCCGACCTCCAAATTTTGGGATAAAGGCTTTGTTGTTATTCGTGTGGAATTACTAAGTCAGGGAGTTTCTTCAAAGGGTCTTACATTTTACTAATAACCTTTGGTGATTGCATGAAAGAGGTTTTGCTTTATGTATTATGTTCATATTACATTTTTTTGATATCTTAATATAGGAAGAATAACTGATCCTAGCGGTAGATAGATCCGTCTCGGACTGGGCAGAGATTATGGTGACAAAGTGCTATACAAATGGATTCTATTGGGAAGTATAATTATATGAACGCTCACGCATTGTTTGGACATGGTAAGATAGCAAATATAACGAGGACTGATTATATTGGATTTATCATGATAAAGAGAAAGACAATAACCTATTTTAATAGCTGGAATCAACTAGAACACAACTAAACCTTTATCCTGAAATTTTGGTGTCGTATACATGAATAATTTTCTTGCACTCTGCTCTATTAAAAGACATTCCGTCTGTTTTGTTTGCCATTTGTCCTTTCTCATAGTACTGATTTAAGTTTACTTAGTTATACCCATAGTTTAACTAAGATCCTATCGTTCTTCCTACTTGATGCATTTATTATCTTTGTAGGACATGTCCAAATCATCTCAAACGGTGTCGTCTATCCTCAGTTGACATTATCTCCAACTTTTGAGGGATGTGCTTGTTTCCTGTCTGCTCCTCTCATTATAGTCTCACCTGAACTATCTGGCTTCTCTACTATTGCCTCACTTGAACTTTCTTAATGTCCCCATCATCCTGTAGACATGGATGATCTTGTAGCTGCGCTGTAGAACTTTTCTAATTTTCTTTCAATGTCAAGGCTATTAACTAACTATCATAAAGCACTTTGGTACTTTATTTCAACCTGTTAAGCATCCTATGTTAACTATACAAAAATGTTATTCTTAGCCTTGCTGTCATGGCGAACAATTGATCTTAACTAGCAAATGAAGTATCTTCCTTAGGTATTTCTTCTCCATCAATTGTGAACTACTACTGTTTCTTCTAATTTCTGTAACTTTTCACTTATTTTAATCCTCTAGATGTGAAAGCTTTTTCTTTTCAAGTGTCTATCTTGATTATTTCTTTAATTTCATCAACTAACTTAATATCATCGAAAAACAACATTACTGTGGAATCTCATCCTCTGTGTACTTTCTACGTACATTCATAATCAATGACAATGTAGAGAGATTGATTCTCGATGTAAGTCCGTTGTCATGAAATGGACATGTCTCTCCTCTAGATGTTCTTCATTAGAACTCCATAATATATATTCTTAAAATCTTAGTATAGCAATTGGACACTTGTTTCACTTTAGTGCTCTACGTAATATCATCAGGCGCCTGTCATAAGCCTTTTCTAGGTCAAGTAAAACCATTTTTAGGGATTTGCGCTTTTTTAAAACTTTGATTAATTATCTTAGTAATTAAATAATTCTCATACTTGTCCTTTCTGGTATAAACCAAAATTTCTGTTACAATTACTTGCTTTTGCTGCTAATCTTTGCTCAATTGCTCTAACAGCGTTCCACAATATGATTCATAAGGCATAACATGATTTTAGATAGTTAGTACAACTTTGTACATCCTTCTTATTTACAAAGATATACTATTCATCTAGTCCAAAATTCATCAAACACTTCTAGTCATTGCTGATTAAGTTACTTGTAGCCACACTCATCCTTTATTTGTCAAAGGCCACGATAGGGTGATCAACAAGGACAAGATGGTAGTGCTATGATTTATAACTTATATGGTAGTGCTATGATTTATAACTTACATCAGCTTTTTGCTTTTGTGTAGTTCTTTTTATTAGAGCATACTATGACTGTAATGCACATTTCCTATTAGACTGTAATACACCATGATCGTCATCATATTGATGCAAGTCATATACATATGCGGAGTTCAGAATATACAAGGTAGAAGTGATGGCTACAAGTTTTAAGTCCTTAATGAAAGATTCTTCAGATTATTATATATACTTTTAATTTGCTTGATATCTATTTCTTCTCTGCTATACATTTGAGTGTAATTGATTTTGTTTGTTTTCTTAGGACACGATAACTGGATTTTTGCTTGCTGGAGTGGGTAATGTTGACCTGCGAAGAAAGACAAACTACCTTATTGTGGACTCAAGTAAGCTCATGATTCCTTTTATTTATATTTAGCGTTTAGTTTTTCTCCTAAATGTTTGGGTATTTGCTGATGTTGAACATTTTCTCACTATTTCCATATGTTAGAGGTTTCACATTGCCATGCTTGAGTGTTTTGCTAACAATAATAAGGGGTCTTTTTTAGGGTTTGCTTGAATTCTAGGGGCTGTAACCTCAATGTCTGTGTTTGGGCTGAAAACATTCTTATGGTTAGAAATCTGTACATTTAAATTCCTTGATAGTTATTTACTTGGGCATTCCATGAATCAAATACTCTCTCCTAATTTTCTCTCTCTCTCTCTCCTCTCATAATTAATCCTCAGAATAAAAAACATGAGGGGAGGACCCCATTTTTTTAATCCTCAGGACTGTCCTTATCCTTATATTTTGAGATTTTGGGTGACAAATGGTATCCAAATAGGCATCTTAGGATTAGCCAGTTGATTGGGAAAAAGGGAATCCATGGGGCTGTTTCTATCGGTTTGATGCTATTCAAACAGGCTCTGATATCTTCTCCGCACAAAACTGTTTATTCATATGCGTTCTTGCATTAAATGTTGGGTGATGTGCATTATTTTTTGTACCATCTAGTAATTGGTATATGTTAAGCCAGGTGATTCGTTAAAAAGGGAGCCATAGGGTGATGCTATTCAAACAAGCCTTGATATTGTGCGCACTAAATTGTTTATACATATGTTTTCTCCCGTTGGATGTTAGTAGGTAACATGAGTTATTTCTGGTACCATCTAATCGGTATATTTTACACATCATATTTCACTTTTGAGTCCATATTGATGCCTGTCATCATTATCCTCTTAATTTTGTGAATGTCTCCCATCTTATTTAGATAACATCTGACTGTTGGCTTTGATGAGCCAAGTGAATATCATATTACTTTCAGTTATTTAAAGACGGTTAGGAGTTATATCTTGTATTTATTTTATTTAAAATACTATTGTCTTCTCCGTACATTTCATGGCGCCAAATAACTGGGATGTATGTTTTATTGCATCCATATTTATGGTGTTACTTTCCTTATGATACATTCTTTTCAATTTCACTAGAAACGACAATGAAAGCAATTGAGGATGCATTCAAAGAGTTCACCACTAAGGATGACATTGCCATTGTGCTGATCAGTCAATACGTAAGTGTTTTTCACGCTCCAAAAGTTCATGCTTAAGATCTGCGTTTCTTTTTCATGTTACATTTGTCTGGAAGACATGATGGGTAGAATATCTTGATCCCACAAAAGGTCCTGTTTGAGAGGAATGATCAGTTTTCATTTATTTATTTAATCTCTCTCTCTCTCTCTATCTCTCTAGTCATATTGTAAGTGCATTTTTAAGATTCTTAACAATATTTCTAAGCAGAGATGAGAAGTTTATTGGTCTCTTCTGTTAGCCTTATGGCAACTCTAGAGACCGAGTGGTTGAATAAGGTGGTTAGCAAATTTAAACTAAATATGCCATAATAAAAGTATAGCTATGCTTATCAAAAGTAAAATGTGGGAATATGAGCAAGAGCAGAGAGAGAAACGAAATAGACTGGTCACACTCTCGGGTGAAGGGTCTAGCAAATTTATAATACACTAAGGATGACATTCCCATAGTTCCCTTTTTGAAGCCTTTTTGGTACCATCTAGTAGTTGATATATGTTGCCAGTTGATTGGGAAAAAGGAACTGTGGGAATGTCATCCTTAGTGTATTATAAAGAATGTATTGAGTTGCACGCACTGCGACTTCGGCCTGAACTTGATATGTGAAATACTTCAGTTCTTGTCATTGAAACATAAGTTGTGAGATGTTCAAATGTAGCTTCAGTAAGCATCTTCGGATCTCCAGCTAAGCTTGATAATGTTGGCATCTATAAGGCTATAACTTGTATGTATGCTCAATTCAACTTCCCAATACCTTGACTAATCTAGTTGCCCATCGTCGACACCAATCATATTTGATTATGCTGGTGTCAACATCTTCCACATAAATTGTCTCTACAATGACCTCAATATAGTTGGTAAATAACTTCTGTAGGTCGCAAGGATTCTTGTCATCTTGGTAATTTTTGACACAAATTGTTTCTCTTATTTTTCGGGGCCTTTCCCTAATATTGGTCTACAAGGATTCTTAAATCTTTCTTTGTTTCTCCTGCCAGGTTGCAAATATGATTAGATTTCTTGTAGATAGCTACAATAAGCCTGTTCCAGCGATCTTGGAGATTCCTTCGAAGGACCATCCATATGACCCTGCACAAGATTCAGTTCTTTCCCGTGTGAAGTACCTGTTTTCAGCTGAATCAGTATCAGAAAGGCGTTAACTTCGGTTTTGCTCTCACTTCCATGTTCATCAATCAGTGACCAGTATGCCCATTAGCCACAGTAGGGTGTTACTACTACTACAGCAGGTTTGGTGAGCTTGATGAAACTTTTTTCACCAGTCAGTGGATGGAATAAAACTATTAATTACTTTCCAAGTTGAAATAACCTCAAACACTGTATGATGCAAACATAAGTTGTTGAGAATTCGTGATAGACTGGAAGTTACACTTCGTTAATTGCTCTGTTCTGTAAGTAATGTTTACTCCAGATTGCCTGCGCTTGCTTTTTCTTGTAATCTGTGGCAAAACTAAGTTCAACTTCTGCAACTGCTTGATTCTTGCGGAAGTGGTGTTTGGTATTTACTGCTATGTTATCAGCATGATACTCTTGTTTGGTTTAGAATAGCGATCGTCTTCCCCCCTTCCTTGTTCTTTTAAGACCTTTTTTTTTATACAGAAACGATAATCTCAACACGTTGAGAGTACGATATGACTGCATTAGAGGATTATCTACGAAGTTTGGCACTATATACTGTTGAGCACTTAAAGTGCTCAAAAAGTGTGGGGTCCATCAAAATAAATGTTTTTTTTAAAGTGTTTGTACAATAATGTCCCTTATAAGTGGTATATTGTAAGTTTAACTAAAGCTATAAATTTACAAATATAGCACTTAGTTTGTAAATGTAGAAAAAGATAATTGTAACGTTAATAAATTTAATTATTAAAAATGTCTAAACAACCATATTTTTTTTTATAAATAACTATAAGAAGAAAAGGGATAAAAAGTTAGCCGTCCAAGTCGTATATCACACATTAATTAATAAAAAAAATTATAATTAACTACCACCAATATGTGCCTTATGTATATCCTCACGTAAAAATAATTTAATTTTTTTTTATGAATAACTATAGAAATAAATTAAACTCCTTATAACTATTTAAACATATATTCAAAATTCTATAAACATATATATAACACATTTAAATTCAAATATATGCAATATTTAAACTAACTAAGTTGGTGTCTTTCCTAGGGAAGACGTTGGTGTTTTCCCTAGGGAAGGCAGTTGCGTTCCAAATTTTTGCTCCACCACACCAAGTGACTTTGAGGGTAAAGTGGAAAATAGGGGAAGGAAAAAAAAAAGAGAGAATAGTGACGAAGAAACATTAGAAGTTATGATGTTTGTAAATGGTGAAAAAGGTGCAAGAGAGGAATTTGGAAAAAAAATTATGCAGGCTCAATCAATGGAAGGAAAATTGAACACATATGAGAGTATTGTGTGAAAAATTATCCAATTATTCCTCAATAACCTGGATTTTTTTTTCTATGTTGTTTTTATGTTACTTTTGGTATTTGGTCTAGTTACTAATTTGATTTTTGTTCAAAAAATTACTTTGTATCTTTTCTTTTCTTTTTGATCATCCAAACATGAAGAGTAAGAGGTAAATTTTATTATTTTTTCTCTTAATTTTCTTTTTCAATGTTGTTATCCCGACCGCAATGGAAAACCGACGTGTGAAGTGATACCACGTGTCGATTTTCCATTAGCCGAAGTTAGCGAGAGGGAGAGTATTTCTTTCATCCAATCACGTGTTGACACGTGGCATTCAATTTTTCTTTGGTTCATCTTTTGTGACCGTTAGGACTTTTCCTTTTTTTTTTCCTCTCCAGCACAGTTTCTAAATATACTACTAGTAAAAGGATAAACATTTATTCTATTTTTAGTGGGTGAACAAAAATAGATTCATCCAATATATATTTTTATATATAACATAATTGACAAGGTTCTAGGGGGCCGTCCTTAACAAAAAGTTATTCGGTATTTCAAATGGAGTCCATTTTTGTTCACCCACAAAAAATAGGGTGTTTGTTCACCCTCCAATAAAAGATTGACACGTATCAAATGCTTTGAATATAAACCACTTTGAACGTATTTTTGTAAACATTCAAAGTGATTTTGACTAAAGAATTTGACACGTGTCAATATTTAATTGGAGGATGAACAAATACCTCAGAGCATCTCCAACCCTATTGTAAGTTTAGAAAAAAATGGTTGGCACATAGGAATGACAAGCTTTCATTTCAAAAATTCTTCTCCAATGTAAATGTAGAATAAATTATGAAGTTGACATGGCAATGGCATGGCAAGGACAATGTGAAGTTGGTTGTCTAGATCTAAGCAATGCACTTTACAATGATTTTGTCTCCACATCATCAGATATGAATAGAAGTATTTATAAAAAAATGAATGAAGTGGAGTTATTTTGGAAGTTGAAAAAATATATTTTTTATTGTCTTTTCGATATTTTTGCATTGGACAATACTTTTTATCTGATTATCATGTGTGAATATTATTTTATTATATAGAAAAGATATTGTCTTGTATCGTATGTCATATAGGAATCACAATATAAACTTAGTTTTGGAGGTTGAAAAAAAAATGTACTCATTTCAAATGCCCAAACCCAGCAACTCCCAACCCACCCCCACCCCACCCCACCCCACCCCATCCCATCCCCATGAGGTTCTGTTACCATCCCTGCACCACACGGTTCCGCACCACTCTTCACCATCATTAAACACCACCTCACTCTGTTTGTCCTCTCTCTCTCTCTTTCTCCGTCTCATCCGCAATTATTGACTTTGTGTATATATATACAGTATACTCTCCCATATCCATCCGTTCCCATGCACTGCACTGTGGTCACGAGCCACCTGAGCTGACCTGGCCCAGCCCAACAAGCAATCAACAGTCTGTGAAGTGAGTGCATGCATGCATCATCTTCAAATAACAATGCCACTCTTATCCATCCATCCATCCATCCATCTCCTTCCGATTGGAAACGGACGGTTGGGAGTGACAACGGGGTTGTTATATATTGGCATCCGCACGTGTGGAGGCAAAACGCGGTTGATCAATATTGTGCGATCGATATATCGAGAGAATTCTAAAGATGTACCTATTTATTAGTCTTGCAAGACCTGTACTTTGTTTTGTTACAAATCTGGCCTTCAATGACTATACTTTTAAGAGCCTTGCTATACCTACAACCAAATATTTACAATTCCTTTATAACCGTCACGTGTCTAATTTTGATCGGAGAAGGAAAAAAAGTGGTAGGGTCGGATGCTTATCTAACAGGAGAGTGAGAGTGGAGGTAGGATCAGGTGAGATCTATGGCCTCGTTTGGTTCGCAGAATCTTCCGGTTGGAAAAAAAAAGTGATTACTTTTCTATGTTTGGGTGCCCAAGAAATTGAGGAGGAAAGGAAAGTGATTCCCAATGGAAGAAAAATTAGGGAAGAAAGTGATTCTATCCATCTAAGGAAGCAATCACTTTCCCACATTGAAGTATTCACTTTCCTTTCCAAATTTCTTGGCATTGCCAAACATCGGAAAGGAAAATCAATAGAAATTAAAGTTTTCCAAAGGAAAGAAAATGACAAAGAATTGATTTTCTTTCCCTTCCATTCCGTGAACCAAACGAGGCCTATATGTAAAGGATGAGAGAGAGAGAGAGAGAGAAAGATATTATAAAAATTTGGTAGTAGACTATCATTTTTCTACTTTTAATTGGCGAAAATTTTCATGTAAAGCATTAAAATATTATAAAATTGCATCTAGAGCACAAAGTTTCAAACTATTTCATCCAAAGCACAAGAACGCCCTAACGAAGGGCGTTCTTCTTTTAAAATTAATTTTTTTCGCTACTCCGTTAAACCTACGTCCTCCGTTAAAAAAAAATATATATATAAAATAATGAAAACGCCCTTATGAAAGGCGTTCTTGTTTTAAAAAAATTTTTTTTTCTCCGTTAACGTCAGCCGCCGTCCGTAAAAAAAAAAATACATAAAATAAAGAAAACGCCCTTTGGAAGGGCGTTTTGTCAGTTTTGTCAGACGAAAACGCCCTTCCTCTGACATATTTTTTGTCGCGTGGCGGGCGGGTGTCCGAAGCCGCGACGCGTGGCGCCGGCGGGTGTACAAAATTATAACGCGTGGCGGGCGGGTCTCGAAATGCAGCAACATTGAATTGGCTGCTACGCAGCAGCTTTTTCGGGGTGTGGGCAGCGCTTTTTCAGGGACGCAGCGCTTCGTGTACTGAAATGCAGCCTTTGACTGCATTGGTGCGTGTGAAATTGCATTGGTGTGTGTGTGTGATGCAGGGTTTTCAGTTACTTTTTGACTGAAATTTATGAAAACGGGTGGGAAAATGAATATAAGAAGAGGAGAGTAGAAGAGAAGAAACAGAAGAGGAAGAGGAGGTAAGCCTAGCAGAGAAAAACAACAGAAGCTAGAGAAGAAAAGGAAGAAGAAACAAGTAGTAAGTAGAAGATAGTGTTTATTGTGAACATATATTTTTTGTTGAAATAATTTATATGGTAATTTGTATGCTATTTTTTTTTGTTACAGATGGCTAGTCTAAATGATGGAAAAATTCCCGGTGGTCCGTCAACTCCGGCCATTTTACATGAACGACAATCTCATGTTTCTAAACTTGTATTTTCGGGAGAGGTAAAATAAATTTTAGGTAATTAATTTTTTTATGTTATTTTTATTAAATTATACTAATGATATATATACATGTATGATTATATTATAGCGGTATGATTATCCTGAAGTTAAATTACGTGAGCATGGTGAGTGGCGATCATCGTGGGAGTTGACTGCACCCCAAAAGGTCTTAATATCGACTTTCGGTTTTGATCTTGTTGACGCTATACGTATTAAGCGCCATGACAGAGACCTGATATTTAGCATCGTTGAGAGATGGTGGCCAACACGCAACACATTTCAACTTCCTTTTGGGGAAATGACCATAACTTTAGCTGACACAGCCCAGATTCTAGGGTTACCTATCGAGGGTTACCCTATATATTTTAACGAGGGGTTGGATGCTTCAGATCTCATTAGAACATACCTTGGTGTGGAGCCACCAGATGATATAGGCGGTCGGAGCACTGTCAGAATGACTTGGCTCCGGTCTACTTTCATGCATCTTGATCGCATCGGCGACACGGCAGTTGTTGTCGATGATGCACGGGTATTTTTTCTACACTAGTTATCTTTAATTTCTATTTAATATAATTGATATGAAGAGTTTAGTTGTTGTTAATTTTCAGGTGATTTATTGTACAAGAGCTTATTTGTTGTGCCTATGCGGTGCATTATTATTTTCCGACGCAACAGGAAATATGATCAACGTCCGACTGCTACCATTTTTCGAAGATTTGGGTACACGCACAAAGCACGCATGGGGTACGGCAGTATTAGCACATTTAGAATATCTACGCCAGCCCCTCGATCCCGATTTTGTACCATTGGATGTCCCGGCCGATCATCCCGTAGGTATTGTCAGGCAGAGGCATGCACATCCCCGTAGGACCAAGTCACATGATGACGAAGGCCCCTCATATCCTTGCGCTGGTACCTCGGATCCATATGCAGCCCCCTCATATCCTTGCGCTGGTACCTCAGATCCTTATGCAGGCCCCTCATATCCTTACACTGGTACCTCGGATCCTTATGCAGGCCCCTCACGTCCTTATGCTGGTACC
This sequence comes from Iris pallida, assembly GCA_029216955.1. Taxonomy (NCBI): domain Eukaryota; kingdom Viridiplantae; phylum Streptophyta; class Magnoliopsida; order Asparagales; family Iridaceae; genus Iris; species Iris pallida. The sequence continues at coordinate 13,731,250 of JANAVB010030817.1, read as the reverse complement.
TCGGATAGTTACGAGGGGGCATCCGAGAGTTATCATGGAGCATCCCAAAGTTACGAGGGCACGCCGCAGGACACTTCTCATGCCTTCGATTGGGATTATTACAAGCAGACGACGGGGTATTCATTGTTTGGTCCAAGCCATCTTGATCCAAGTAGCCAATTTTATTCGACTCCATCAGTGCTACCTTCACAAGTGGAGGAGCCACCGGAGATCACTGAGGAAAGAAGAAGAAGGCTAGGTCTAATGCAAGTAGACCGTAGAGACTATAGAAGGGACAATAGAGGTGGGTAGTTTATTTTATTTCTTTGAGAAATCATGTATGAAGGGAGTTTATGTTATTTCAAATAATAAATTATTTTTTTACATTCCAAGGCACTTATTCCAAGGCACTTATTGTCATCTCTATAAACTTCATTCTCTCGAACCACTCGTTCGCATCAACCTCATTATAGGATCGGGCAAGTTTATCTAACCATTCTAGATACTTTCGCGAACCCGAACCAGGAAAATGACCTTTCATATTTTGTTTGAAGTGTTGAATGCAAAAAAAATGGGAAGAGTTTGGAAAAATTTCTCGCATTCCACGAATTAATCCTTTCTGCTTATCTGATATAAAGGAAATACTATCCCATCGTTCAAAAAAACTTTCAAAAGACATTTTCAAACAATTTAAAAACCATGTCCATGAATCAGTATTTTCTTTTTCAGCAACACAATAAGCAATGGGATATAATTGGTAGTTTGGATCGTGAGCACATGCAACAAATAAATTACCTTGATATCTAGATGTAAGAAAAGTAGCATCAATGCTAATAACAGGCAAACAACCGCTCAAAAAACCATCAATACAAGCTTTGAAACAAATAAAAATTCTTTGAAATTCATTATTTCCAACTGTTTTTAGAAAACATTTGCTTCCTGGATTGGTTTCCATAATTGTAAATCCGTATTTTTCAAGACTACCATACGCATCAATGTAACTACCGTTAATTTCTGATAATGCAAGTTCCTTAGCTCTCCAAGCTTTGGAATATGTAATATGCAAACGATGGTCTCTAAGTATATCACGCACAATGTGTGCTGGACTATAGGAGTTGTCATCTCTAATTTTACCAATTATTTTATTTCTTACCCATGCGGTAGTAGCTAGTGGATGATGTCCTCCTATAGATCCACCTGAACATGAATGCCTTGCTTCAAATGTACGAATTTCAAAAGTACTACCGTTGCCGACGGCTCTAGCATATACTCTCCAACAACAATTTGGAGAATCACAAGTATATACAATTCTATGGGGATTATTATGTTTAGATGAACAACTAAAATTATATCTAATTGCTAGATCAGAAATAAAATTTCTAAATTCAGATGGAGAATTAAATGATTTACCAACAAATAATTCGGAAGTTGAAGAGTCTAAATTATCATCATTTGACAAATAATAATCTAAATTTTCAACTAAATCATCACTATTTTCATCATCAACATCCATATTTTCAGTGTCAATGTTCTCCTCAATTTGGTTTACAGTGCTAGGGCCGGCACCAAATTGATTTTCCAGGATTGGTTGACTACTGAAAATAATATTTGTGAAAATATTTGATACCGACGGATTAATGTAAATTTTAATGCAAGATGAACTTAAACAATTTTGAACAACAAATCTCCATGCTTCCTCACTATCTACTACTAAATAAGTATCTGTAAAAAACTACCTTATAGTAAATTCATAACTAATAGAAAAACGTTCACTAATAATATTACGTAAACTAGCTAGTGAAATATCATAATAAGTAGAAATAAGATGAGTACTACCTCCTTGATAAGATAATCCATCTAATATACCTCCATGGTAGCAAATTATTGTTAAATTTGGATCCATTATCACGAACTTACAGACTATGAATGCTATAAATGAAGGTTGAGAATAGCTTCTGAATTGAACAATAGACGAAGAGAACTTCTAAACTTCTGAATTGAACAATAGGCGAAGAGAACTTCTAAACTGAATAGCTTCTGTATGAGGAAAAATAGTTAGAAGAAGTGGATGAGATACTCTTCCTCTGAGAATTACTATATATAGGATGAAAATTTTCCAAACTATCCGTTACTAATGAGTTAACGTTAGCTAGTAAACGAACGTTACCTACCTATATCATAGCCATCAATCCTTCAATAATCCTTTATATCCCATCAGTTACTTTATATCCGATCAATCAACTTACTTCCCATCATCCGACCCTTTTAATCCCATCAACCATTTTATGTCCCATCAACCGACCGTTTATATTCCATCTTTACATCCCATCGCCATCTTTATATCCCATCAACCGATCCCATCTAACCGGTCTGTGGCCGGAAAATATAGGATACAAGGAAAATGCCCTTAGTAAGGGCGTTCCTTACTTTTTCTTATTTTTTATTCGCTTCGTCTAACGGACTTTTCTAACGGTGTCAGTCTTTAAAAAAAAAAAAAAAAAAATTACGAAAAGTACGAAACGCCTATACTAAGGGCGTTCTTGTGCCATTCTTGGGATTTCATCAAACTTTGTGCTGTCAATAAAATTTTAAATATATTTTATGCTTCTTATGAAAATTTCCGTTTAATTGGCACCCTCACATCGAGAATAAAGCATTCTTTCACTCTCTCTCTCTACTACTTTTCTATTTACTTCAGTTTTTTGAATTCAATTTTACTTCCATCTTGTTTTGTTTCTGTAAGAAATCAGGGGAACATACAATTTCCGCAAGTAGATATAGTTTTGCGTACACACACAATGAAATTTATGTTTTTGTTCAGAAATTTGTATACTCAGCATAAAAAAAATTTGATATTGCTCTCAGAGATAAAGTTTGGCCAAATTGTAATTTGAACCCAAAACTTCCATCAAGACGTACGTAAAAAATGATTGGTGGTTAAACAAATTGACAATCAAGAAATACACCGTCTGGAAGGAAGTAAATTGCACAAAAACGTCCTTCTGTTTGAACTTTTCTGCGTATTTTTTTCAAAGAACAGAAAGTTCATCACTAAAAGTCATATTTTATCACTAAAATTTGTCATTCAATTTCGTCGCTGGAAGTCAAATTTTGTCACTAAACTTTTTTGTAAGCGAATTCCAAATCGCATATAAAAATTAGAATGTTGAAAATTTACGTCCTTTGGAAGGACGTAAATATTACAAAATCGTAAATTTTATGCAGGACGTAAATTTTCAAAGAATTAAGGGAGAGAGTTAAGCTGATAATTTATACATAAACAAAATTTACGTCCTTCCGAATGGCGTAAATTATACAAAACACAAAATACGTAATTATGCAAGACGTATTCGGACTCTTATCAGAATTTTACTAAACTTAGTGCTCTTATCATAATTTTAGAAAATTCTAATGTTGTATATACAATTTTCTATATTTTCTTTGTTAGTTCAGTTCGATCAACTTTAGTTGTCAATATTGTCATTGTTATCATTTGTGACGTCTGTGATCATAATTTCTTAGAATATTTTAGCAGATATTCTCATTACACATATAGAAACTAGCATATATCTCACTTATTTAAAAAAAAGAAGAAGAAGCAAATGCTTCCATTATGTGTAAAATAACTAAAATTTTGGTTAAAATAGTGAGAGTATATCTTAAATTTTTAAATGTTGCATACAAAGGAATGGAGTGTCTACTAGTTTTTTCAAATAAGTGAAGGTATATGCTAGTTTGTATATTTATAATGGAAACATTTGTTAAAATATCTCAATTTTTTTTTCTTCCTAAAATTATTTTTCTTACAAAATAAACCTTTTTTTTAATTTTATAATTGTGATATCTAGCAACTCACGTCAGGCGAGCAATGACAGTGGCCAATGTGGCCCACATGTCTGGGAAACTATAGGTGCTTGTTAGTTGTTGGATGTATAGAATATTTATTGTAACATTGAGTGATGCTAAAACGATTCTAGCTAGACAGCAGTGGCTTACTAACCCAATTCTTTTGAAGAGTGGACACTTGGTTTGAATATCCGAAATAGAAAAAAATTATTCAGCGGGACCAACTCGTCACGTAGCAGTGATTAGTCCTTATTTTCCTCCAATAATGTTATAATATACCACTAAAATTAAATTAGAAAAAAGAAGAAGAAGATAATGTTATATATAATCTCAATCTTTAATAATTTCTCTTTGAGATGATCTTCTGAAAGTTCATTATTGTTTTAATTTTACCTAATAGGAATTAGTGTCATGATATTTGTTGTTGTAGTTGGTGCAAGTCCAAACTCAACCCATAATGTTTTTTTTTCCCTTCAAATTTCATGCACCTTATATAAGGAGAGGTGTGGGCATTATTCCGACGTACGGTTTAAAAAAAAAATTGGGTTCAAATTTTAATTTTAAAATACTAATTTTTTTTTAAATAGGTTTGGGTCCAAAATTAAAAATTAAATAAGACTTACATAATTCTATAATTATTTTCAATTTTATGCATATTTTATGATTAAAAAATATATATTTAAAAATAGCAAATTTATGTATGTTTTTTAAAGTCCAACTTTGAAAATTTAATAACAAGTTTAATTTGAGCCCAATTTTGAAATACAATAAACATATGTATAAAAATTATATTAAATATTATTTAATAATAATTTCAACTTTGGGTTCGGGTTATTAAATAATAAAAATAATCCAACAGAATAAATCGAATTGATTGTCGGTTCGGTTTCAGTTATAGCTAATTTCGGTTAGATGATTTTAAATTTTTAAAAAATTGGTTTATTCGATTTTTTGATTATTTCGATTGTAACCGAATAAACCGAACGTCACTCCTATGTAGGGCTGGCGATTTTGCCCTGGTGCCCTCTACCCGAGCCGGGTACCCTGCACCCTCAGGTGCCCACGGGTACCCTCTACCCTAGGAGGGCAAGCCCTACCCTTACCCTCTTGGAATTAGGGTAGGGTAAGGGTTTTATCTTGTTACCCTAGTGCACTTACCCGGGTACCCGCCCTACCCTACCCTGAATCACTACCCTACCCACTACCCTTAACCCTCTAAAACCCTCGACCCATCTCCCAAACCTGATTACCAACACTCCCACTGCTATAGTATTACTACTACATACTTGTATTTTTTTGTAATTAGTTAGTACTTAGGATTAGGAGAACTACATGGTGCTTGTCCTAAGGAGTCAGGTCTAGCCCCCTTCTTGGGTATGTAAACAGCTCAGGTTCCACTATATAACTGGGTTCAGCGCCTTTAGTAAAAAAAATACCCCCTGTTATTTTTTTTTAAGTTGTTATGATTTTTGAATGTTGTAAAAATCTTAAATATCAAGGTGTTTACTAGCAAAAAAAATGATTTTCAAAGTTAAAAAAACTGAAATGGAAAGGGTAATACCCTTACCCTCCCTACCCTGACCCTCAGCTACCCTGTGAGGGTAAAGGGCAAGGACGGGTAATGGATATTAGTTTTTTGGAAGAGGGCTACCCTACCCTCATGACTCCCCTAGGGTATCAAAAAAATGTCAATACCCTACCCTGTTCTGCCCTCTTCCTGCCCTTACCCTACCCTACCCTACCCATCGCCACCCCTACTCCTATGGAAGATAGTTTTAACATTTATTTCATGTCTTAGTAGTGTAAAGTGACTAGGTTTAACTCTACTTTCATACTTCACTTCCCTCTTTGAATAGAGGTAGTAATCGTTTATATGAGAGTAATTTGTTCCATCTTTAGCAACTTTTTCAAAGATAGTAGGAGGAAATTGAGTAGCCAATTAAGACATGATAGAAAATGAATAGTTGACTGAAATTAGTTAAAATCCGGTCATCTATATTTATTCTATAAAATATGAAACAGAAATATTAAGGGGGTGGTTAGTCAATCCTGATTTGTAAATCCTGATTATGAAATCTAGCATTAGTAATTAGGGATTCCGATATGTGATTTCCAAAACCCACGGTTAGTCATCTGATATTTGAAAATCAACATGATTAAAGCTTTTAAATTTTACATTTTTTTTCAATCACATCATGGGATTCTTGAAACCATTACCTAATTTTCAACTTTCCATTCCCTCCACCAAATGCTCTCCGTCCCACCGACGGTCATCACTCCGGGCCCTGGCATCACCACTACCTTCACCTCCTCCACAGTAGCCTATTTGCGACTTATTAGTATACTGGATTATATACTTCACGTTTAAATAGTGTCTCGATGGGATCAATAGAGTTGGATCTTTCCGTAAAATTTATTAGCTTATCAGTGCCACGTGGATATATAATTGATGCATGCACTCGGATTTATCTCAAACGTACGGATACGACTTACTCGACCACGCCACGCCACCCATCCACCCCCTGCTATCTTCGGAGTGCGCGCCACAGCCCATGGTGCGTCCTGGCCGTGCGCTAGCACCCATGGCGCGTCGTCGCACGCGCCATCATCCCTGGCGCGTTGTTACTCGATCTGCAATTTCTCTAAACTTCTCACCTTTTTTATAATTTAGATAAAATTTCTTACCCTATATGAAAATTTCTGGACTAAATCGCTGAGTACATTAGTTGCTCCAGTAATTATAAATAAAATAATTTAAATGCTGAGAAAGAAAACAAAATATATATTATCAGAATTCTAAACAAAATAATTTCAATTTTCTTCAATTCATTATTAGAGATTTTTGCTTCCCATACAATAAGAATTTTTTTTTTATTAATATTAATAAACATTTGAAGTAATATTTCAAAGAAATTCTATTACTCAGTATATATTTAATGTATCACCTATCTGTGGTGTCCACTGTATTTACAAGAAATTGAAAGTCTTTTTTTTTTTTTTACTAGTGTTAACTGTATTACCTGGCCTATATTTATCATGTAACATTTGAAATATATATATATATATATATATATATATATATATATATATATATATATATATATATATATATATATATAAACGCAAATGACCTCTTAGTCTAGTGGTTAAGAGAGATGCATGCGACCCAAGTGGTCGGGAGTTAGAGCCTCAGTGGAGGCGAGTTCGCTACAAGTACCCATTGTTTCAAAAATAAATATATATATAATCGAATGTGAATTAGGCAAATATACTTTTAGGTCTCGTTTGGTTCGCGGAATGGAAGGGAAAGAAAATTAATTCCTTGTCATTTTTTTTCCTTTGAAAAACTTTAATTTTCATTGATTTTCTTTTTCGTTGTTTGGCAATGCCAAGAAATTTGAAAAGGAAAATGAATACCTCAATGTGGAAAAGTAATTTCTTGTTTGGATGAATGAAATCATTTTCTTCCCTAATTTTCTTTCCATTTAAAATTATTTTTTTTTCTTCTCAATTCTTTTGGCATCCAAATATAAAAAAATAATCACTTTTTTTTTTCAATCCACGAACCAAACCGGGCCTTTGAGTGGCTGGGAAATTTAACGCACGCACGCATGCATGCAGATGCATAGAGAGGCCTCTTTACTTACTTTTTTAACCTTTCTGACTCGACCACTTTTTTCACATTTATTCTCCCACCCGATTCCATCGTTAGATTATTCCCAATTCACAATTCAACGGCCGAGATTAATCATCCCCAACAAGTGAAGCATACACGACAAAATACGCAAGGACAAATTTGTACATTCACCCCACATCCAGATCTAACAGTCGCACCGTGACGAGTCCAGCCTCCAAGTAAGTTCAAATGACCAAAACACCCTTCCTACAACATCGTCATATAAAATATTCATTCCGGTTATCCGATCCACACCCGAAACCCGAACGAAGGGAGGGCGATATCGTAACTTCCGAGCGAAAGAAAATGGCAATTTATTTAATTATGTAAACCCGATAAATAGCTCCTCCCCAACCTCATTTCCAAACTTTTGATTCTCATGCTCCTCCTCTCTTCTCCAATGTCTCTGCTATAGCCACGCCCACTTTATCATTATCACCCCAGCCACAATGGGCTTCCTACTCCTCCTCTTCCTCCTCTCCCTCAAAATGGGGAGTTCCTTATCATCCGGCTCCGACCTCGACCTCCTCCTCTCCTTCAAGAACTCCCTCCCGGACCCGAACCTCCTCCCGAACTGGAACCCGACCCGTACCGGAAGCACGTGCTCCTTCTCCGGCGTCACGTGCCAAAACTCCCGCGTCACCGCCGTCAGTATTTCCAACGTCGCTCTGAACGCCGACTTCGCCTCCGTCGCCTCCTTCCTCCTCCCCCTCCCCGGTCTGGTCACCCTCTCGATGCGCTCCGTTAACGCTACCGGCAATATCACCCTCCCCACCGACTTCCGATGCGGCGGTCAGCTCACCTCCCTCGATCTCTCCGGTAACCGCATCGCCGGCTCCGTCGCCGACGTGGCGCTCCTCTCCTCCTCCTGCTCGCTGGAGTCGCTCAACCTCTCGTCGAACTACATCATCAGCTCGAGCTCGACTCCGCTCGCTGCCGGTGAGGTTAAGCTCTCTTCTCTCGACCTCTCGCGCAACGGAATCACCAGCGGGAGGGACCTCCGGTGGATCCTCTCCCTCTCCGGCAGGCTCCGGCATCTCGACCTCTCCGGCAACCAGATCTCCGGCGAGATCGGTTCCGTCAACTGCTCCTTGCTCCAGCACCTCGATCTCTCGGAGAACGAGCTCTACGGCGACGTCGGCGCCGGCACGTTCGTCGGATGCTACGGACTCGGCTTCCTCAACCTCTCCTCCAACCACTTCGTCGGTGAGTTCCCTTCCGACCTCTCCTCGTTCTCTTCCCTAGCGTCGCTGAGCCTCTCCAACAACAATTTCTCCGGCGAGATCGACTTCGACGCCTTGAGCTCCTCCGTTCCGGAGCTCAAGATTCTCGAGCTTTCGTTCAACAACTTCACCGGAAGGCTGCCGGCCTCCGTGTCGAAGCTCTCGGCGCTGCAGGTGCTCGACCTCAGCTCGAACGGGCTGTCCGGCTCGATCCCGGAGAACCTGTGCGGAAACCGTAGCTTCGGACTCGAGGAGCTCTACTTGCAGAACAATCTCTTCGCCGGTTCGATCCCGGAGTCTATCGGAAACTGTTCGAACCTGGTCTCGCTCGATCTCAGCTTCAATTATCTCACCGGAACGATCCCTTACTCCGTCGGGGGGCTCTCGAAGCTCCGGGATCTCATAATGTGGCAGAACCTTCTAGAAGGCGAGATACCGATCGAGCTGAGCTACATAAAAGGGCTCGAGAATCTGATTCTCGACAACAATGGGTTCTTCGGTGAGTTCCCGGCCGGGCTCCGGAACTGCACCGTGCTTAACTGGATATCGTTGTCGAGCAACCATTTGAGCGGCCCGATCCCTTCTTGGATAGGCGAGCTCGGCAATCTTGCGATACTCAAGCTCGGGAACAATTCGTTCTCCGGGCAGATCCCGAAGGAGCTCGGAGACTGCAAGAGCTTGATCTGGCTCGACTTGAACAGTAACCGGTTGAACGGGAGCATCCCGCCGACCATTGCGAAGCAATCGGGCAACATCGCGGTCGGCTTGGTGACCGGGAAGCGGTATGTTTACTTGAAGAACGACGGGAGCAGCCAGTGCCACGGGTCCGGTAACTTGCTAGAGTTTGCAGGGATCCGGCCGGAGGGGCTCAACCGTTTGCCGAGCCACCGGTCGTGCAATTTCACCAGGGTCTACATGGGGAGCACGCACTACACTATCAACAACAATATCTCCATGATCTTTCTCGACCTGTCGTATAATGAATTATCGGGTTCGATTCCGAAGGAGGTTGGGAGGATGTACTACCTCATGATACTCAATCTCGGCCACAATTCGCTCTCCGGTCCGATTCCTCCGGAATTGGGGAGCTTGCGAGACGTCGGGGTTCTTGATCTCTCTCACAATGCTCTCGAGGGTCCGATCCCGGGCTCTTTTTCGGGCCTATCGATGCTTTCGGAGATTGACCTCTCGAACAATCAGCTTAATGGGACTATTCCTGAACTGGGTTCACTGGCGACGTTCCCGCGCTACCGCTATGAGAACAACTCTGGGCTCTGTGGGTTCCCTCTCCCTCCTTGCGACGATAAGCACGGTGCAGATACGGGCGGCGATCATCGGAAGTCTCGTAAGGCCTCCATTGCCGGGAGCGTGGCGATGGGGCTGCTCTTGGCGGTCTTCTGCATCGTCGGGATGATCATTATTGCGGCGGAGAGTCGTAAGAGGCAGCAGAGGAGGATGAAGGACAACGAGAACAGCCGCGATATCTACGTCGACAGCAACTCCCACTCGGGCATCGTCACCACCAATTGGAAGTTGACTGGGACCAAGGAAGCCTTGAGCATCAACCTCGCCACGTTCGAGAAGCCCCTTCAGAAGCTCACCTTCCAGGACCTCCTCGAGGCCACAAATGGCTTTCACGACGACAGCCTGATCGGTTCCGGTGGGTTCGGTGATGTTTACAAGGCCCAGCTCAAAGACGGCAGCGTGGTCGCCATCAAGAAACTGATCCAAATTAGCGGGCAAGGGGATCGGGAGTTCACGGCCGAGATGGAGACGATCGGAAGGATCAAGCACCGCAATTTGGTCCCTCTGTTGGGCTATTGCAGGGTCGGAGAAGAACGGCTGTTGGTCTACGAGTACATGAAATTTGGCAGTCTAGACGATGTTCTGCACAACTGGAGGAAGTCCGGTGTCAGGTTGAACTGGGCTGCACGGAGGAAGATTGCGGTCGGAGCAGCCAGAGGCTTGGCGTTCCTCCACCACAGCTGCATCCCGCACATAATTCACCGGGACATGAAGTCGAGCAACGTCCTCGTCGACGAGAACCTCGAGGCCAGGGTCTCCGACTTCGGAATGGCCAGGATGATGAGCGCGATGGACACTCATCTGAGCGTGTCCACCCTTGCCGGCACGCCGGGCTACGTGCCGCCGGAGTACTACCAGAGCTTCCGGTGCACCACCAAGGGGGATGTGTACAGCTACGGCGTCGTCTTGCTGGAGCTGCTCACTGGGAAGCAGCCGACGGACTCGGCAGACTTCGGAGACAACAACCTGGTCGGGTGGGTGAAGCAGCACACGAAGCTGAGGATCAGCGATGTGTTCGACCGGGAGCTCCTGAGGGAGGATCCGATGCTGGAGCTCGAGCTGCTCGAGCACCTCAAGATCGCCTGCGCTTGCTTGGATGACAAGCCTTCGCGTCGGCCGACTATGTTGAAGGTGATGGCGATGTTCAAGGAGATACAGGCGGGGTCGACTATAGACTCCGCGGCGTCGGCCGACGCGGTCTCGGTGGAGGGGAGCTTCGGGGTGGCGGATATGAGCCTGAGAGAGGTGAAAGAAGAGAACGATTGAAGCAGCGGAATTCTTTCTTTTGAGGTTCGTTCTGCTACAATTTTCTTCCCCCGCCCGCATCAAATCCTTAAACCATTTGAATGGTACGAGTTTAATTTTCTTCTTGTAGCTCTCTATTACTTTCTGTATTATATTTTCTTTAAAGGCATTTCCTATTTTTGTATACCTTCTTAAATTGTTTAAGAGTTAAATCTCATGTTTATGTACATATAGTAAGTGGATTCTAATGAAAATCCTCTCATTCCACAACTCATCTCCTTGTGTGCCTCTACTATTTGTCAAATTCTCAATATATTTCCATTGCTCACAAGAGAGTGGTGCCTCAATCTATGATACCATTCCCACCACAAAGCTTGCCATATTAATTTGGAGACTTGGATTGGTCTCTTTCTTTAGGAATATTGTCTAGTGTTAGGTTTACATCTTGTACTATAAGGGAGCCAAATATGTAAATTTTAGAATGTCCTGATTAGGTTTTAAGTAAAGTTTACATCTGTTAGATTTATGGGATATTTAGTTTTAGGATCTTACATATACATGGATATTAGGATTTGGGTCTCGAAATTGGCCAATGTTAGAGTTTGGATGTAGAAATACTGCTCACGTAGCCTAATGAAGAGTAATTTTGAGACCCAAATTTTAACATCGGTCAATCTCTATATCCAAATCCTAATATCCATGTATATGTACGACTCTAAAACGAAATAACCCAAATATAGATGAGACGAAAATGTCTTTGTGAGATGTACATGTATGTCGACACTTTCTTTAGAAACTTATTCGTCCCCACTCGGAAAGACTCTAATGTCATATGCAGACACAAGCAGTAGTGATTTTGTGTTAGGTTTGTGACGATTGAGACTTGACTCGAATTTATATAAAAACTTATAAATCTTTTTTCAAACAGTCAAAACGAATCTGAGAGTGAATAGATCGTGAACTAGTGCGTGATAAGTGAAATTACTATCAGGCACATCCAAAAACCTTTCCCCCTCTTTTCAAGGGCTGAGGCTCAACCCCACTGCCCTAGTTTCTGATTACAGCATATGCTTGTTGCATGTATGGATTGGTGCTCTTCTTTCCATACCAGTGCTCCTCCTCCAATGTCATTATTCTAAAAGCAAAGCTTCCATGTCAAGCCTATAGCTAGCACACTTCCATACCATTCTAAAATTCTACAAATACACACCAGAAGACTTTGTGTGCCCCCTGCTGCTGACAGCTCCTCCTCCCCACTTGCTCACCATCTTCCTTCTTCCAGTCAAAAAGGTCCCTATCCCTGCCTAATTTTAAATTATCACACTCTCATGCAAAAGATTCCCACTTAAACACAAAACAAGGAGCTATCATGTGCAGAGTTTGTATAGAAAAGTGGTGCTCTGCACATAACTTGAATTGTTTACTTGCACCTGCATTGATGTGATGATGATCTTTGGCATATGCTACAAAGAGTTCTGCTATTTAATATTGAGCCTAATTTGCTGTGCTCCTCTTCTTCCATATGAGGATTTGAAACTTTTTGTAAGGGTCCGGAGAATTCAAATTTCTGGTTAGCTGTTGCCACATGACAGATTAAGTAGGTGGTCCTTGAGCCTTATTTGCATGGAAATTGTAGGGCTATTTGTTGACATATTATTTGCACTTTTGAATTTTGGTGCACACATTAGATTTGGCTATCGGCAGTTGCTGAGATGTATGCTATAAAAGATTTTGAGATTTTTGCCCAGATAGATACCTACTTACTGTTCCGAAAAGGTTTCGTTTGCTACATATGAACTATCAATTTTGTTCAAAAATAGAGAATCAAAAATGTATATAGAAATGAAAATATCAGGAGATTTTCCTTGCAATTTCTCAATCTTAAAACCTGAGAATTAATTCATAGAAAAAGCTGCACCCTATAGTGAAATATTTGGACTGAGATCTCCTAATTCCAGTCTCTCTTAACATGAAGAACACAACCGCCTATATGAGATATTGGTACAGGGATTCAAATTAAAAATCTATATAATTTTTTTTCTCATATACTTAGTGGAGTGCATTTACAAATGGTTGTTGGGTGTCTGCATGTATATTGGTGTCATACATGTGAAATGAAATTGGTTGTTGGTAAGATATGTAACACTACTTTCGGAATTCCAAAATTTGGATTACAGTAGTAATGCGTGAAGAGTCCGTTTTTGTTCACCCACAAAAACTATGGTGTTTGTTCACCCTCCAATAAAGGATTGACACGTGTCAAATCCTTTAGTCAAGACCACTTCCAAAGTGGTGTATGTTAAATGTATTTGACACGTGTCAATTTTTTATTGGAGGGTAAACAAATACTCTAGTTTTGGTGGGTGAACAAAAATGGACTCGTGCTTGAAAATACAAATTCTTTGAGGGGAAACATAAACTAGTCATTTCTAGCTTTCTTTTATATTGTGTGCAAATATTGTAAAAAAAAAATTTGTTACTGTGATAGAAAAATAGCATATGCAGCAATGATGGAGGCAAAGGTAGTGAAGGGTAGGCATAGGCAATTGTTCCACCAATATTCTTCCTTTTAACATTGCTCCCTTCAAATTTAATTTTGCTACCACTAATATCAAGCTTGCTTACCGAAACATATCTCGTTATTAAATCTTTAGATACAAAAATATTAACTTCTTAATTTGTGATATCCAAACCATAGTTTCAGTATCCGATACCGACGATATCGATTCCATTTGGCATGTCCCGATTCGATATCGGCCGATACCTGATATTGACCTATTATGACATTTGGGATCAATTTTTCGGTCAATTCGGAAAAGAAAGTTGAACGAGATCCTAATACTCATGGTCCGATATCGATATAAACATATATCATATCTCCATAATGATATAGCTATTCACAACAATATTTTAGCTTTCAGTTGGATAGGAAAATAATAATAGAAAAGATGACCTATATCTTATGGATACAAAAATATCAATATCTACAAAGCATTATCCTTCAACAGTGAATCGATTTGTTCTAAATTTATGTCCATATTCCCTTAATTTTTGATAATCTTTTTTACATTTTTAAATATGGCTCTAATATTTTATTTCTACGAGCTAGTAGCTTTATTATTATTTTATCTATATTAAGTCTTTATTTATTACATTCTTAATTTTGTAAGAATCATTGTGAAAAAAATGTAATTTCAAGAAAATAAATTGTTTAGTTTATAAAACTTGAATATTGTTTTCTAAACACAAGGGGCAATTTATAAAACTAAGGGTCGACTTGAGAAAATGTCCTTACAATTTCAATAATTAATATACTATTTTGCCCGTGCCGATATAAATTTTCTTGTTCCGTCGTGTATGCAAATGTCCGAATTTAGAGCTGAGTTGATGACGATGGATCAGTGGGTGGGACATTGTTGAAATTAAGAGCTCGCAACTACAAATGGTTCTGGAGCATATCATGTTAGTTGAAGAGAGAGGCTAGGGAGACAAGCCAAGGACTTACATTTTGCAATGAATAATTGCGGGACCTGGTCATATATGCAAATACAACATTTCTATGGGGTTATGGGCTATTTAGCTCGGCTCGGCTACCTCTGCTATTTGATTAATTTTTTGTTTGGAGGGGAATTCATTAGTAAAAATAAAAAATATGTTCACCTGCATCACATGATAATATGTTCATAAATATGTATTTTATATATAGATGCTACGTTGATAAATATATATTTTATATTAATTAATACATATATTTTAAGTAAAATATTATTTTATTTCATATACGGTTGGAAGTGTTTTATGTAAAATGTACATTTACTGATGTGTTATCATACATTCTTAGACTCATGGCCGATCCAGAGATAAGTATGACAAGATTTTGAGTTTGGACAACTTCTCACTGCTTTTGTTTTTCTTATTGTCGACCCGAAATCCAACTTAAACTTATATATATCTTAGGTCTCGTTTGGTTCGTGAAATAATGATTCGGCTAGGATAACCCAACGCTCTATCTTAATATAAGCCCATTTTATTAGTAATGATGATGAATTTTAGATTTCGAAAAGTTTAATTATACGCAAATCTTAAAATTATAATCTCATGCAAAAACAATTATATGCTAGTTGAGTTCCATAATCCGATTTTCTATTCAACAAATAACTCGAGTGACATTTGTAGTTACCGAAAATTAGTGGATCGAACTACGGTGATGTATTATTTTTTTTCATACATAAAAATAAGTATGAGTTGAGAGTATTGAACCCAAAAATATGTACAAATTACATATATAACCGTTTGGCATCTAAAAAAAATAAAATAAAAAATAAAATTGGATATGTATAATCATTCCTATCCAGACGGACGTGCGGGTCACGAGCAGCCACGTGCTCTTGTTTAGGGTCCACCACTAACTCCTCTCCTCTCCCTCTCTCTCTCTCTCTCTCTCTCTCTCTCAATTATAGAATAAAAATATAATTTGCATGATTTTTCCATTAAATTATATAAAGAATATATAATTTTGTAAAATAATTGGATTAGTTAATTGAATAATAATATTATGTTACGTTGGCATCAAGCTAAGTAGTAGTAGTTGTTGTAGGCGCTCTCTCACGTGGGTTTGGTCTTAATCTTGTCTTCGCTCCAGCCAAAACTTTGTTTTCTTTTTCTTCCCTTTTTTTAATTTAATTTTTTAAAAAAATGAGAAAAGAATTTGGCTCTTTTCCTCCAGTCCTTTCAAATTCAATGGAAAGGACACATTGTCCTCCATTGATAGCAACTCGTCTCCTTCATGCTAATCAGAAGGAATCATGATCCTAATCTTTCACGTGCCAAATGACCAAACTGCCACTTGAACGGTGGCAAGACGGGTTCCAAATAACCAACCATTCAACCCAAACCCAATAGGAAACTATAGCACCAAACCGACAAATAACTTGTTCTTGAAGTCTAGATTTTTTTAATTTTAATTTTTTCAATTTTAGTTTAGAACAAGGTTCGGTTAATGGTCACCACCTCCGTCTCAAACTCAAAATCTATTTCATTGCTTGAATAGAAAAATCCTACAATAAAAAAAGAGTGAATACTGTTTGGATAGCGGATTTGGTACTCTGAAGTAGGGATAAACTTGGATATATGTCCAAATCAAAATGTTATACTTCACGTGTTTAGATGTGCAAGAAAATACGGACAAGATTATGGGGTTGCACTTCATATCGGATACTTTATGCACACTTTTGGGCAAATTTTACATCCTTGTTTTTTACAAGAATGCGGGTGAGGGAGTGATACTTTCTAAATATTCCCAAATTCACCGTGTCGACAACGATTTGGTACCCTCTCATATTCGGTACTACCGGTGCTTGCGACATTGCAACAACAGTATCGTAGTCCGATGTGCAGACAACGGAGTGGACGGTGGCACGAAGTCCATGAGGAGGGTAGCAATACGTGGCGGTGGTGTCCTTGACCTCGACAAAGACGGAGGGGAACATGATGGAGTCGGGCTGAGGTTGAAGACGTTCTTGGCGATTGTGAGAGAGGAGTCGAGGAGATGGAGGACGGAGGGGATACAGACGGCATAGAGGATGAGGAGACGAGGGAGGGAAAGAGAGCAAAAGACATGAAGGAGAAGAATGATGCGGGGGTGGCTCCCTCGGGATGCTGATATTGCTGTTGCCGACGATCGATGGGGAATGAAAAAGGAGTAGAGAAAAGAGAGTGAGAGAAATGGAGAAAGAGAAAAAGATTATAATAGTAATAATAATAATGATAGATGTGTTAGGGGTTAAAGATTTTGATACTTTCACTTCATTACAACATCCAAACAAATGTACTAAAAAAATATACTTCCAAGTTGAATTCAACAAATATACAAACAGACAAAGTAGAAAAATAAGAATACCCAAAAGACGCATATGAAATATCTATTAAAAAATTCTAAATTTTTACACTTTCCTATTTCGTTCCACTTCGTGCATCCAAATATCCCCTAATTAATGTTTTAGTTATTTTAACAATGATAATTGCAGCAACGATTAAAGTAAATACAATAACATTTATTATATCAAATTGCAATATGTCCAATAAAATTAATATTAAAATGATCTAAATGTTGTAGCACTCGTTGAGAAAGTTATAGTGATTATTTGTAGCCAACCGAACAGGTCCTCGGGATTATTTGATCGCTTTATATGGTGACAAATATTAAACTATTATTAAAGTTAATATTTTTGTGTCTCTTTACTCCTTGATGAAACTTTTCGCAGCTTCGACAATCGACACTCCTTTATAAATTGCCTCTTATCCGCATGCCTTCACTACTCTTTGGTAATTTGCATCGTACCTTTGGCATTCTTGGTAAATCAAATTTTGAAATTGCTAACAGTTCATATTACTTAAAAATATCTTAAAAACTACGGACTTATTGTGTCATTTTTATAGATAACATGTTACACTCGGAACGTGATTTTAAGATGAAAAATAAATTTTAGCAACACTTCGAGGAAGGTACACAACTGGCCCCCTAGACGAAATTCAGAGAGTAGAGAGAGAGAGAGAGAGAGAGAGAGAGAGTTCCGTCCATCCAAAGTTCTGTCCATCCGAGGAGTCAGAAGAGCATTTCGACAGTGTTCCACAGTTTATCTTCGAACATGCTGGTTCCTGGAAGCTGATCGTGTGGGACGAATCTAGCTTTGAGCTCCGGTGATCCATCACCCCAACATGCTTTTTCTTCTTCTGTTCATCTACACTTGTAACTCGTTCTATCCCAATCACAACACGTTTAAGAGGAAGAACGAGATCTTCTCTGATCTAATCAGAAACATTTTGTAGGCTTTCGTCGCTGCTGCTATGAAATTAATTTGTGCCTTATTCGAAGTGTTACATTTGATTTCGTATCTCTGAATCCTCCGGGATCTCAGTTGTGCACCTTTCTCAAAGTGTTGCCAAAATCTGTTTTTTTATCTTAAAATCACGCACCGGGAGTAACATAACATATACATTTGTCCCAAAAAAAGGCAATTTATTTTATCGTGATGTTTCTTATTTTGTCGAAAATACTTCTGTCGAGTGTCTCTAGTATTTCTTGATAAATTAGTTCTTGAAATAACTTACAATTTATATCATCTAATAATAATATTTTAAAACAATTGACTTGTCCTGCCTTTTTCTAGAGTATATTTTTATTTATCGATTTTTAACGTGTCAGTTTGTGTTCTGTAAAAAAAAAAAACAAATATTTTTATTTAATATATAGAAATTAGTATACCTCTACTATTTAAAAAAAACTAGCAAATGCTTCTATTCATTTGTAAATCTACCAAAAATTTTGTTAAATAGTGGGGATATATTGTAATTTTTTTTCCATACAAAGGAATGGAACATTTGGTAATTTTTAAAAATAATGAGGGTATATTTTAGTTTTTATATTTTGAATGGAAGCATTTGCCAAAATATTCATATAGATTAATTTCAATCATTTTTATTCTTCTTGTATTTTGTCGCAAAAGACAATAATATTTTATTATATATATTTACTATATTGTTTTAGCTTAAGATGTTGTAAATGACAAATGCTATTGAAATTGAGCTGGCTAAAAAAGTCTATACATCACGGCTTATAAGGCTCAATTGCTTCGGTGGTACCCCATCTTAGACCCTATTAACAGTAAAATACCTCATTTATTGTTCCTTACTTAAAAGTAACATACGTTATAATTAAGGTGTATTACAGTCCATGTGCGAACTTTCCGTCCCTATGCTAACAGAAATATGACGTGGCAAGCCAACTCCTAAACTAACTGTACACGTGTGCAGTCCACGTATACACGAATAAAATTAGGCTGGGGGAATTCCCGCTCTCTCCAACTCTCTCTTTCTCTCTATCTCTTCCTCTTCCAAGGACGAACGTGGTAGAAGAGGCGACGACGATCGGCTGAAGATGAGGAGAGGCGACGACAATCGGCTGAGCACGAAGCGGCAGTGCCGCTCGCAGATGGGTAACTCTCTCCCCCCCCTCTCTCTCTATCTTCTTCTTATTTTTCTTCTTCTTCGAATCTTCAATTTAGGATTTTCTTCTTTTCTTTTCATTATGAAAACCCTAATTGAAGAGCACAAAGTGAATTTAGGGTTCTTGCAAGGCTGAGCACGAAGTAAATTTAGGGTTCTTGCCACCCTTGAATTATGGTTGTTTTGTTAAATTTATGGTTTAACTGCTCTTGCTTAGTTTTTGGGAAATTTTTGATTTTAATTTGTAGATATTAATGTGCTAACAGTAATTTGCAATATATCACATAATTACATAGACATGAATTTTGATTTTACTATAACAGTAATTGATCTACATCTATCACATAGATATTTATCACTTATTTCTGTAACATGTAGTTTTCAAATTAATCTGCAATATTTTGATGGAGGAGTTGTTTCAAAGTGGTTTGACGTTGATACTGTGTCATCCATTAGAATTTATATGTGGGTTAAGTTCTTATACAAAGGAAAGATGATGTATTATTGGAAGGAGGCAGGTAATGATGTAAATTCTGGTCTAAAACGACTTGACAATGATACAAGTGTCCTTGAAATGGCTCATAATGCTATTGATCATTGGGGTGGGGAGGTAGATGTCTATGGTATGCATATGGCAGATGATGAATGTGAGAAAGAAACTGAGTACCTTGCAGACTCAGAGCATGAAACAGTTGAGGTGGATGATGACAGTGATGAAGACCTACCTGAAGAAGAGGCAGTTCATTTTGATGTTGATTTTGGTGCCACAGACCAACCTGAAGAAGAGGCAGTTAATTTTGATGTTGGTGTCACAGACCTACTGTAAAACTCCTACTTTTTTATTTTTATTATTTTATTGGACCTAAAAATGAATTTATGCAATTTATGGTTTTTATTAATTATTAAAAATGACCTTAGCCATTGTTGAGTTTTGGAGCACTAGACGACCATGGCTTTTAGCACGAAAGATGTAGCAGTGTGCCTTGACTGGTGTACTAGCCATGCCGGGAGAAGCCTAGCCATAGTGATGTCCAAACTAGGAAAATCAGACCAAGTTGTGAATTGACTCATTTAAATTATTTTAATATGATATTATTTTATATATTGTTTTTTAGATGACGCGGTTTGTCCAAACCAGCCCGAACTGGGACCGGACCAAACCCAAGCCCATGTAGGCATGGGGGGGACCAAGGTGGCCATGTCGACATATTTTATGTACGTAAAAATATTTCCTAAATTATTTTAGAATTTTATGTACAATTTCTAATTATTTAATTACTTGTACGATTATTGGTATTTTATTATTAAAATAATATTTTACATTATGGTACAATTTTTGGACCCAATTAAGGGTGTATGGTCAGTTCACCCAAAACCTCCATTTGACGATTTTTGTTATTAAAGTATTTTATGGAAATTCAATAAGCAATTATTTTATGATTAATAGATTTTATTTATAGATAGATAATATTAAGTTTATTTTAAATAGATTCTATTTATAGATAGATAATAATAAGTTTATTTTAAAAAAAGATGGTGATAATTTTTAAGCTATGTATAGATATATACATATATATATATATATATATATATATATATATATATATATATATATATATATATATATATATATATATATATATATATATAAGAGATTGAAAAGGTTTTAAAAAAAAGAAGAAGAAAATATTAAGGTAATCATTAATGGGTGGTCGGCCCCACCCGACCACCCAAGCCAAAAAGCAGCAGCATTGCCGCCCCTTCATAAACAGCAGCAGCAGTAATGCTAAGGGGCCGCACCCCTCCCTCATTTACATAATATATATGGTTATATATATATATATATATATATATATATATATATATATATATATATGTGTTTTAGTAAAAAAAAAAAAAAAACCAAAACCTAATCAATCCTCCTTCCTCTTCTTCCTCCTCTCTCCTCCATCCTCCTCCCACTCCTCGGCGTGCGTGCCAGCCTCGTCGGAGCGACAACATCTCCGCCTTCTGATCGTCACGGCGACAACAACAACAATAAAACAACAGATTTCCACTTTAAGGTATCCCACTTCCCCGATCAATTTCTCTGTCAATTCTACTCCAATTTTCGATCTGTAAATTCGTGTAGAAAGCCCACATGACTCTCTTCGAGATCCCCCAGGTGGATTTCGACATGGCCATCCAACTTGCTCGAAAAATCGAGACAAAGTTGGAGAAAAACCACTTTTCTGAAATATTAAAAACTGTTGGAAAATACCAACTTGTCGGCCAATTTTCTTTCTATACATTAAAATTTTGTAGAAACTAATTGAAGAAAATCAAAGACAACATAACCGAGATTGTAACACATCTTCTGGATTCACTTTTCATATAGTGTATAAAAAGTTATACGTTGTTAAAGTTTCACGAAAAATTGTAAATTCTGTTTTCAAAAAGTAGAAAAACACCCGATACGGCGTGCGCCCCGACAAACCGGGCGACGTAGTCGCGCACTATACGCATCGAAAGGTGCATATGGATGTTGTCGACGTGTGGAAACTGATGGAACCCGATTTTGTTGCATATGCGCGACGAAATCAGTACGTATCCGTCGAGATACCCCCGTATCGACCTTTTGCAAATCAAGTCACAACTTCGTGTACACTCATCAAATCGCGACGAAACTTGCGCCATTGGACTCAAAATATTTTTTTGGTCCTGTGAGCCCAGTTTGGTTTAATTCTGAGAAGGTTGATCGGGACGCTATTTTGGCGGGCCCACAATCTCACTCAACGGGCGATTTTGTGTACAGCCCACCGGAATCCAAAATTGGACATACCGTTGGCTTCGTCTCATCAAAACAAATTCGTAGAAATGTAGTTTGATGACTTTAGAGACCGTAGGTTCTGGCGTGCATTTCGGTGCAAAGCGGGTCCAACGACAGAAATCGTTTTGACCCAAAATTACGATTTTGCCCCTGTTCCAGAATTTAACTTTTGGACAGGCATTTACTAGGCATATCTTTTATTCCAAACTCGTTCGTGATGTTTGTTGCAGCATCCGGAGTCATCTGCAGGATTTGACTTTTCTTGCTTCGTTTATTTGTCTGTTCGATCTACTGGATTATTCTCTTTTGCACATAACCTCAGGCAAGATACCTTGCCATTATACTGTTTACATTTAGTCTGCATTTATTTACATATCACTGTTCATTATTTCCGATTATTACAGTTCTTGATTTACTACATGTTCAGTGATTATTAGTTACTTTGTTACTATCCTTTGATTGCATATGAACTTAGAGTTAGGGGACTACCGTCTGTAGTGTATTGCATATGCCTCGACACAGTTGTACCACGAGGATGTGTGAGATGAGTAGCATGTAGAGGTCCTTGCGTGTGGGCTGATCCCCCATGTGCATGCGTTATGGCTAACTGCTAATAGAGGCATGTTAGGAGACTTAGTAGTTAGTAGAGGTATACGAGACATGGATGTGACTCTCTTAGGCATTGGGTGGGAAGAACAGTTCCTTAACGTATGGGTCCTTATGCACTTTCCTATTACTGATACTGCTGGCCTCTGACATTCGAGAAATGTTATGCTTTGAGGTCTCTGGTATCCTGATGGGGCCATACCTGAGATTACTGATACTGCTGGCCTCTGACATTCGAGAAATGTTATGTTTTGAGGTCTCTGGTATCCTGATGGGACCATACCTGAGTTACTGCTACTGAGCCAGATACCCATACGTTGGAGGTTTGTTCTTAACTGCATAAACACCGTAGTACAGTTAGATTATCTTATTGTTGTCTTGTCACTTATTTTCTTTGTGGCATATTTTGTATTCAGTATTTGTCATGTCCCAGAACCAGAATACTGGAGAGCGGGGGCGAACATAGCCAACTACATATATTGAAGTGCAACCCACCTCGCTATACGGTCACGACTGTCTAGATACATGAGGGTTTAACTATAATCCATCAGTCTCCTATGGTCAATAGCAAGCCTAAATGTCTCAATCTCAAGCAAGCAAGTAAAGTTACAAGATGTAAGATAGCCAAATATACAATAGTAAGGTGTCCCAGACATTACATATTCAGCTGATCATGAAGCTAGTCGTTACAACATACGAGGACTAGCAAGAGTTCAGTCATACATGATCAACCCTAAGATTTGTCAATCATGCTACAGCCCGTAGGCATACAGTAAATAAGGTATGCAATACGAGCTAACATGTGCTCGCCGGCTAAACGCCTCAAAATAATAATTTTACAATAGAGTGGGAGAGCCAAAAAAATAAACCCATTCGTTGCCCTGGTTACGCCTGGTGGTCACCATCGGACTGGAAAGTCGGTAGGTCCTCTGCTGCTGCTCCGAAATCTGGCCATACAAAACCAGCTGGGTCAGATCCCAGAAGGAGCAAGTACCACAAAGGAGGCTTCACTTAAGAACTAAAACCAGCACATCAGAACAAATATTAAAAGTAATTATGAAAGAGCCTGATAATGATCAAAATAACAACAGTCATATTAGAGTACGAGGGAACCATTCAACTAGCCAGGTCACAACCCTTAAACCAAATAAGGACCGGGATTGTAATCCTTCACCTGAATAGAACTCCGTCTCTAAATCTTATTGGTAAAGTAAAACATAACGAGCATGACGTATGGTACAATAAGACAATAAACGAAGAGAGGACACAGAACTGCTCCGGGAGCCAGGTTACAACCCTTAAACCAAACAAGGACCGGGGTTGTAACCCTTCGCCTGAACAGAACTTAGCCTCTGATCTTTATTGTTAAAAAGTGACAATCATGCGATCATGCTTGCAATATTCGAGCACTGAATCTACACCATACAATCGCTCACGGCCAATCAGTGACTACGGCTTTCTACATTAGCTAACTAGGGTTATCACAAGCCTTAGTTACTAGCAATATGCAATAAGATGTTCCTCCAGCCATAAGTCCTACAGCTAATCCAGGTTATCCAGGCGACTTGGATTCTTTAAGGAATGTCTCGTTCTTTTCTATATATCGGTGAATTTAGACATGTGCCCTACTCGTCGGTAGGCTACAAGTTCAACAATGGTGGCCGGGATAACGGGATCGCCTGTAACTGGGGAAATCTCTCATGATTACTGAATTATTCTAGTTATTAGCCTTAGCCATTTATAGTAGGTACCCCTGACCGTGGTACTCAGGGATCCCTGTCCTAGACATGATGCAAAACATTACCGGTTTATTTTGTACAAACACCTACGGTGTCCAGACCATTCAATCCTGTCATGACATGCTAGCCGTCGCAACACCATTCGAGATATATATCATGTCAAATTCACTGTCAAGAGTGCGCCATGACGGGCCACTATCATGTCATATCATTTGTCAAAAGTGCACCACAACGGGTCACTATTATGTCATGGAACATATTTAAAATTAACATTTAACCTGGTATAAGCATATATGCAATAACTAAATATAAACATGGTACAAGAGTTGTGGAGGAATCATGCGACTCAGGGGAGACGGGACATAACTTCCACATACGAACTCAAAATGAGGTGCTCCAGAGATATTCGGAAAGGCAAGACAAGGATCTAAAACTTTCATGTTTTAAGTTTTTCGAAATTCTGGCTAAAAAATAGTTAAACTTGGCAAAATCAGTCATTCTGTGCACTTTTTACGCCAAAAATTCAATTCTGCGTAAAATACGCAAAAGAGAAGGGTTCCAGCGTAAAAATTTATATTCTGGATACCATCCAGCGTAAAATATACAAATTCAGGGTTCTCTGCGTAAAATCTTACATTCTGGATACTATCCAGCGTAAAATACGTAAATTCAGGGTTCCATGCGTAAAATTTACATTCTAGATACTATCCAGCATAAAATACGCAAATTCAGGATTTCCTGCGTAAAACCTTACATTCTGGATACTATCCAGCGTAAAATACGCAAATTCAGGGTTCTCTGCGTAAAATTTTACATTCTGGATACTATCCAGCGTAAAATACGCAAATTCAGGGTTCCCTGCATAAAATCTTACATTCTGGATACTATCCAGCGTAAAATACGCAAATTCAGGGTTCCCTGCGTAAAATTTTACTCACCCGACATGAAAAATTCAGAAAACTTATTTTGGCCATAAAAACTTCATTTTAACTCGAAATGAGGTGAACAAAAACCAAATTCATACTAAATTTTGTGCTCTTGCTCATGGAACTATTAGTTTTCGAAAATAACAAGTTTTAGTAGATCAAAACTAAGAAAACTCTATGAACTCATGAAACCCCAAAGTTATAATGTAGATCTAGAAGAATCTATCCATAAAAATAAAAAACTCCAAGTTCTAAAGAGGCTTATAATCATGTAAAGAAGAGAATGGAACAATAAAACTTGAGATCCATTATGAAGCAAGTTGCACTTGCCTAGGGCTCTTGGGTGTAGGTGGAGAGTAATGGTGAGAAAGAAGAAGAGTGAATGAGGAGAGAGAAAGAGTGTTGGGTTAATAAATGGGGATGGTGGTGGTAGGTAAGGGTTCTCCCCTTGGTTCATGATGAACCAATAAGCAACCCAAGCCGAACCAAGCCAACCCAAACAAGCCGACCCAAGCCAGGAGACATGCAATACGAGTCAGACACGTACACGTATTCTAAAATACGTAATACGAACTATGGTCATCACAACTCTACCCACCTTAAAAGAATTTCGTCCTCAAAATCTAATTAAGAGGCTAGAGAGGCAAGAACAAGCTATATTCAAGCAATCTACCATGCAATCATTCATTTCAAGCAAGAAATTTAGAGCGTAAGGCATAAGAAAGACATTATACCTTACGAGTCAAACAGGTCGATATATCGCAATCGGATATCATCCTCACGCTCCCACGTTGACTCACCCAAGGAGTGATGATCCCAAGCAACACGGACTAACTTGATAGTCTTGTTCTTGAGTATCTTCTCTCTTTGGTCTAATATGGATACGGGCCTCTCCTCATACGAAAGGTTGGTACCAACAACCAATTCTGAATGATCCAGGATGTGGCTCGAGTCCGGGATATGCCGTCGTAGTTGGGATACATGGAACACGTCATGCACCTCACTCAGAGACGACAGAAGAGCGAGACGATAAGACACATCCCTACTCGCTCCAGGATATTGAACGGCCCTATATACCTAGGACTAAGCTTTTCCCGTACGCCGAAATGAATGACGCCACGGTTAGGCAAGATCCTAAGGAATACATGGTCGCCGACAAAAAATTCAAGGGGACGCCGATGAGAATCGGCCCAATGGCGCTGACGATCTTATGCAACGCGAAGATGATCTCTGACTCTCCTGACCACCTCAATTGTCTGAGTGATCAACTCGGGACCAAGCATCTGCCTTTCTCCAACATCGTCCCATGGTAGTAGGGATCTGCACTTCCTACCATACAGTGCCTCGAACGGTGCCATCTGGATGCTAGCTTGGAAACTGTTGTTGTACGAGAACTCCACCAGATGCAGGTGATCTTCCTACGAACCGCTGAAGTCGAGCGTACAATATCTCAATATATCCTCAAGAGTCTGGATCGTGTGTTTCGACTGACCATCTGTCTGCGGGTGATAAGCTGAGCTGAACTGGAGGTGAGTTCCCAAACTCTCTTGTAGACTACGCCAAAAGTGCGACGTGAATCTCGAATCTCTGTCTGAGGTGATACTGACCGGTACTCCGTGAAGTCTGACTATCTGCCTGAGGTACATCTCTGCTAGCTGAGCCGTCGACTGACCAACTCTGAATGGAAAAAAGTGAGCCACCTTCGTGAGCCTATCAACTATAACCCAAATAGCATCTCTATTGGTCGGGGATCGAGGTAATCCACTCACGAAATCCATGGTTATATGCTCCCACTTCCATTCTGGAATCGGCAAGGGCTGAAGAAGTCCAGCTGGCCTCTGATGTTCAGCCTTGACTTGTTGGCAAACCAAACAGCGAGAGACAAACCGAGCTATTTTCCTCTTCATGCCATTCCACTAAAAGTGCTGACGGATATCTCGGTACATCTTCGTGCCACCGGGATGAATCGAATACTGAGAACTGTGAGCTTCGATCATGACTTCCTGTCTGATATCTCCACTGGATACACAAAGATGCTTACCATGTCGAAGTGTACCGTCTTTATGAATACATAATTCTGGTCTTCGCCCTGCTACTCATTCTGTCCTAAGCCGCTGAAGCTTAGAATCTGGTGACTGAGCTATCTTGATTCTCTCAACTATACTGGACTGAACTTGCATGCTGGCCATCAATGCCACACTGGTAGGAAGGATAACTTCTATACCCATCTTCTGAAGATCTGCTAACAATTCTGGTTGTGCTGTCAGAAAATAGACTCCGGCTCTCCTGCTCAATGCATCTGCAACAACATTGGCTTTCCCAGGATGATACTGCAGGTTGACATCATAATCCATAAGCAGCTCTAGCCATCTTCTCTGACGCATGTTAAGATCCTTCTGAGTGAACACATACTTCAGGCTCTTGTGGTCGGTGAAAATCTCCACCCTATCTCCATACAAGTAGTGTCTCCAAAGCTTTAGCGCAAACACCACGGCTGCCAGCTCCAAGTCGTGGGTTGGATAATTCCTCTCATGATCACGAAGTTATCGTGATGCATAAGCTATTAACTTCCCATGTTGCATCAAAACACATCCTAAACCTCGGCATGAAGCATCACAATATACTGAGAATCCTCCGGTCCCATCTAGAAGTGTGAGAATGGGTGCCGTCATCAAGCCTCGCTTCAATTTCTCAAAAGAATCCTGACATTTTGCTGTCCAAGCAAACTGTACATCCTTGCGGGTTAACTGCATCAACGGCGCTGAAATCCGGGCAAAGTCTGAAATAAATCGCCGATAGTAGCCGGCCAATCCAAGAAAACTACGAACTTCTGCAACTGTGCTAGGCACTAGCCACGTCTCAATAGCCACGATCTTCTGGGGATCCACTTCTACTCCTCCTCTGGTGATGATATGACCCAAGTATGAAATGCGATCAAGCCAGAACTCGCATTTACTGAACTTGGCATACAACTGGTGCTCTCGGAGAATCTGGAGGACAACTCTGAGATGCTGCTCATGCTCCGCTTCACTCTTGCTATAGACCAGGATGTCGTCTATGAACACAATCACGAACTGATCCAAATAAGGCATGAAGATGCGATTCATGAGGTCCATGAATACAGCCAGCGCATTGGTTGCTCCAAATGGCATAACAAGAAACTTCCAATGCCCATATCTAGATCAGAATGCCGTCTTCGGGATGTCCTGCTCTCTGACTCTGATCTGGTGGTACCCTGACCATAAATCTATTTTTGAGAATACTGCTGCTCCTC
The DNA here is from genome assembly GCA_029216955.1 of Iris pallida. NCBI lineage: Eukaryota > Viridiplantae > Streptophyta > Magnoliopsida > Asparagales > Iridaceae > Iris > Iris pallida. Next base: position 13,702,618 of record JANAVB010030817.1, on the reverse strand, counting down.
TGAGTTGATCAAACAAGTCATCTATCCTTGGGAGAGGATATCTGTTCTTGATTTTCACTGAGTTCAAGGTACGATAGTCAACACATAATCTGGACGTACCATCCTTCTTTTTCACAAGAAGCATCGGGGCTCCCCAAGGCGATCCACTAGCACAAATGAATCCCTTGGTCCGGAGTTCTTCAATCATTTTCTACAATATCTCCAATTCTGACGGCACCATCTTGTAGACTCTCTCTGACACAGGTCACTACCAAAATACAGTAAATTAGCGACGGATAATTTCCGTCGGCATTAGCGACGGATTTGCGGCAAATAGCCGACGGAGTACCGACGACAAGCCGATACAATTTTTATTTTATTTTAAGGGGGAGAAAAGGTCGCTCATCCGTCGCTAGGGCGTCGGAGATATAGCGACGGATAAGTAGCCGTCGTCATGCAGTCGATTATTTGGCGAGAATTGTTGAGGGAAATGGCGGGACACTTCTTCGACTACGTAGTGACGGATATTCCGTCGACAAGTATCAAAAATAGCGACGGCCTAGCGACGGATACAAACCGTCGCTGGTCCGTCGCTAATTAAAGGACCCAGGCTTTAATTAAAATGACGGGGGGAACTTTTCATTCCCCCCAAATTTCATTCTCTCCTCTTTCTCTCTCTCCCGCGGCGGCCGGCGACCTCACTCTCCTCTCTCTCTCTCTCCCGCGGCGGTGATTGGCGACCTCTCCTCTCTATCTCCCAAAGGTAATCTCTCTCTCTCTCGGTGGTCGTGGGTGTCGTGGGCTGCCGGCGGCGTCGTGGGCTGCGGGGGCGGTAGAGACTGCGGGGGTGGCGCACGCGTGGCAGCGCGGGACTGCGACAGGCGCGCGTGGGGCTGCGGCAGGCGGCGGGGGGCAGCACGCTCCGGGGCAGCGGGGGGTGACGGGGGTAGTGCGCGTGGGGCAGCACATGGCTGGGGGCCGGCGGGGGGTGGGAGGGGTGCTGGCGCGTGCGGGGCTGCGGGGGGCGGCGGGGGACAGCGCGGGGCGGCGGGAGGCAGCGCGCTCCGGGGCATCGGGGGTGGCACGCGCGGGGCAGCACGGGGTACAAATATAATGATTAGTATCGACGATATGACAAACCCTAGTTTAAGAAATAGGATATCGGCGATATCGATAGTATTGGCAGTTTCGGATCGGTAACCCAATACCTTATTATGCTTTTACAACCTTATTATGCTTTCAACCTAGGTTCACAATATCGGTAATCCAATACCTTACCCTAATAAGGTAACCCAATACCTTACCCTAATAAGGTAAACCCAATACCTTAGCTTACAATAGTCCCTGCAGGAGGGGATGCGGGTGGTTGGGGGGTGAGTGGGGGGTGGCTGGGGGGGTGGGGCAGGGGAGGCGAGGGCGGCTGGGGAGGGTTCGAATTTGGGTTCGGGTTAGGGACATATAGTCCCTACAGCCATTATTCAGATACTATGGTACGACATGGTGATCGGGACATATAGTCCCTGCAGCCATTCGACTGGCGAGACAGAAACTATGGTACGACATGGTGATCAGGACATAGTCCCTGCAGCCATTCGACTGGCGAGGCAGAAACTATGTAGCCGTAGATAAAGTTGATTGTCCTCCGACCCTCATCGCTCGGCAATGATGATATGACAACCTATCACTATATCTTATATAGTAGTAGATGATGTCTTAGTATTACATTATGTAAGTTCATCTTGATTCTGTTACATTCTTCAGATACTAGATACGATAAGAACATATACTACAACATATGTACAGAACATAGATGATTCACACTAATGTATGCTAGAATGAATTTTGGGTTGTGTTCTGAGCCATCCGTTCTCACACTTAAAATACATATGAATTAGTAGTGTGAGAGCGCCGGAGAGAGTGAGAGCATCGTAGGAGGGAGGAGAGAGAGTGAGAGAGTAAAATGGTACGACATGGTGAATTAGTACTGTATTTTGGCTCCAGCTCCAGCTCCAGCTCCATTTACATTAATCTACGGTACGACATGGTGATCAGGACATAGTCCCTGCAGCCATTCGACTGGTGAGGCAGAAACTATGTAGTCGTAGATAAAGTTGACTGTCCTTCGACCCTCATCCCTCGGCAATGATGATACGACAACCTATCACTATATCTTATATAGTAGTAGATGATGTTTTAGTATTACATTATGTGAGTTCATCTTGATTCTGTTATATCCTTCAGATACTAGATACGATAAGAACATATACTATACCATATGTATAGAACATAGATGATTCACACTAATGTATGCTAGAATAAATTTTGGGTTGTGTTCTGAGCCATCCGTTCTCATACTTGGAGATAGATCGAATTTTTGCTATTTTATCTGACGCACAAATACCGCTCGAGTAAGCCAAAGGCATGCAGCCACTTCCCTCCCTCCACCGCCGTACCTAGTGGAGGAGTATATTCGTCGATCGCAGTAGGGATTACTACCACCGGGCAATCGAACTCCTCCTCCTCCTTAAAGTATTATAATTAAGAAAATTTGGAATATTTGTGGGAATTTTGGAATATTTGTGCTATGATCGGATTATAACGATGGATATTAGGTCACTCTTCAGGATAATTGATGTCTATTTTATATTAATTTGGTTTGGTCTATATGATTCTTGGATAATTGGTGTGCATTAAATTCGTATGTGCATATTTGGTTTATGTGATTCTTGGATAATTGGTGTATATTATATATTTGGTCTATGTGATTGTTGAATAATTGGTGTACATTATATATTGGTTTGGTTTATGCATATTTTTGTGAACAGGGAAAGTGCTGTAATTTTTTTTTCAAAAAAATCTCATTTAGCGACGGACTAGTGACCGGTTAGCGACGGATATTTCCAGTTTCCAACTACTTTTCGACGGAATTTCCGTCACTAACTGGAGATTTGAAACTGTTTCCAGGTAGCGACGGGTGGTCGACGGAATATCCGTCGGCAACGTTCTGGTGGTATATAGTTCGACGGAATAGCGACGAAAAAATTCGTCGACAAGGTTCTGAAAAAGCTTGACATTTCCAGAATATTGGCAACGGATAATCAGCCACAAATCAGTCGCTGTCTCGACGGTGTCGCGACGGAAAATCTGTCGCCAAGGTTCTGGAATTGTTAAGCATTTCCAGAACATGGTCGACGGATAATCCGTTAGTATTCCGTCGCTAATCTGTCCTTTGTTAGCGACGACGATCGACGGATTAACGACGGAACGATACCATCTGATACACTTTTACTACTATTTATTGACAGACTATCCGTCGCTAGCGTCTACACAGTTAAGTATTTAATACTTGAAATGGACGAAAGCTCGTCGGAAAGTCGTCGCTAATGCATCGTATTGTGAAGACGAAAAGTCGTCGCTATTTCGTCCCTCTTCGACTACTTAGCGACGGATCATTATTAGCGATGAGCTGATAGCCGATGAATTATTTTGGCCAAGATTCGTCAGTGATCGGTCGCTAATACTGATTATCGACGGATGGGCGACGGATGTGGCCGTCGCTAACACGACATATTTTGGTAGTGGGTGCGGTCCCGGGGATCAAGTCTATAGTGAACTCGATCTCTCGCTCTGGCGGCATTCCTGGAAGCTCTTCTGGGAAAATATCTGGAAACTCCTTGACGATCCTGGGTAACTGCACTGCTGCTACTGCCATCCGCAATACGGGAGGAGAAGGTTCAACTTCGCCTCGGGAAAAGGAAAACTCCGGCTCGCCTGGGATGCTAAAAACAACCCTGCCAATATGGCAATCTATCCTGACATAATGGTCCCTCAACCAATCCATCCCTAAGACCACATCATAATCGGCCATCGAAAATTCTATCAACCTAGCGAGAAACTCTCTACCGCTAACTACGACCTGACACGAGGAAAACACTCTATCTACTCCCACAAGACCGTTACCAGTAAGTATATTGAGCCTTACTGATAATGACTCGGGCTCTAATCCTATCCGTATCGCGAATCGTATAGACATAAATGAATGCGATGCACCAGAGTCAAATAACACTGGAGCCAGAAAGGTGTTGACGAGAATAGTACCTGCCACTACCACACCTGGCGCCACTCCTTCTTCCATGGTTAAAGCCAATACTTGCCCTTGTCCTCTGGGTGCCGGCCCCCTCTGCTGGATTCCTCTTTGCCGATTCTGAACTTGTGCCTGGGCATACTGCTGAGGCCTTTGCTGCTGAAAAACCTGGGTATACGTCGACAACGGCCTCGGGGATGGAAACTGCTGCTGGACCGGTACTGGGGCTGGTCCCCTAACTGATGAACTGGTCATGGCTGGCGATGAGTCAGTCCTGAATGGGCAGGCCCCTACCTTATAGTCCGGCGCTCTACAAAGTAAACACAACCCTCGCGTCTTACGACATTCTGAAACAACATGTCCAGGCTTCCCACAATAAGAGCAGCCTATGGTGGAAGACTGCTTCTGCTTCTGATGCTGAGGATACGTTGGGGTTGAATGTTGAACCGACGTAACTGAAGCTGTCCTTCTCGGAGTTCTAATGGTCAAAGTCCTAGCTGCCGGCGCTGGGGCTGACGACTGGTTCATCTGGCCGTGAGATCGCTTTCGACCTCCGGTCCTGTCCACAATCCTCTGGGAGGTATACACATGCCTCCTAGCAGCCCTCAATACTGTACCAAAAGTCTGGTGATCAAACTGCTCTACCGCCAGCAAAATCTCCAGTGGAGCCCATGCTGAAATCGCTGGGATCTATCGAACTCGGTCGCTACCAAGGTGGGAGCAAACCGACTAAGCCTGGAAAACTCGGCCGTATATCCATCGACCGTCCTGTCCATCTGCTTCAAATTAGTGAACCTCATATGTAGATCGTACCGAGCTACAGCATCGAAGTACTTGGTCCGAAATTTTTCATGGAATACTGTCCAGGCAATAGGCGCCACTAATCCAACGGCCTGCGCCGCCCACCAGCTGCGGGCTAGATCCAATAACTGCAGGCACACTACGGCCACCTTTTCATCCTCTGGGGTCTTCGCTGCCTCCAATATCACCTCTGTATCCTGAAGCCATGCATCAGCAGCGATAGCATCTTCGCTGCCATCGAAGAATGGAGGGTTCAGGCGATTGAAGCTGTTCGCTGCACTGTTTCCATGATATCCACCTCTGCCTAGAGCATCTGCCACTGCCTGATGCAAGGCATCTCCTCGACGATCCTACGATGCAAGCAATTCCCTGATAAGTCCAACCAAGGCTCCATCATCCTGTCTTGCAGGCTGGACAGGCTGTACCGGGGGTTCTGGATCTTCGGGAGGCATGACCCGGGAAGCTGCTCCTGAGTGCTGGGCCTGATCTTCTGGTTGCTGCTGGTCCACGGGAGGTGCTTCGCCTTGCTGATCGGCAGGTCCAGGAACAATGCCGCTGAAGAAGACGACATAGGAAACAATAAGGAAGGACCAAGACAGATCAACGATACAAGCATGTGATCAGGTCGAGAATCTCAGGGATTAGAAGATACGGGCAGAGATCAAGGGCGAGTACTGATTGAGATATATATTCGGTAAACCCTCACATATCTTGATTTACAAGACCTGTATGGGCCACCATTTAAACCATGTCACGCCCCAGAACCAGAATACTGGAGAGCGGGGGCGAACATAGCCAGCTACATATATTGAAGTGCAACCCACCTCGCTATACGGTCACGGCTGTCTAGATACATGAGGGTTTAACTACAATCCATCAGTCTCCTATGGTCAATAGCAAGCCTAAATGTCTCAATCTCAAGTAAGCAAGTAAAGTTACAAGATGTAAGATCGCCAAATATACAATAGTAAGGCGTCCCAGACATTACATATTCAGCTGATCATGAATCTAGTCGTTACAACATGCGAGGACTAGCAAGAGTTCAGTAATATATGATCAATCCTAGGATTTGTTAATCATGCTACAGCTCGTAGGCATACAGTAAATAAGGTATGCAATACGAGCTAACATGTGCTCGCCGGCTAAACGCCTCAAAACAATAATTTTACAATAGAGTGGAAGAGCCAAAAAAATAAACCCACTCGTTGCTCTGGTTACGCGTGGTGGTCCCCATTGGGCTGGAAAGTCGGTAGGTCCTCTGCTGCTGCTCCGAAATCTGGCCATATAAAACCAGCTGGGTCAGATCCCAGAAGGAGCAAGTGCCACAAAGGAGGCTTCACTTAAGAACTAAAACCAACACATCAGAACAAATATTAAAATTAATTATGAAAGAGCCTAATAAAGATCAAAATAACAACATTCATATTAGAGTACGAGGAAACCATTTAAGTAGCCAGATCACAACCCTTAAACCAAACAAGGACCAGGGTTATAACCCTTCACCTGAATAGAACTCTGTCTCTAAATCTTGTTGGTAAAGTAAAATATGACGAGCATGACGTGTGGTGTAATAAGACAATAAATGAAGAGAGGACACAGAACTGCTCCGGGAGCCAGGTTACAACCCTTAAACCAAATAAGGACCGGGGTTGTAACCCTTCGTCTGAACAGAACTTAGCCTCTGATCTTTATTGTTAAAAAGTGACAATCATGCGATCATGCTTGTAATATTCGAGCACTAAATCTACACCATACAATCGCTCACGGCCAATCAGTGACTACGGCTTTCTACATTAGCTAACTAAGGTTATCACAAGCCTTAGTTACTAGCAATATGCAATGAGATGTTCCTTCAGCCACAAGCCCTGCAGCTAATCCAGGTTATCCAGGTGACTTGGATTCTTTAAGCAATGCCTCGTTGTTTTCCATATATCGGTGAATTTAGACATGTGCCCTACTCGTCGGCAGGCTACAAGTCCAACAATGGTGGCCGGGATAATGGGATCGTCTGTAACTGGGGAAATCTCTCATGATTACTGAATTATTCTAGTTATTAGCCTTAGCCATTTATAGTAGGTACTCCTGACCGTGGTACTCAGGGATCCCTGTCCTAGACATGATGCAAAACATTACCGGTTTATTTTGTACAAACACAATCACCCACGGTGTCCAGGCCATTCAATCCTGTCATGACATGCTAGCCGTCGCAACAGCATTCGAGATATATATCATGTCAAATTCACTGTCAAGAGTGCGCCACGATGGACCACTATCATGTCATGTCATTTGTCAAAAGTGTACCACAACGGGTCACCATTATGTCATGGAACATATTTAAAATTAACATTTAACCTGGTATAAGCATATATGCAATAACTAAATATAAACAGGGTGTAAGAGTTATGGAGGAATCATGCAGCTCAGGGGAGACGGGGCATAACTTCCACATACGAACTCAAAATGAGGTGCTCCAGAGATATTCGAAAAGGCAAGACAAGGATCTAAAACTTTCATGTTTTAAGTTTTTTGAAATTCTGGCTAGAAAATAGTTAAACTTGGCAAAAACAGTCATTTTGTGCACTTTTTACGCCAAAAATTCAATTCTGCGTAAAATACGCAAAAGAGAAGGGTTCCAGCGTAAAAATTTACTTTCTGGGTACCATCCAGCGTAAACAAACAAATTCAGGATTTTCTGTATAAAATCTTACATTCTGGATACTATCCAGCGTAAAATACGCAAATTCAGGGTTCCCTGCGTAAAATTTTACATTCTGGATACTATCCAGCGTAAAATACGCAAATTCAGGGTTCCCTGCGTAAAAGCTTATATTCTGGATACTATCCAGCGTAAAATACGCAAATTTAGGGTTTTCTGCATAAAATCTTACATTTTGGATACTACACAGCGTAAACTACGTAAATTCAGAGTTCCCTGCGTAAAATTTTACTCAGCCGACATAAAAAATTCAGAAAACTTGTTTTGGCCATAAAAACTTTATTTTAACTCGAAATGAGGTGAATCAAAAACCAAATTTATACGAAATTTTGTGCTCTTGCTCATGAAACTATTATTTTTCAAAAATAACAAATTTTGGTAGATCAAAAGTAAGAAAACTCTATGAACTCATGAAATCCCAAAGTTATAATGTAGATCTAGAAGAATCTATCCATAAAAATAAAAAACTCCAAGTTCTAAAGAGGCTTATAATCATGTAAAGAAGGGAATGGAACAATAAAATTTGAGATCCATCATGAAGCAAGTTGCACTTGCCTAGGGCTCTTGGGTGTAGGTGGAGAGTAATGGTGAGGAATAAGAAGAGTGAATGAGGAGAGAGAAAGATTGTTGGGTTAATAAATGGGGATGGTGGTGGTAGGTAAGGGTTCTCCCCTTGGTTCATGATGAACCAATAAGCAACCCAAGTCAAACCAAACAAGCCGAACCAAGCCAGGAGACATGCAATACGAGTCAGACACGTACACGTATTCTAAAATACGTAATACGAACTATGGTCATCACAGTATTTATGGCATGTTCTTCCTGTAACTTGTTACGTCCGTCTGAGGACCTGGTTATCTCTCCAGGTGTGTGCTTCTGTGATATTGCAGGTGTTCTAGCCGAGGTCGCGATCTTCTCTATTCATTCGGAGATGACGTGTCTTGGGTCTTTCTTGCTACTCTCGCCAAATCATTTCCGTTTCCATGTATATTTTTCCTTACTTGTTGGTAGTAGATTTGTCTCCGCCCAACATATTGTATAAAGACTTATTACAGTTGATTATATGATATCTTTTATTCTTACATTTATGGATGAGATTAGATCACTCTTGGTTTACTGCATTTTACAGCTTATGTATTCATACGAGGTTTTCATATATTGGAGTATACTTCGTATATATACAGCTGGCATGTCGATGTACCTAGTCCTACGTATTTTGGGACTGTGGCGTTACATGTTTTTGTGGTGGCCCATGCAGGTCGAGTTTGTCACTTCGGTTACGTTATTGTACCGATGTGAGCCTGCAACATAGGATTAGAATTTAGGAATCTCATCCATACAGCTTGACCTCTTCCCTTGGCTTCAAATTTTGAACTCTCGTTCGACTTCCTTGAATTGCATCTTGCTTGATTCCTTTCTACCGTTGATTCTTATTTTTGTGCTTAGTATCAACTAGGAAGATGACTACACTAGTGTATACTCATAGGTCAAACACATGGCTAGAATGGTTATATTGGCAATTGGAATACATTTAAGACTCTAATTGAGTTAAAAAGGCTTTTTTTAAAAAGTGTGATTTAATGAGTAGTAATTTGTAAAGTAGGATATTACCAAGGAAAGTTTTAATCTGGAGATTTCTAAAGTAAACACCAAAGGATTGATACTGCAGGAAGGAACAAAAAAATATATAGCTAGATTCTTCATACCCTTGATTTAAGAAATTGATTGGCTTTTTGAGATTTGATATTTATGATGTATTGGGTTATAGCTATACGTCTTTGAACAAATATAAAATTGATTTGATTTCGAGTTGTGATATTTATAATTTATTGGATTATAGTTATACACCTTTGAACATTTATAAATTTGGTTTGAAAATGATCTTAGATTTTAATTGTGGCAGAAGGAATTATTTAAATTTGCGTCATACAACTTGCGATTTTCGTGTTTAGTAAATTTTGAATTTTAAGTGGAAGTAATAATTTTTAAATTTTTGGTTTAAAGTATTTGAAAGTTATGAAAACAACTTTTGAGAAATTTTTTTTATTTTAAATTGTGTCCTATGATTGAGGATTTACAAATCTATTTAGATTTTGGTTTTTTAAAAAAATTGTGAATTTGGTTACCAATTTCGTAAAAAAAAAGATTTTTGACTGATAAGATATTTGAAAATTTAGTTTAATGTTGGATTACTAATATCACAAATTTTTGAAATAAAATAAAAATATATTAATGATGTGATAAGGTTGTTTTGATTGATCAAATAAATTAACCATTTAAAAATTGTGATTGTGTTGGTATGACTTAGTATGAATAGAAGTTATAATTGATGAGTGCATTAAAATATTGAGCTAAAATTTTGAGATTGCTTTGTATGTGCTAGAAATTTTTATCTGAGGAGCTCATAATTTTTGAAGAGTTTTAAAGTTATGATTGATTATGGATATTTGATATATAGATTCATGATTTATGAACTCTTGAGTTTAAAAGTTGAATTAAAAATGTAAAATTTTAAAAAAGTCAGTAGTAACATGATAAAAATTTGCTTTGAGATTTATGAAAGTGATTAAATTTTTTTTTTTCATGATAAATTTGAACGGCTTGGAGTTAATACAAATTTTGGTGGTTTATTTTTGAAAGTTTATTTTTTTTGAAACTTTTGGAGGAACTTGAGTTTTAAATTTTAATGGTAGGCCATCAAGATAGCTCTAATAAGATAGATGTACTCCACACTAATTGCCATGTCACTCATGACCATGATAGTAGTATATACACAAGTGTTGTTAGGCATCTACCCAGCTATATGACTGTATTTTTACCTCGACTTACTCGACCTTCCTTCAAATTCTAGATCTTTTAATTGCGACCTTCTAACCCATTTGCAATTTGAATAATGAGTTAATGGTTCCTTAACTGTATTCATCTAGAAGACTATCTTCTCTCCGGAATTGTGTTCCTAAATTATTTTTACTGGATTCTTAATTAATTTTATTTCATGCTTTAACTTGATCTTCTTTATTTTTGTGCATTAATTGTCACCCCATGAACTTCCACTTTCTATTTTTGATCTTTTGGCGTACCTTACCGTGACTTTTATATTTGGAGTACAACACTAGACTTTTCCTCCCAACAAATTTTATATATAAGACCTAAACAAGCCCACCTTCATGTAGATAAATCATGTCCCATTAAACCACGCCCCCTTGTACTCTATTTTTTTGATATGACTTTCTGGTCAAAATGGCTAAACTATAACCTATACCATAATACCAAAATACTTCCTGACTTCAATTAGAGACCCAACATTGACTCAATCCCTTTGACCCGATATGTGAATATGTTCTACCAAATTCCTTAATGCTTAACTTGTGCATTACCTTGATTACTTGACCCATTGTCTTGTCACACTACTAGTTTAATTCTTGTAAGTTGGGTAGAATATCTCACGACCCATTCCTTGTGACCCATAGTGATGAGTTTACTTAGACTATGGAATCTGAAGGATTCTAACCCATTTAGCCAACCAAGCCATAAGCAAGCAAACACTAGGACAACTGTATAGGTCGAAACTTCGGGCGAGCCTTGATTTAAAAAAAAGATCTTTGACTATTTAAAATTTCTTTCATCAGTACCTTCCCTGCTCATATTTTGACTATCCCATGCTGCTAATGTAGCTTCATTTTTGCAAGCTTATTTCGTTATCAAGCTTGATCATGACATATTTTATTGGGTGCACCCACTAACATATTGTCTAATCAGAACCGGTGCATGATGGTCTGATCAACCTATTGCACTTTGGTTCGCTTTTCATGTATTATTTTATGTGGATGGAGACATAGTTAAACTTGCCTTAGAGTCTCATCCGCGACAGCATTGACAACTCTCATTTGAATTATTTTCGTCGCCTATGAACCATGTATTCGTACTCGATAGCATCATCCTTGAACTCTTTATTATTTTTTACATGATAGATAGATGTAAGATATCACTGTACATGATAGATAGATGTAAGATATCACCTTTAGTTTCTCTATCAGTTATTTATACATGAAATGTAGATAACCACCGACCGACTCATGTAGCTATATCCTCGCCTTTAACTACTCCTTATTCCTCAACCCTAGAATTATTATCGTGCCCTCTCAAATATTCTTGAGCACTCGAGGATTGTAACTCCACCTCCCAGTTTTCTTAAATAAATAAATTCGATTTCTAAAAATTTTATACTTGCTATTATTTTAAATGATAAATTAGTTTTAATTTAAAATTGGTAATTTAATTTTGGAGGAAATTAATTTTTGGACTACTTTTCAAATTTGAAAAGTTGTTACAACAACTTTGGGCCCACCATGTGAGTTTTAAACTGTTTTTAAACAATTTTCTGTAAATAGTGAAAAGGGGGAGGGGTTTTGTGAAAAAATTATTTGAGTGGAAAGTTCGGGTCGTAAATAGTGAAAGGGGGAGGGGGTTATTGCAAAATTGCCTTTAGCGGAGGGGCTAATTCGCAAAAGTTGCAATTCTCTTTTTAAACTCGAATGCAGGAGTGAGAGAGGAGCAGAGGCATTTAATTCCTTTCTCTTCCTCGGTCTTCTCGAGCTCTCCACCGTTCTCTCGAGTTCTCTCGAGTTCCCCAACACTTTTCTCGAGTCCCCCGCACTTTTCAACTGACGGCGACAACGATCCTGACGAAGGCGACGATGATCCTAACGGCTTGACGACGGCCATCGAGGAAGAAGACGACGCGACGGCGACGCCTCCCGGTTGACTCAGCGACGCAGATCCTTCCAGGGAGCTCTGTTTGAGCTGTTCCCTATTCTTTGATCCTCGAAGCTTCCGTCGACGACGTAGTTGCCTGCGTCGAGAGGTGAGTTCCGATCTGACCTCTTTTTGGTCCAATTTCGTGAATCCATTGATCTGAGACCTACAATTCCAGGTCGAAACACTATTGGGTTGACAACAAGTTTCGGTGGTAATCTCCATTTGGGATCAGTTGCCTGTGTCGAGAGGTGAGTCCCGATCGATCCTTCCTTGCGATTTATTTTTTGTAAATTTTGTTGTAATCTTTCCTTTTCTACCGATTCTTGTAGATCGAACTATTTCAGGCTCAAATCGAGTTGTACTCGTGCCTAACGCTTGATCCAGTTGGACTGGTGAGTATCGATGATAGCAGGACTATTTTGGTCAGAATTTTGGATTTAAATCAAACACTATTTCCTGTTAAATCTTCGTCGTCTAGGCTTAGTTCGTTTGGGAGAATCACTCTGTTTCTATTCTGAGTTTTTGTTCTTTTGTATGCCTGGGTTGTGGTTATTTCAGTGGATCGAAGAGATCTGGACGCGAGGAGAACGTGTCCTCATTCTTGATCAACTCTGTCAGGTAACATGCTGTCTTCTTCTAGGATCGTAGTATCTGTGTTTGAATTTTGATATGCAGTGTTGGTCAGGGTTGATATTGTTGGAGTCGGCCTGTTCGTTGTGCTTGATCGAGTACCGTTGAGTCCGTGGTCGCCAACTCTCCATAATTCAGTGGTTGGCCGATCAGTGTTGATCGTGTCGGGACGTGGGTGCGTGTCTGGACGTGGGTGCGTGTCTGGATGGGAGTCGAATCGATAGGGCTGGGTTAAACTAATTTACTGGGAAATTTTGTTGAATGTTTCTTATTTTGTTGGTTAATAGAACCTGTTATTTGATCTGGTGGATGCTTTTAAGTTCTTGATTAAATTGTTGTAAATAATTGTAATTAGTCTGGATAGGGTTCTTGTCTCTTACTTTAAATTAGATAGCAATGAGTTGTATATGGGTGGTTGGAAATTCGTATGGTTATGCTACTGGTTCTATTTTATTTATCATTTTTGACTGTTAGCAGTAAGAGCTGGGTTTGGAAATTGAGTTCATATTTATTTTTGACTCTTGGCAGTAAGAGCTGGGGTTGGGAGAGTGGAGTTGTATTTTGTTTGACATTTCTGTTGGCAGTGAGAAGCTGGTTTGGATACTTGAGTTCATATTTGTCATTTCTGACTGTTGGAGAGTTGAGCTATATTTTATCGTTTCTTTTGACTATTGGCAGTGAGCTGGGTTGGAGACTGAGTTCATATTTTAAATATTGGGTGACCATTGGCAGGGAAACTGGAGGCTTTAGTTCATTTACTGCATTATTTTATGTGATGTTGGAATGAGTATATAGCAAGACTTAGACTAATCCTTGGAAATTTTAAATGCTGGAGTGGTAGGATTTGATTTTATGTCTTATTAACCATTGAGGGTATTAAGCCTTTCATAGAAATTCTGCTAATAGTATACTGAATTAGAATGAAGTTTTCCAAAAACAAATCTATTTTATTTAGATTTTGTAATAGGATAAATGTTCTTATTAATATTTCTTTAAGCATGGTGAGACTTGCTGATTTACCATTAAGTATATGTTATTTTATCTAAAGATTATTTTAAGCTAAGGGCCATTATCTCCTAAAGGATTAAATTAGAATTATTATATAGTAGAACTATAATACCAATTTAGAGATTATGTTTAGTTCATAACCAACTTGTACAAATTATAAATTCAGGAAGACATCCAGTTCCTGATTACCAGTACTTTCCGGAGCCAGGCAAGTACTTTTCTACGGTTTTGTGCATTTACATTCTTGTACGCTTTCTTGTGACACGTCATGGCACGATATCATGTACTCCTGTACTCCTGTACCCTTGCTCTTGTACTTATTAGTGTCGGGTGGGGAAATACACTAGCCATGTGACCAATCCCGGTTACTATATATTCCTGTACCTAGCTTAGGCCTCGCACTGTGCACGCGGGTCCTAAGTCGTACCATATTCATGTACTCCTGTGCATGCTCCTGTACTCACCCCAGCCGGTCACATGGACTAGATGTATTTCGATTTTGTGCACTTGTCATGTCTGGTACGTCAGGTTTATAGTTTCATTCCTGTACTTTACATGTTCCTGTACTTTACATTCATGTACTATATTTCCTGTACTCATTTCCTGTACTATTTTCCTGTACTTTCATGTTCATTCCTGTATTTTATTTTCCTGTACTCCTGTACTCATTTCATATCATGTTCATGTTTCATTACCTAGAACTGTACTTTGCTCCGCTCCTGAATAGGATATGTTGCAGGTATGCTTGCAGGACATTGTTCTACTCTATGGGCCAGAGCCCAGGATTTAGCTGAGCAGGATGAGGCTTAGCTTGAGGCTTCAGGTTTAGATTACTTAGCTTTACTCTTAGATATTGACTTTAGAGTTCATAGCACTTTTCATTTCTTTTGATTCTGGTACATTATGATATCTGGATTTGTGGATTATGGTGATCATTCTGGGATACGTTTTTTAGATGCTGTGATTCTATACTTTCATGTTTATCTGGTTAGTTTTTCCTAGCTTGGTACAGCTTACTTCATTGTGTCTAACAATGAAGGCCGGGCGTGTCCGACTCGTGTCCGATTATTCGGGAGCGGGTCGTGACATGTTTTTAGTGGTGGCCCATGCAGGTCTATCCTAATGGTACCTAGGTCTTAGCGTACTATTGGGGGACTTGATTACACTAGGGAAACTTGATCACAGCATAGGAAAATCGGGAAATAAGGGTATATCAGGTATATCAGGTGTATCAGGTATTTTAAATATTCTATAAACACTTGTTGTATGTAGGTCTAGGTTATTTTAACGGTTTTCTGTTTTGCAGATAGTTCAAAGCATGCGACACCAGAACCGTCAATTCACCTGCACTTGACGTTTCCGAGCTTCCACTACCTTCTATCACTCTACTATCTCCATGGGTAGTACGTAGTTGACAGAGACGTCTGAAGACTCCCTTGAAAACCAGAGGAAGCAGGCCACCCTTTCCAAGTCAGACTTGTGGATACAATCTCCGAGCCAGGAAGGACTTCTGATTTCCAGACTCTCAGACACTTGGACTTTTCCGACGCCGAGCACATATCTTGCACTAAGGAGCAGATCGAGAACCTAGAGTCACCACTGAAGATCGTCCAAGTTTCTAAGGACCTGACTTCTCTGAAGATTAGAGCCACCAGCCAGGAGATCCAGAATGTAGCGCAGACAATGGAACGAAGCCGGAAGCTGAAGCTCATGAAAGACATGAAGACTTATGATGAAAATATCAACTATCCTGGACCTGCAAGCATCGCAACATTCAGTAGATGCTTCTTCAGCCACATCATCAGAGGCAGATTCAGGACTACATTCAGTGAATGAAGGATTGACAGCAAGTCGCAGATCACAAATGATCGAGGAGCATCAATATCTCGGTAGCCATATATTCCTGTCAGAGCCCTGCACTTCAGCCTCAACAGGAGATCCAGATTCAGAATCAGCCGGCGACCATTTGTATTTCTGTCACAGCTCAGGACACTACTACGAAGAGTGCCGCAAAAGACGGAGACTACGCTAGTACTGCGGATCACCTACTCACCAAGTCAAAGATTGTTCGGAGACCGTTGATCGCACTGCCCGAGAACAAGCACGAGGAGCATCGGACTACAACAGAAGGACCCGCCTCTCCAGATTCAGCAGTTATATGGAGCATTACCGCACGGACCAGTTTACGTCAGGACAGTGAAGAAGATTGAAGTGGTTCCAGTCCCGGAGGAAATACTGAAGACAGATTGAAGACAGAAGATTTCTTTTGCATGATTGGGAAACCATGTATCTGATTAGCAATCCAGTCTCTCCTTAAAATCCTCTTAGCACCTAGATCACTTCTTCAAAACTTTTTGTTTCCTATCTTTGAAATCTTGATTGATGTCGAAACTTACTTTGAGATATTGTTTCCTGTTTCGGTAAACTTGTTTCAGATCCACAAATCGATAATTGTTTGAAATTTATTATTCGATACCGTTTGCATATTCATCATTCCTGACCTTGTTTCCTAGTAATGGCTCATATTTTGCAAATTTTGTTCCTTTATCAAACTTCGCACTAATTGAGATTTTAATTCCTACTCGAGACTTCATTTCTAAATCCTGTTCCTCAATCAAAAATTTGTTTAAGCTCCGTCCTATTCAAGACATTGTTGCAAATTCCTTTGAGAGTTTTGAAGACTTCATTTCCTATTCGAGAATTGTTTCCTCATTTATGACTTTGATTTTCTAGTAGAGAGTTGTTGGTCCACTATTTTGTTTCGATCTTGTCTCCTATCCAAGATTTAGCTTGTTTCATGGATACTTGTTCCTACTCGTTTATTGATATTTTGTTTGCTAATCAGACTTATACTAATCCAGAATTATTCCTATTGAAATATTATTTTGAAACCTTGTTTGAACCTTCGCTTCTATTGATGCTTGTTTGAGATTCTATTTCCTATTTTTGAATTATTCGGAAATTGTCCTCTATTTACAATTTTGTTGCTATTGAGATTCACTTGTCTCCTATTGGAACCTGTTTTCTAGTCACTATTCTAAACCTTGTTTCCTTGTTGAAATTTCTATTCAAGGTTTTATTTCTTAATTTGAAACTTGTTTCCTATCTGGTATCTTGCTTTTATGTCACCTTGAGATTTTGCTACCTATTTGGGATTAAGTCCATGTACTAAATCTTGTTACCATTCCAGATATCAGTTGAAATTCCGTCATAATTTGAAACTTTGCCCTATCTGAAATTTTAAATCACCCTGGTTGTTTTTTTTGTAGTCTCTTAGTACCTAATAAAATCCTTGTATTCTAACAGTCAGGTAACTTCACATTTTCGTGACTTGGACTACTGAAACTCATTTTGAACTCCTTGGAACTCTTTTGAAATTCCTAGGGATAAAGTCGAGAGGCTATTCGATGACCTACCATGGCATGACAATTGCGCGCTGCAGCCATTAGCTGGATTATGGAGACTGAAGGTTCACTGCAGCCAGTAGCGCACTGGCGAGGTAGGAACTTTAAGTTGAAGTAATTTCAGACAATCATAGGTTTTCGAGTACTGTCGAGACTTGTCATATTCTTCATACCTTGATCTCTTGGGATTGCTTCGTCAATGATTGTTAGAAAATGAATAAGGTTGACAGATTATTCGGTGACATATTGTTATTTGAGTCACGGAGCCGAAAGTCCACTGCAGCCAGATACATACTGGCGAGGTAGGGATTCTAAGCAAAGTGATTTCAGATACCAACATGTTCTTGGATATTCTGGAGACTATAATTTCTTTTCATATTGGTTTTCGAGAATCACAGATCCTTGCACGTTCATCCTGATTTGATACTGTGTCTCCTGAGTATTGCGTACGTCTCCTCAATCAACCCTTGCTAAATTTCCATTCTAGCATTTTATCATTAGATCATTGAATTTCTCAAAATTGTGTATTACCTACCAGATTGTGACTCCGTACTTCGTTTGTATTTTGTCTAAACTTCGATCTTAAATCATGTCTATTTGACCATGACCTTCCTATCTTGACCTAGTCCACTTGTGTTAAATATCGATTTCTGATCGTACTTAATATTTGTCTTCATGATTTGTTTCTCTAAGATGTAATTGAACTTCATTCCATTCGTGCCTATTTAATCCTTGATCATTGTTAAATCGTATTATTTTTCTTGTGTGTAATTATTGTATTTGATCTCAAAGGCTCAGGGCGTCTCAGAGTTGCACATGATCGGCAGAAGCACTGGGCGGACAGCAGCAGACGGGCACTTGAGTTTGCAGTGGAAGACATAGTGTTCCTGAAGATCTCACCGACTAAGGGCGCTATCAGATTCGGCAGAGACGGGAAGCTCAGTCCGAGATTCATCGGACCTTTCGACGTGACGGCACGGATTGGCGAGGTGGCATATCGACTAGCGCTTCCAGCTAGCTTGGAGGGGGTACACAACGTTTTCCACGTATCTCAGCTTCGACGCTACATTCCAGACCCGAGCCATGTGGTGGACTATTCCGAGCTGGAGGTGGGCCCGAGATTGACCTACGAGGTGCAGCCAGTGGAGATCCTCGATCGGAGAGAGAAGCGCTTGCGGAACCAGACTATTTCTCTTGTTCGCGTCATGTGGAGACACCACTCTCCGGGAGAGTCCACATGGGAGCGCGAGGACGAGATGCGGGAGCGCTATCCCACTTTGTTTGATTGATTTGATTGTACTCTGTTTTGTGGAACTCTATTTTCAATAAATGGCTGGTGTTTGGACCCTTGTGATTTGCTGAGATTTTTTTGGTCCTTTGAATTTCGAGGACGAAATTTTTTAAGGGGGGGAGATTTGTAACTCCACCTCCCAGTTTTCTTAAATAAATAAATTCGATTTCTAAAATTTTTATACTTGCTATTATTTTAAATGATAAATTAGTTTTAATTTAAAATTGGTAATTTGATTTTGGAGAAAATTAATTTTTGGACTACTTTTCAAATTTGAAAAGTTGTTACAACAACTTTGGGCCCACCATGTGAGTTTTAAACTGTTTTTAAATAATTTTCTGTAAATAGTGAAAAGGGGGAGGGGTTTTGTGAAAAAATTATTTGAGTGGAAAGTTCGGGTCGTAAATAGTGAAAGGGGGAGGGGGTTATTGCAAAATTGCCTTTAGCGGAGGGGCTAATTCGCAAAAGTTGCAATTCTCTTTTTAAACTCGAATGCAGGAGTGAGAGAGGAGCAGAGGCATTTAATTCCTTTCTCTTCCTCGGTCTTCTCGAGCTCTCCACCGTTCTCTCGAGTTCTCTCGAGTTCCCCAACACTTTTCTCGAGTCCCCCGCACTTTTCAACTGACGGCGACAACGATCCTGACGAAGGCGACGATGATCCTGACGGCTTGACGACGGCCATCGAGGAAGAAGACGACGCGACGGCGACGCCTCCCGGTTGACTCAGCGACGCAGATCCTTCCAGGGAGCTCTGTTTGAGCTGTTCCCTATTCTTTGATCCTCGAAGCTTCCGTCAACGACGTAGTTGTCTGCGTCGAGAGGTGAGTTCCGATCTGACCTCTTTTTGGTCCAATTTCGTGAATCCATTGATCTGAGACCTACAATTCCAGGTCGAAACACTATTGGGTTGACAACAAGTTTCGGTGGTAATCTCCATTTGGGATCAGTTGCCTGTGTCGAGAGGTGAGTCCCGATCGATCCTTCCTTGCGATTTATTTTTTGTAAATTTTGTTGTAATCTTTCCTTTTCTACCGATTCTTGTAGATCGAACTATTTCAGGCTCAAATCGAGTTGTACTCGTGCCTAACGCTTGATCCAGTTGGACTGGTGAGTATCGATGATAGCAGGACTATTTTGGTCCGAATTTTGGATTTAAATCAAACACTATTTCCTGTTAAATCTTCGTCGTCTAGGCTTAGTTCGTTTGGGAGAATCACTCTGTTTCTATTCTGAGTTTTTGTTCTTTTGTATGCCTGGGTTGTGGTTATTTCAGTGGATCGAAGAGATCTGGACGCGAGGAGAACGTGTCCTCATTCTTGATCAACTCTGTCAGGTAACATGCTGTCTTCTTCTAGGATCGTAGTATCTGTGTTTGAATTTTGATATGCAGTGTTGGTCAGGGTTGATATTGTTGGAGTCGGCCTGTTCGTTGTGCTTGATCGAGTACCGTTGAGTCCGTGGTCGCCAACTCTCCATAATTCAGTGGTTGGCCGATCAGTGTTGATCGTGTCGGGACGTGGGTGCGTGTCTGGACGTGGGTGCGTGTCTGGATGGGAGTCGAATCGATAGGGTTGGGTTAAACTAATTTACTGGGAAATTTTGTTGAATGTTTCTTATTTTGTTGGTTAATAGAACCTGTTATTTGATCTGGTGGATGCTTTTAAGTTCTTGATTAAATTGTTGTAAATAATTGTAATTAGTCTAGATAGGGTTCTTGTCTCTTACTTTAAATTAGATAGCAATGAGTTGTATATGGGTGGTTGGAAATTCGCATGGTTATGCTACTGGTTCTATTTTATTTATCATTTTTGACTGTTAGCAGTAAGAGCTGGGTTTGGAAATTGAGTTCATATTTATTTTTGACTCTTGGCAGTAAGAGCTGGGGTTGGGAGAGTGGAGTTGTATTTTGTTTGACATTTCTGTTGGCAGTGAGAAGCTGGTTTGGATACTTGAGTTCATATTTGTCATTTCTGACTGTTGGAGAGTTGAGCTATATTTTATCGTTTCTTTTGACTATTGGCAGTGAGCTGGGTTGGAGACTGAGTTCATATTTTAAATATTGGGTGACCATTGGCAGGGAAACTGGAGGCTTTAGTTCATTTACTGCATTATTTTATGTGATGTTGGAATGAGTATATAGCAAGACTTAGACTAATCCTTGGAAATTTTAAATGCTGGAGTGGTAGGATTTGATTTTATGTCTTATTAACCATTGAGGGTATTAAGCCTTTCATAGAAATTCTGCTAATAGTATACTGAATTAGAATGAAGTTTTCCAAAAACAAATCTATTTTATTTAGATTTTGTAATAGGATAAATGTTCTTATTAATATTTCTTTAAGCATGGTGAGACTTGCTGATTTACCATTAAGTATATGTTATTTTATCTAAAGATTATTTTAAGCTAAGGGCCATTATCTCCTAAAGGATTAAATTAGAATTATTATATAGTAGAACTACAATACCAATTTAGAGATTATGTTTAGTTCATAACCAACTTGTATAAATTATAAATTCAGGAAGACATCCAGTTCCTGATTACCAGTACTTTCCGGAGCCAGGCAAGTACTTTTCTACGGTTTTGTGCATTTACATTCTTGTACGCTTTCTTGTGACACGTCATGGCACGATATCATGTACTCCTGTACTCCTGTACCCTTGCTCTTGTACTTATTAGTGTCGGGTGGGGAAATACACTAGCCATGTGACCAATACCGGTTACTATATATTCCTGTACCTAGCTTAGGCCTCGCACTGTGCACGCGGGTCCTAAGTCGTACCATATTCATGTACTCCTGTGCATGCTCCTGTACTCACCCCAGCCGGTCACATGGACTAGATGTATTTCGATTTTGTGCACTTGTCATGTCTGGTACGTCAGGTTTATAGTTTCATTCCTGTACTTTACATGTTCCTGTACTTTACATTCATGTACTATATTTCCTGTACTCATTTCCTGTACTATTTTTCTGTACTTTCATGTTCATTCCTGTATTTTATTTTCCTGTACTCCTGTACTCATTTCATATCATGTTAATGTTTCATTACCTAGAACTGTACTTTGCTCCGCTCCTGAATAGGATATGTTGCAGGTATGCTTGCAGGACATTGTTCTACTCTATGGGCCAGAGCCCAGGATTTAGCTGAGCAGGATGAGGCTTAGCTTGAGGCTTCAGGTTTAGATTACTTAGCTTTACTCTTAGATATTGACTTTAGAGTTCATAGCACTTTTCATTTCTTTTGATTCTGGTACATTATGATATCTGGATTTGTGGATTATGGTGATCATTCTGGGATACGTTTTTTAGATGCTGTGATTCTATACTTTCATGTTTATCTGGTTAGTTTTCCCTAGCTTGGTACAGCTTACTTCATTGTGTCTAACAATGAAGGCTGGGCGTGTCCGACTCGTGTCCGATTATTCGGGAGCGGGTCGTGACAAGGATGATTCCAATTGTTCACTTAAATCCAACTCTCAACCAAGACGATTAGTATCCGTTTTCTCTCAGGGAACCACATATCCCAATCGTCAGATTATTTTCTTTGAACTACCGAATTCTTTGCTACTCTTTAATTCGTGTTATCCAAATTTGTTACCTTCACTAGCGACCCTCAATCAATCCCATAACCCTGATGAATTTGTGTGTGTCGAATTAACAAGTTCCTAAATGCATAGTTGTGTTGAACGTCGTTTTCATCACCTCCTCCAAAATTTAATTGTATTTTGGTATTGACGAACTCTTCCTATCCCTTAACCCTATCTACCCTATTAATCCTAAATTTCGAGGACGAAATTCTTGTAAGTTGGATAGGATGTAAAATCCCTACTTTTATTTTATTTTATTGGACCTAAAAATGAATTTATGCAATTTATGGTTTTTATTAATTATTAAAAATGACCTTAGCCATTGTTGAGTTTTGGAGCACTAGACGACCATGGCTTTTAGCACGGAAGATGTAGCAGTGTGCCTTGACTGGTGTACAGCCATGCCGGAGGAAGCCTAGCCATAGTGATGTCCAAACTAGGAAAACCAGACCAAGTTGTGAATTGACTCATTTAAATTATTTTAATATGATATTATTTTATATATTGATTTTTAGATGACACGGTTTGTCCAAACCAGCCCGAACTGGGACCGGACCAAACCCAAGCCCATGTAGGCATGTGGGGGGGGACCAAGGTGGCCATGTCGACATATTTTATGTACGTAAAAATATTTTCTAAATTATTTTAGAATTTTATGTACCATTTCTAATTATTTAATTACTTGTACGATTATTGGTATTTTATTATTAAAATAATATTTTACATTATGGTACAATTTTTGGACCCAATTAAGGGTGTATGATCAGTTCACCCAAAACCTCCATTTGGCAATTTTTGTTATTAAAGTATTTTATGGAAATTCAATAAGCAATTATTTTATGATTAATAGATTTTATTTATAGATAGAAAATATTAAGTTTATTTTAAATAGATTCTATTTATAGATAGATAATAATAAGTTTATTTAAAAAAAAGATGGTGATAATTTTTAAGCTATGTATAGATATATACATATATATATATATAGAAATATATATAGATATATAAGAGATTGAAAAGGTTTTTAAAAAAAAGAAAAATAAAATATTAAGGTAATCATTAATGGGTGGTCGGGTGGGAGCCAAAAAGCAGCAGCATTGCCGCCCCTTCATAAGCAGCAGCAGCAGTAATGCTAAGGGGCCGCACCCCTCCCTCATTTACATAATATATATGGTTATATATATATATATGTGTTTTAGTTAAAAAAAAAAAACCAAAACCTAATCAATCCTCCTTCCTCTTCTTCCTCCTCTCTCCTCCATCCTCCTCCCACTTCTCGGCATGCGTGCCAGCCTCGCCGAAGCGATAGCATCTCCGCCTCCCAATCGTCACGACGACAACAACAACAACAATAAAACAACAGATTCCCACTTTAAGGTATCCCACTTCCCCGATCAATTTTTTTGTCAATTCTACTCCGATTTTCGATCCGTAAATTCATGTAGAAAGCCCACATGACCCTCTTCGAGATCCTCCAGGTGGATTTCAACATGGCCATCCAACTTGCTCGAAAAATCGAGACGAAGTTGGAGAAAAAGCACTTTTCTGAAATATTAAAAACTGCTGGAAAATACCAACTTGTCGGCCAATTTTCGTTCTGTACATTAAAATTTTGTAGAAACTAATTGAAGGAAATCAAAGACAACATAACCGAGATTGTAACGCATCTTCTGGATTCACTTTTCATCTAGTGTGTAAAAAGTTACACGTTGTTAAAGTTTTACGAAAAATTGTAAATTCGATTTTTAAAAAGTAGAAAAACACCCGATACGGCGTGCGCCCCGACAAACCGGACGACGTGGTCGTGCACTATATGCATCGAAAGACGCGTATGGATGTTGTCGACGTGTGGGAACTGATGGAACCCGATTTTATTGCATATACGCTACGAAATCAGTGCGTATCCGTCGAGATACCCCCGTATCGACCTTTTGCAAATTAAGTCACAACTTCGTGTACACTCATCAAATCGCGACGAAACTTGCGCCATTGGACTCGAAATATTTTTTTGGTCCTGTTAGCCAAGTTTGGTTCAATTCTAAGAAGGTTGATCGGGACGCTATTTTGGCGGGCTATAATCCCACTCAACGGGCGATTTTGTGCACAGCCCACCGGAATCCAAAATTGGACATACCGTTGGATTTGTCTCAACAAAATAAATCTTTAAATATATAGTTTGATGACTTTAGAGACCGTAGGTTTTGGCGCGCATTTCGGTACAAAGCGGGTCCAACGGCGGACATCATTTTGACCCGAAATTACGATTTTGTCCCTGTTCCAAAATTTAACTTTTGGACAGGCGTTTACTAGACATATCTTTTATTCCAAACTCGTTCGTGATGTTTGTTGCAGCATCCGGAGTCATTTGCGGGATTTGACTTTTCTTGCTTCGTTTATTTGTCTGTTCGAGCTAATGGATTATTCTCTTTTGCACATAAACTCAGACAAAATACCTTGCCATTATACTGTTTACATTTAATCTATATTTATTTACATATCACTGTTCATTATTTCCATTTATTACAGTTCTTGGTTTACTACATGCTCAGTGATTATTAGTTACTTTGTTACTATCCTTTGATTGCATATGAACTTAGAGTTAGGGGACTACCGTCTGTAGTGTATTGCATATGCCTCGACACAGTTGTACCACGAGAATGTGTGAGACGAGTAGCATGTAGAGGTTCTTGCGTGTGGGCTGATCCCCCATGTGCATGCGTTAGGGCTAACTGCTAATAGAGGCATGTTAGGAGACTTAGCAGTTAGTAGAGGTATACGAGACATGGATGTGACTCTCTTAGGCATTGGATAGGAAGAACAGTTCCTTAACGTATGGATCCTTATGCACTTTCCTATTACTGATACTGCTGGACTTTGACATTCGAGGAATGGTATGGTTTGAGGTCTCTGGTATCCTGATAGGGCCATACATGAGATTACTGATACTGCTGGCCTCTGACATTCGAGAAATGTTATGCTTTGAGGTCTCTGGTATCCTGATGGGACCATGCTTGAGTTACTGCTACTGAGCTAGATACCTATGCGTTGGAGGTTTGTTCTTAACTGCATAAACACAGTAGTACGGTTAGATTACCTTATTGTTGTCTTGTCACTGTCACGCCCCAGAACCAGAATACTGGAGAGCGGGGGAATGACTCATCCAGCTACGTATTACGGGTAGATGAATACCGTATAATACGATCAATGCTGTCTAACCAGACGAGGGGGTACATACTACATAAGAGTCTTACTATGGTCATTACATATCTATTGTCTCAATCATTCAAGCAAGGAAACAGAAATAGAGAACATGTAAGATAAAGCAGTAAGGCGTCCCAAACGCTCAGTCAAAAAATGTTCTTGAGATCTGGCTTTACAAAACATAGCCAGATGATATAGCAAGTATACACAATTGTTATCAGCTGCAGTCTGACTTAATTACAATTATGTAAAAGTAAGTACAAGACAATCCGACTAACATGTCAGTGCCAAACGGCTAAGTATAAAGGTAAATAACAAAACGAGCGGTGAAGTAAGGAACCCACTCGAGTCCTCCTGCAATCATGCCTCTAGTATTGACCATCTTGGAGGTAGAAGTACGCTGGATCCTCGGGAACCGGCTCTAAATCTGGCCATGCAAAACCAGAGAGGTTAGACCTCTAATAGCAAGTGCCACAAGGATGGACGATATGAAGGACATAAACCAGTAAGTAAAAGAATATAATAATAGATCTCTGCTTGCTACTAGGATTCACATCACATCACGACACTTCGAACCAACCTCCCAACCAAACAAGGACAGAAGTTGGCCCGTCATGTCCTGACATTCTGATCATCCCAATTAGGTAACAGAGTAGTACAGTACATAAACAAATCATCTTGAACGGCCAATCAAATCCTACGGCTTGCTATTGTGAGTCCCAAGTTATCCTGGAATAATACAATAAAGATTCCTCAGTTCTTACTATGTGCGAGCAAGGCTAGTCTATCCAGTCAATCATGTGCGCCATGCATGAATTAGACGAGTCCTAGCAGGACGCCCGTCAATATACAATATACAATAATAATAAAAGCAGATACTGTTCCCTGCCCGTGTGGCAGATTTACAGTATCTGTGGGAACCAGCCGGCCCGTCGGGTACTACTCGTCCCAAGGGGGCTGCCATGTAAGAACTCAGGGATCCATTCTCTCCATGCAATCATTATTTTATTTAACTTAATAGTCCCTACGTTGAGTGAAATCCCATGCCGTGGATCATGGTCATTCAAATGAGTACTTTCGTACGGGGTACGATATGCTCAACTCTACAACGATACCAGTGCGGTTAGGTTGCAGGTCTTACATAGCGTAATGCAACAATCAAATCTAACCACGGTAATCATGCCTTGACCATAAAGTACATATGCTTCTTTTGTAGAAAATAAATAAATAAATAAATAAATAAATAAATAAATAAATAAATAGATTGAAGCCTGTATGTACATGTATGTCAATATTCGGGATCAGCCAGTCGATTGCAATAGTTCATAACATGAACGTATCTCATTCATTCATTTTAATAAGACGACTAGCCAGTCTCTTAGTTCCAACTAGGAACGCATGATCAATTAGTCAAGATAACCAACGTCATTAATGTTGACAAGGCATGAAAGTCATTTAGCATCATATGGGGTCGAGTCTATAACTCTCGAGGTCAAGTTCCAGTCTCACTGGATATCCATATACCAATCCAGACACTTGGCACTAATACACAACCATAGGTATTAAAATATTAACATGCTAAGATTTTCGGGTTCATACAAAAAGGCGTAAGGATATAATAGGGAATTATCATGCCAATATTAAATGAATAAAATATAGAACAAATAAAACTCCCAAGTCAGGAAGTCATGCTAACCAGTCTAAGCTAAGTCCAAAAGTCATGCCAAGTCTAGTAGGAGTGAACGTGTAACAGCGTGAGCGTGAAAAAGTAATTCACGCTGGCATGCACAGTGTGAACGTGAAGGGAAATTCACGCATGCTCAAGTGAGCGTAAAAAGGTGACAAGAAATCCACGCACGCAAGGATGTGCGTGACTAAAAATACACGCACGCTCATGGATGTGTGCGTGACTGAAAATATACGCACTCATGGATGTGTGCATGACTGAAAATACACGTACGCTCATGAGAACGTTAGCGTGACCAAAAATACACGCACGCTCATGAGAACGTTAGCGTGACTGAAAATACACGCACGCTCATGAGAACATTAGCGTGACTGAAAATACACGCACGCTCATGAGAACGTTAGCGTGACTGAAAATACACGCACGCTCATGAGAACGTTAGCGTGACTAAAAATACACGCACGCTCATGAGAACGTTAGCGTGACTAAAAATACACGCACGCTCATGAGAACGTTAGCGTGACCAAAAATACACGCACGCTCATGAGAACGTTAGCGTGACTGAAAATACATGCACGCTCATGAGAACGTTAGCGTGACTAAAAATACACGCACGCTCATGAGAACGTTAGCGTGACTGAAAATACACGCACGCTTATGAGAACGTTAGCGTGACCAAAAATACACGCACGCTCATGAGAACGTTAGCACGACAAAAAATACACGCAAACACGTAAAGACGTGTGCGTGACAGGGCTGATGTTTCACGCGAGCACGTAAGAACGTGTGCGTGCAACATCTCCCGAACTCGCCCTATGGAGCCTTGTTCCAGTGCCAGAGAAATACACGCAAAGTTGGTGGACCAAGAACCCAAGAACAGCCGAAATACTATAACTTAGATCTAGAGAAAACCAGCCGTAGAAATCAAAAATGCTAAGAACTAATCTCTCTTGGAATCACAAGAAGAAGGCAAATAAACCATAAAAATGGGTGGAGAAGGAGCAAGTTTGCACTTGCCTACTGCTGCTGGTAGGTGGTGGAGAGTAAATGAGAGGAAGAAGAAGAAGTAATGGTGAGAATGAAGTAATGAGGAGAGAGAAAGAGATGAAAGCTTTAAATAGGAAGGGGTGGTAGATGGGAGCTAGTGGGCCGGGTTGCACAGATCCATCCAAGCCGAAACCCACTAAGACTAAAGCAACAAATAAAATACAGGTAATAAAATTGCAGAAATATAATTGCAGAAATAAAATTGCAGGAAATAAATTAACATAAAAATTTAAAGAGCAGATAATTAATTAACATGAAACTAAAGGAATTTAAATACAGAATAATACATGATAAATACTAAATAAATACACATGAGTTGTACATATATAAAAATACGCATTCCGGGAACGGGGAGTGACAGTCACTTATTTTCTTTGTGGCATATTTTGTATTCAGTATTTATGGCATGTTCTTCCTGTATCATGTTACGTCCATCTGAGGACCTGGTTATCTATCCAGGTGTGTGCTTCTGTGATATTGTAGATGTTCTAGCCGAGGTCGCGATCTTCTCTATTCATTCGGAGATGACGTGTCTTGGGTCTTTCTTGCTACTCCCGCCAAATCATTTCCGTTTCCATGTATATTTTTCCTTACTTGTTGGTAGTGGATTTGTCTCCACCCAACATATTGTACAAAGACTTATTACAGTTGATTATATGATATCTTTTATTCTTATATTTGTGGATGAGATTAGATTACTCTTGGTTTACTGCATTTTACAGCTTATGTATTCATACGAGGTTTTCATATATTGGAGTATACTTCGTATGTATACAGCTGGCATGTCGATGTACCTAGTTCTACGTATTTTGGGACTGGGGCGTTACACCTACCTAAAGTAGAGACACTTGATGATGGTACAAATAGTTTTGACCCTGATATGGGTTCTGGAAATCCAGAGATAAAGAGAAGGGATGTTGGTTCCACATACCCACATGGAGAGCCATAAGAAGACATCACATGCTCACATGAAGATGATGCAGCTGATGTTGCTGCCACATACCAACACGAAAAAGAGGAAGCTGATGTTATAGATGAGGCAGTTGAAGAAGGTATCAAAATAACTGTACCTGAGGGTCATCTAGTTGATTCAGAATATGATGAAATAGAAGGAGATGAGGACTTGCAGGAAGTTTTAATAGAGATTGGCCAAGTTAATAAAGATGGAGTATTGCAGGATATTGAAGCTGGAAAGATAAGAAAATGCAGGAAAGGCAGACCCAAAGAGAAGCCAAAATCAGTAGATGACAGTGGTTTGGAAGCTTCAATTAGATTTGCAACAGGTAAGGAGAAGAGCAGTAATTATGGTCCACTATCAGATGAGATTGTTAGTACTGAAAGCTCTGACTCTGATTTTGTTACTGAACATCCAAAGATGGAGAGAAAAAAGTTTCCAAGATTTAATGCCAACAGAAACATGGATGACCCTAAATAGAAATTGGGGCTACAATTTAAGGATAAATATGAGTTTAAGATGGCTTGCAGGCAGTGGGGCATAATCAGAGTTGGCAAGTGTGGTTTCCACCAAATGATCACAATAGGGTCAGGTGCAAGTGCTATACAAAAGATTACAACTTTTTTATTTTTGCAAGCAAGTTGGATAGAAAAGACAAAGAAAATAAGACTTTCCTTGTCAAGAGCTACTTCTTGGAGCACACTTGTGGAAAGGTTAACACCAACTTCCATCTCAGTTATAAGGTGATTGTAAAAATATACATAAATGAGTTTAGAG
Organism: Iris pallida; assembly: GCA_029216955.1. Taxonomy (NCBI): domain Eukaryota; kingdom Viridiplantae; phylum Streptophyta; class Magnoliopsida; order Asparagales; family Iridaceae; genus Iris; species Iris pallida. The sequence goes on along the minus strand of JANAVB010030817.1, from coordinate 13,672,694 downwards.
ATGATCCAGGGTAAAAAATTAGTCAAATTGTTAAAAGAGTAAAGAAGGATTTGGTTCTCACCATTAACCTAATGAAGGCTAGGAGGGCAAGGAACTATGCAGTTAAGAAGATTGAGGGTGATGAAGACTTGCAATATTCTAGGTTATGGGATTACAAATGGGAAGTTATGAGGACAAATCCTGGTTCAACATTTGAGTTTAAAGAGCCTAGAGGGAAATTTTGTGGCATGTACATGTGCATGACAGGTATCAAAGAGGGTTTCAAACACTGCAGGCCAATTGTTTGTCCGGATGGATGCTTCTTGAAGTGTACTTGTGGTGGGCAATTATTGGTTGCCACTGGAATTGACCCAAATGATTGTATGTACCCACTTGTATTTGCAATTGTGAAGGTTGAGAATACTGAGAATTGGGACTAGTATATGGATTTGCTAAAAGAAGATTTTAATATACACAACTCTCACCATTGGGTCTTCATGATTGATAGGAAAAAAGTAAGTATATTTTCTTTCCATATTACATATTGTAGGGGATTATCAATACAATTGTCAGACATTGCATAACAGTGTCATAACACTGTCATCTTTCACACTGTCATAACACTGTTGTAACCCCGCTTTCCTAATTTTTGAATTTTTTTTAAATCTTTTCTCTAAATAATTTTAGTTTTAAATAAAATTTGAATAATAAGTTTTCATAAATATTTTGGAGGGAAATGTGAATTAATGGCAAGGTTTCAAATCCTAAATTAGTTATAACAAACTTTTGGTGGTTCCTGTACTTTAATTCAAATTTCTAACTGTTTTCAATAGAATTTTGTAAAAATGGATAAATCAGAGGACCTCCCTGCTTAATTGCCAGAGCGGGAGGGCTTATGTGTAAATTTCTCATGCCTTTAAAACTTAACGGATGAGAGAGAAACTTATTCTCATCTATATTTTTTCTAATTCCTCTTTCCTCCAAACCCCCGAAGCCTTAACCCTAGCTTCCGGCGACGATGAGTGTCATGCCCCGACCCGGAATTACCCGAATCATCGTCCTCGCAGGGGGCGTGATGCCGCACGAGCCTGGAGTTGCACTCGTACAAGGTAAGATGACAAGATCTCAAATGGTTATCTTTTGATTCGATATTAACAATGAAGAAAACAGAGTATACGAAACAATTCTCTTTATTGATATTCGAAACTGAGATTACAAAGGCTTTCGATAGCCTAACAATATATGCCAGATTGGCTACAACACTCAGGTTCTCTCTTGTCCACAAAGGATTTCACCGTTCCATACATCATGCCTTCTATATCTCGGCCACATCAATCCTGTTGCATGTCCGAGCGTCAAGCGATCACACGCTTTAATACGCTTCGGCATTCCAAGCCTCAACGCGTTCAAACGAAGCTTCGTCGCGAGCAATCCATTCCCTGTGCCCTGCATGAAGCTGGTGGAGGATCAGTACATTCGTCCTCGCATGTACTGATGCAAAGACCTTCTTTCCAGACCGATATTTTAGTATTTATGTTGAATCATGCAACTTAGCTTATGATCTTGCTATGTTCTCCTTAGGGTCGATTTTATGGCATATTCGAAAGCAGTAAAGCATGTTATCAAGGCAAGCATGTTATTCGAATTGAATAGGCAAGCAGACAAGCAATCTCGTGTTTGATTCGTGGCGCGACTTCCTACCAAGTCGACGCACTCGCCCTTGCACCGACGCAAGGTGAATACGCCCCATTCCTTCCCCGTCATGTTATAAGTGCATCTCTAAGCAGGATCTATGTGTACGGGACGCATACACGCCTACACTTTCAACCCATCGTTCCTTAGCTATATGAAGGTCTTGGCGTATCCGCGCCGTAATAGACTAAAGGAGTTCCTTACTTTCTTTTCTCGAATTCGTTTGGGTAGCCCGGGGTATCACGGGTTGGGTTGTTATCCCAAACAACCGAAATGTTACCGCTGTATACCATCATTTGTGGCTTTTTCCCATCTATAAGCGAGTGCTACTCGTCTTAAGGATGTGCGCCTATCAAAGATTACACATTCCCTCCTAGGCCAAACGGTTCCGGGGCGCTCCGGCACCTAACCGTTTGAGAGAACACCCGTGCACGAGAGATTATCATATTTTAATCTCAAGTCCATCCCATTCGACCATGCAACACCCTTATTATTCAAACAACCAAGCATAGTCTTGCGTCCGAGACTTAGACTTTATCATCTCGAACACTTTTTGAGGCATTATGTCATATCCGACAGTTCTGCCACATTCATGCCACAACTGTATTCTTTCTCAACGAAGCCATCTTTTATGATCTTGTGCACATAGGTACGTTTTGACCATATTTTTATGTTCTATGCCTTAGTGTTCAATGTCCGTAGCTTGCGTGCTAGGGCGCTCGCCTATTGTCTTTCAATGTTCTAGCCTTCTAACTCGTGCGCGAAGGCACGGAATGGTTTGTACACTAAGGCACTCGCCGAATACAGTTATCCTATGTTCTTGCGGCTTGCGCACTGAGGCGCTCGCCTTTGCGATATCCAATGTTCCATAGCGACTTGTGCATTCGATGCACGTTTCATTTCGATTGTACTAACTTAGTGTTCGACACACACTATGATTTGTCTTCCGATCGTACTACGCCAGTGGCGTCGATAGGTTAACTTAGCATACAATAATATATTTTGACTTATCGCATGAAGGAGTAAAAAGAAGAGTAAATCCTCCCACCTTGTGTTGATACGCCTTGTCGTTTCGCCGAGCCGATGCGGCTCGATTTCATAACTACGTTGCACGGCCACTCTCCTGACTTAGCCATTCGAGCACTTCGTGCTTCATTGAATTATCCGTTCGATTTGGTTTACCGTGCCCAAGTCCCAGTCCGTCGCAAGGCAAAGATTTGGTTTTGCGGACCCGTCGCAAAATAGACGAAATGTCGACCTCTAATATTTTCGCGTAAACGTATAGCCTGCACACGAAACCAACTAAAATTAATACTTACATCAATTCGGACTTGTGCCTTGGTCAATTCGATTTCTTAGAATCTTCGAGCAGTCTCAACGCACTTATCCTTCGGGGCAAAGCAACGCTTCGTATCGATTCAACTCGATGTATTCTTTTGGGACAAGGCAACTCTTCGCATCGACTTAGTTCGATGCGTTCTTCGGGACAACGTAACTCTCGTATCGATTCACATCGATATATTTCTTTCGGTCAATGCGACTCTTTGAGTCAATGCTTCAGCGTAATGCACCGTGCGGAGCAGGGCATTACAGAATATATATACCACTCAAAATAAGGTTCGTCCTCGAACCAAAACCAACATTCCAATTTAGTGTTTTATAGATCGTTTCACGATCTCGTCCCACCAATGTTGTTCAGTTTCACACTATCTCGCAAGCTTTTCATTAACATTTTAAAGTCGTCCCTGCAGCTCGATTTGAATTTGTATACAACTCGATTTGGATCCGTACCTATATTCAAGGCGTCCCGAAGATATATGTATTTCGACCAATTCCAGTGGTAGCAAATTGGAACAAAGCTGACAGGTAAATTTTCAATCCTATGCTTGCCATCTCGTACTCTCGATCGGACTTATCTTTAGCAACTGTTCTCAAAATTTTATCGCATACGTATATTCGATACATACATGATTCATTCAATAAGGTTACTACATGCGACGCGATTCAAAATCACATTTCTCGTTTTACATGTTTCGTATGGACTACCAACTCTATGCGTCGCGTCAAGCCATCGCGCATCCGATCGCAACGATCCTTCGCAACGCCTTGTGTTCGAAGTCGCCATCCAACTATTTCCGAAGTCTTGCTAGGCAACTTATCTCGATACGATTTTCGTTGTTCACTTGCAAATGCATCAACATTTAGGACTACATCTGCTAGGTGACTTACCTAGCACCGTGCTTAACTTCTTCCGACGCAACTCAAATTGACATTGCACAAAGGCCACAATCTATCCGACACAAGTTTAATTTCAGTTGACGATGCTCAAGGCAACGATCGCCTTAGCACGAAGGTATTTACAACGCGTCTTACATTCGATTTCCTAACGAGTAGGAATTCGCTAGCCAAATTTCCAACTTATCCGTCTCGCAACATCGAATATAAGTTCGATTCACGCAAGCTCAATTGCAAGGTGAATCCGAATCTAACAACATGACTCGTAAGTCATTTTCTTATCGTTCTCTCTCGTGCATAACACGATTCTCATAATCGCCTATCCGAATCACTAAGTTCGTTGGTGAATTTCAAGTTCGATCGTCGACCAACACAACTATTCAAGTATTCATCCGACGAATACTCAAAATCTATCTATATCATTCTCAATCGAAAGTTGTTCCAAACAATTCTCGATCGCCTAGACTTATCGTCAACATGCACCATGTTATATTTATTATCGATGAAATCTCCTATGCGATATCGCACGGGTCATTTTACGGTCTGCACATTCAATTTAATTTGGCGGTTAAGTCTTCTAGGGTCAGCTGCCCCAAAGCTACGCTCGATAATTATGGATCATCACCGAAGCACAGTTTACTACGAACCATGTTATATCTTATTTCGGAGCCAAATCACGTACCGACGATTTCTATACGACTACCTGATTTCGGACAAAACTATTTCTATCGGCTCAACTGATGCGCAACTATCCTCCGAGTCAAGTCATGCACTACCGTCGATGATTCTGCTATTCATGACGCATCTACTTGCATTGAGTTCGAGTCTATGTTAATTGAGGTCGACACACGAGATGCTATACGCATCGAGCAATCGCCGATGACATAGTCTCGTCTTGATCAATCATAAAGTTTATGATCAACCGGTTCGTTCCTTCTTGTATTGTTACTTACAAAATTTTGATAGCGCGAGGCACACTCCATTTTGTAATCTCACATCGTGCTTACGTTTCCTTACGTATTGATCTCGATACGTCGTATCAATTTCGATAGCATAAGGGTCAACTTTGAATCCGTTTCAACGTCAACTTAACTTGTATCACATACATCCAAGTTTGCCACAACTTTTTTGTACATCTCGAATCGTTTTTCGATTCGTTGCATTCCGTTATACTTCGATCGCGTAACCGAGTTACCGATTATCCAACATCGAACCCTCAAGTCATATGATCTCGCCCTCTAAGTTTTGCGTGTTTTTCAGTCGTACTCAAATGAGTTTCGCCGTAATGTAACCAACTATCTCGTAGGCACGATTACTCGCGTCAACCAACTTTCTTACCGAAGTCGTAAGTCGTGCGATCCGATTATAATTTGCCTCGCCCAATATTTCTATCGATCTCGCAAGTCGTGCGATTTAATTCGTCTCGCCTAACATTTCTATCGAGATCGCAAATCGTGCGACTCGTTTGTAAGTTCAAGTTTTCCTTTTCCGTCGATCCGATTATTGCTTCAAGGCATAATCGTTCCGCTAGTCTCGGTCATCCGATCGACTTATAATTCTCACCCGACATATCATTCATTGATACGAGTCTTGCCTTATCGTCGCAATCGATCTTCGAAAAATACTTGCATCAACATACCGTCATACAAATTTCCAATCGAGTCTCGGTACTCTTCTGTTCGTTGCGAACAAACCTTCCGCAATTCTCATAACACGTCGATGCAATTTACCGCACAAGTGGTATACCATATACCACTCGGAATCGAGTCATTCATCGCCTACGTGGTATGGCATATGCCACTCGAAAATCAAGTCATTTTCCTCGCAACATACTCTGTCACGCCCCGATCCCGCTAGGGTCGTCCGTCTTGCCTGGATCCCTGTGGGATCGATCGTCCTCGCTAAGGCGTGATGCCGTGCAAGCCTAAGTTGTGCTTGCACAAGGCCATGTACCTGCACAAAAACAACTAGTCAAGCAAAAACACACGCACGCACCCATTAGTCAAGCAAAACACACGCACGCACCCATTGCAGAAAACCAAATATTGGACACAGAGATTTGAAATGGAAATACTCATTTTATTTATAGCTTGATAGGAATACAAGTACAAAGCTTTGCAACTCAGATTTGCCTTATAATTTGGCTACAAGATTCTCTTTGAAATACTCTTTTGAAATTAGCCACAATGCCCATACATGATATCCCTTTATTACAAGCTGGAATTGAAAGACACCTTTAGAAGGAAAAGAAACTTGAACTTGACTTGAAATAAAAGAAAGCTTTGAGGCGGTCCGCAGCTCTACTGGGCTAGACGAGCTTTAGTGCCTCCTTGAAATCCCCCTGTCTCCTTTGTTTCTGAAAAGGATGCCCACAACGTGGGTCAGCACACATCATGTACTGGCGAGCGGCTCTTCGCCGAAACTCACAAATATCTGCACTAATTCAACATGTGAAGCTACATATTTACTAGTGCTCTTTCTACTTGTCTAGGTTCTTTTTAACAATTTATAAGAAACATGACAGCAGAATATTTATAGCCAACTTACCAACGCCGACAGCCATCCCTGCACAAAACCACGTTAGCACAATTTGCATATATAAAACATTCTCATTTCCGTCCCTGCATGTTAGGCTTGCAATAAATCTCTGTCTATATGCATGAGCCTAACTATTGTGGTCTATGGGTATTCCCATTACTAGCAATCGGAACTTCTTGCCCAACTACTAATAGACTAACACCCTTTTCTGCGGGGACTTCTAGCCCCAAGTGTCCTGTTCTCTCCTAGGCCGATCGACTCCAGGTGCCCCCAGAATCGATCGAGAGATTACCTCCTTGTGCACAAGTTGTCTAGACCAATGCGAATGCAGCTATCAGATAATTCTATTATGCACGAGTCTAGGCAACATGTAAACATTTCCATTCTCTTCTTCTTGCACGGTCAAGCCGTGATTTCCATACCGAGCTATCTCTTTTAGGCAATTCATGAAAGCATACAGTTCATATTGAAGCAAGCAAGCGACTCCATTTTACATATGATCCATTCATTATCTTCTCTTATCTTTTGTTATTGAGGCATCGTTGATCACAGGGACAAGGCAACAGAGTAGGCTAGAGATCAATTTTATTAGGGCATACAAATAAATGCAAGCCCGGTTCGAGCAACTCACCGAGATGAATCTTAATTGAGAGAAGGAGGGACTTCACGCGCCGTTCACGAACAATTCACGCGGCCTGCATTGGCACCAACTGTTGATTAGCATACTTCGTCTCTTTCTCTCAAGATTCGGAATGAATGCGAAATGCGATGAAAGCGAACAATGAAAACCAATCATCGAAAACCAACACGAAAACGCATTCATCAAAACCAAGCAGCGAAAGAAAACATCCAACAAAACTCTTGGATTCATTTCAATAGAAGTCAATCCATCAATTGGAAAGGTTCATTGCATTTCATCCGTGATCAATCGATACCGGCAAAGGTTTCACCAAGTACTCAGTTCAAGACTGAGTCAGCAAGCCGTAGGTATTATATAGTGGGCCGCGAGGAGCGGGGCACTACATAATAACCCACCGAGAAAAAGTTTTGTCCTCAAAACTTAAGAAACAACACTCACCTCCACTATTGTTGCATTCTGGGTCAAGCAACGTGGAGAGATTGAAGACGCGTGCATTAGTCCGCTGCGGCTGGTTCTGCGGATGGTCTCGGAGGGGCGGTGGGCCTGGCAGCTGCCCACGCTCTTCAGTGTCGTTGTTGTTCAGCGGCCGAACTCTCTTATTCTGGCAATTTATAGCACGGTGGCCCTTTTGACCACAGTTGAAACACTCTCCGTTGGCAGAACGACAAACTTCCTTTGTGTGTCCATGCCTACCGCAGAAAGCGCACACGGGCTTATTATATTGTTCCCCGCCAGTTTTCTTTTCTCCGTCAGTCTTTTTCTCCCCGTCATGATATCTTTTGGTGGGCTGATTCCGACTGTTCTGCGTCTTTGCTGACGCCTTCTTTTGCTGGAATTGTTCTACCTGTAGCGCCGCTTCAAAGGCTTGAGAATAGGACCCGCATTTTCGATTCAGCACACTTAACTGGATGTCGTAATTTAGACCATCAACGAATCGATTTATACGAGACTGTTCCGTAGGGAGCAAGGCAGCGGCAAAATTTGCTAGCTTAGCAAATTCAGATTCATAGTCCTCCACGGACATCTCCCCCTGTTTCAGTGTGATGAAGTCATCCTCCATCTTCTTGCTCATGGCTGGAGGCAGATATTGATCCAGAAATGCCTTCTTGAATGAGGCCCATGAGATCTTCCCATTCCTAGCCGTTGCGAGTAGCGCCGGCTTCTTCGTCTTCCACCAATCCTTCGCCCGCAGCCGTAGGAGCATAACGGCACAGACTACCTTTTTGCTACTTGGAACTCCTATGAACGCGAACAGAGTCTCTATTTTATCAATCCAGTCCATCACCTTGTCGGGTGACGTCCTGCCTTGAAATTCTGGAGGTTTCGCGTCCAAGAAGTCCTTTGGCCTAAAGACAGTGTGCCTTTGCGCTGGCTGGGGCTCTTCACCCTCTACGGGCTCGATCTCGGGCGTTCCCGTCTGTTCTGTCGCTGCGGTGGCATCTCGATTTGCCGCAAGCGCCGTGACAAGCTGGGTCAGGGCATCCAACTGCTTTTGTTGGGCAGCCGCTCGGGCCTGGTGTATTTGGTTGTTTTCCTCACTATCCTGCCTTTGCAGCTCTAACATTCTCATGATCCGTTCTACCGGATCGGTCGAGCTAGATGCACGAGGAGGAGCCATTTCTCTACAAAATAGTGTAGCTTCTGTCAGTCTCATAAAATATTATGGACTTATTGTATGGGGCATTGGTTTTCATAACTCAAAATCCGGATCTTTTGAAAGCCGTCAAAGTACTTTATATACTTTTTGAAAACGATATTTACAAGAGGCCAAGGACGTAAAACTGTGCTCTGATACCACTTTGTCACGCCCCGATCCCGCTAGGGTCGTCCGTCTTGCCTGGATCCCTGCGGGATCGATCGTCCTCGCTAAGGCGTGATGCCGTGCAAGCCTAAGTTGTGCTTGCACAAGGCCATGTACCTGCACAAAAACAACTAGTCAAGCAAAAACACACGCACGCACCCATTAGTCAAGCAAAACACACGCACGCACCCATTGCAGAAAACCAAATGTTGGACACAGAGATTTGAAATGGAAATACTCATTTTATTTATAGCTTGATAGGAATACAAGTACAAAGCTTTGCAACTCAGATTTGCCTTATAATTTGGCTACAAGATTCTCTTTGAAATACTCTTTTGAAATTAGCCACAATGCCCATACATGATATCCCTTTATTACAAGCTGGAATTGAAAGACACCTTCAGAAGGAAAAGAAACTTGAACTTGACTTGAAATAAAAGAAAGCTTTGAGGCGGTCCGCAGCTCTACTGGGCTAGACGAGCTTTAGTGCCTCCTTGAAATCCCCCTGTCTCCTTTGTTTCTGAAAAGGATGCCCACAACGTGGGTCAGCACACATCATGTACTGGCGAGCGGCTCTTCGCCGAAACTCACAAATATCTGCACTAATTCAACATGTGAAGCTACATATTTACTAGTGCTCTTTCTACTTGTCTAGGTTCTTTTTAACAATTTATAAGAAACATGACAGCAGAATATTTATAGCCAACTTACCAACGCCGACAGCCATCCCTGCACAAAACCACGTTAGCACAATTTGCATATATAAAATATTCTCATTTCCGTCCCTGCATGTTAGGCTTGCAATAAATCTCTGTCTATATGCATGAGCCTAACTATTGTGGTCTATGGGTATTCCCATTACTAGCAATCGGAACTTCTTGCCCAACTACTAATAGACTAACACCCTTTTCTGCGGGGACTTCTAGCCCCAAGTGTCCTGTTCTCTCCTAGGCCGATCGACTCCAGGTGCCCCCAGAATCGATCGAGAGATTACCTCCTTGTGCACAAGTTGTCTAGACCAATGCGAATGCAGCTATCAGATAATTCTATTATGCACGAGTCTAGGCAACATGTAAACATTTCCATTCTCTTCTTCTTGCACGGTCAAGCCGTGATTTCCATACCGAGCTATCTCTTTTAGGCAATTCATGAAAGCATACAGTTCATATTGAAGCAAGCAAGCGACTCCATTTTACATATGATCCATTCATTATCTTCTCTTATCTTTTGTTATTGAGGCATCGTTGATCACAGGGACAAGGCAACAGAGTAGGCTAGAGATCAATTTTATTAGGGCGTACAAATAAATGCAAGCCCGGTTCGAGCAACTCACCGAGATGAATCTTAATTGAGAGAAGGAGGGACTTCACGCGCCGTTCACGAACAATTCACGCGGCCTGCATTGGCACCAACTGTTGATTAGCATACTTCGTCTCTTTCTCTCAAGATTCGGAATGAATGCGAAATGCGATGAAAGCGAACAATGAAAACCAATCATCGAAAACCAACACGAAAACGCATTCATCAAAACCAAGCAGCGAAAGAAAACATCCAACAAAACTCTTGGATTCATTTCAATAGAAGTCAATCCATCAATTGGAAAGGTTCATTGTATTTCATCCGTGATCAATCGATACCGGCAAAGGTTTCACCAAGTACTCAGTTCAAGACTGAGTCAGCAAGCCGTAGGTATTACATAGTGGGCCGCGAGGAGCGGGGCACTACATACTCGGTATGAACCGACAATCTCTTTCGACTCACGATTTCTGCATTGATCGTGCTTGATCACAACCGTAACTTTGATTAAATCAAATCTGCCACAACTCGGCCAATGTTTTCATTTGCCAACACAAGTTCGGTGTGCAACCGAACGATTCATTCTATCGCTTATGATTTTAGTTCTTTCCGTTGCATCTCGTGCAACAATTTATTTCCAATTTCCTTTGCACTCCGTGCAACGATTACTTTGATATGCGTTGCACCACGTACAACAATTTTTCTTCCGACACACGTTGCACATCGTGCGACGATTTATTCCCGACTTTCCAAGTCAATACTCAAATCCGTTCAACACATTCGATATTGACTTATCACTTTCATTTCAACGCATTATTTAAGCTTCCGCATTGGTGCAACCAATATTCACAATCCATTGCACGTCGTACATAGTTTCATTTCTCATTCAACATGTTACATTGCAACATTATCTCAAATTGTATTTCACAATTGGTTGCACTTGCAGCAACTAACATTTCACGGCTCGTTGTACTTAATGCAATAAATCCTTCGCGACTTTCTTAGCAAACGTTATATAATTTCTAGAAAACATGCAGCAAAATTACACGATTTGTATTAGACTTATTGTATAGAACATCCAGTACGGCATCGAGTAGAGTCAAGAGTGATTCGATTGGTGGTGGGCAACTTTTTAGAATTGTAATGAAGCGAGCGTCCGAAGGAAATTGAGCATAGAGCTCTGATACCAATCTGTCACCCCCCGACCTGGAATCATCCGAATCATCATCCTTGCAGGGGGCGTGATGCCGCACGAGCCTGGAGCTGCGCTCGTGTAAGGCAAGATGACAAGTTCTCAAATGGTTATCTTTTGATTCGATATTAACAACGAAGAAAACAGAGTATACAAAACAGTTCTCTTTATTGATGTTCGAAACTGAGATTATAAAGGCTTTCGATAGCCTAACAACATATGCCAGATTGGCTACAACACTCAGGTTCTCTCTTGCCCACAAAGGATTTTACCGTTCCATACATCATGCCTTCTATATCTCGGCCGCATCAATCCTGTTGCATATCCGAGCGTCAAGCGATCGCACGCTTCAATACTCTTCGGCATTCCAAGCCTCAACGCGTTCAAGCGAAGCTTCGTCGCGAGCAATCCATTTTCTGTATCCTGCATGAAGCTGGTGGGGGATCAGTACGTTCGTCCTCGCATGTACTGATGCGAAGACCTTCTTTCCACTACACCAAAATGGTTATTTTGGAACACCAAGCAATTTTCAATTCGGAACACTTATTATCTGTACCTAGTGGTTGTAACGGAACAAAATTGTTCCAGAACAGAAAAGCGTTCCTAATATAATTTATTTTAATTTTTAGATTTTTATTATTATTTAGGAACGCTTTTCTAGTATACCAAATATGTTTCAAATTTGGAATGCACACATGCGCATCTCACGTGCTTGCTAAGCAAAGTGTTCCAACAGATTGGTTTCTTTTCCCTTCTGCAACGAAAAAAGTTCCTTTATTCCCCCCAAAAGTAATCCCTCCCTCTGAACCAAAAAACTTTCTTCCCCCCAAAAATAAAACCCTACTTCCCACGTCGACCTAGCCGGAGTTCCTTTCCGCCGCATTAGTAGGAGTTCCCGCCCACTTAGCAGGAGATCGACCTAGCCTCCCCGATGACGATATCGACTTAGCAGGAGGATTCGCCGACTTAGCAGGAGGATTCGCCCATCGACCATTCCGACTCTCTTTCCTATTTGTTCCTTCTCTTTTCTTAGTTTTTTGGTTCAATTTTGATAAAGAAATTCTTATCAATTTTAGGATCTTGCTTTGAATTAACTTTAGGGCCTCTCTTTGGTTCAGTATTTTAGTTCGATATTTTTGGTTTAGTGCAATGTCAGTGTTTTAATGTGATGATAGACTTTAAATCATTCATCTTCCTATAAATGTTTATATTTTGAGAAATTTAAGATATATGGATTATATTTAGATAATGAGTACTGATGAGGTCCTCTTCCAAGAAGACCATGAAGTGGAGTGAAAACATTCACGTTAGCCATGAAATTGCGAAATTTTGAGTAGAGAAAAAAGAAGAAATTGAGAAATTCTAGAGTTTATTGAGCTGAAAGCAAATAGAAAGGAAGAGAATACATTTGCAAGTAAAAAAAAAGTGCATGTAAAGCAAAATAGAAATGAATTTAGCAACAAATTTCTGATACAACTCATTCTAATTTGCTCTTATTTATACTGCAGGTGACACGTGTGCTGAGATGGCAATCACTCGTCATAGAGGCTCTGATTGGCCCAATTTGGTGTGAGCTGGCTGCTAGGCTGGCAAGTTCTAACTGACTAACTGCCAGGAAAAGTAAAATGAGCTGCAAAGAAAGAAGGGTATGCTCTGATACTCTATGATACCAGCAAACAGTGAGTGACACACTGAGCTGTGCATTTAGGTACGTATCAATACCTCCCCCTAAAATTGACCTTATCCCAAGGTCAATGAGGAATTTGGATTCCTAGATCCCATACATAAACATGGAAGCTGGCACCATCAACTTCTGTATCAGCAACAAATTTGTTGGCCACAACTACATCAGTAGGCAATAAGAGTGATACTCTTTTAGATTTTGCCTTCTCAGAGAGTGCAGTTGCAAGTGCAAGCTTGTCTCCCTCACCAAGAGGTGAACCAACTGAGTACCCTTGAGCCTTGTAGAATATGAATGTAATTGCCCCTCCAAGTAGAAGGATATCAACCTTTTCAAAAGGTGACTCGATTACGCCAATATTGGAGGTTTCCCCTTGTGTCATGCCAAAGACATCATTCACATATAAATCAACAAGAGATGCATGCTTCTTTGCAAACTCAGGATCATTCTTTTTCTTAAATTTTGCTTGTAACTTCTCCTCATTCCCAGGCCAGACAAAACATGAGAACTGGAAAATGTTCCTCTTCATCTTTGGCTTCCTTCCAAAGAGGAATGTATGATGAACTTGTAGACTGTCATGAACTTTTCTTTTTGATAGTTCAAAAACAACATTTGGAATGTCCTGCAGCATCATTCCAGATCCCTGCTTGATCGAGAGCGACTTTGTCTTCACCTCTTCCACAGTAAGGTAAGTGTTACCAATAGATGCATTTTTGTCTCCACTGATTGTATCAGTATAGTGAAATACAATATCATCATCACGCGTTCTTAGTATGGTTTTGAAGTCACAACTTCCTTGCAGAGCAAGGCATGTAGCTCTCATGAGGCTGCTTGATATTACGTTTGATACTTCCCTCCTTAAACTAGAAGGATTAACTAATTGTAGTCTACTGAACTTCAAAGAGTAGCTATAGCTCTGTGGAAAGCAGGTTCCCATGATGGAAGAGAAAGCAGGTGCTGCAACAAACAAAGCCATTTCTGTCAGTGCAAACTGGCCTCTTGAAGGTTCTAGCTCGTCCACAAAGTGGCTCTTTGGATGCCATTCCTCCTCGGAGAAGGGAAGACTGATAGGACAAGCAGGGCAAGCTGCGGATATGCTCTGTAACCCAGTTCCTGGATCCCAAATCATGTAAGCAGTCTGAGATTGGAGAACAGAAACTTCATACCTTGTTAAGGATGCCATAAACTCAATCAACTCTGGATTTTCTTCCAATGAAATACTCCTATCTGATAACACAGAGGTGTTGTGGTCGACAAGTCTGAAACCAGATGTAAGGAAGACTGTCTCGAACAGTAGCTTCATCAAGTCTTTCACAAACTTATCATTCTTGTCAGTACAGCTCTCATACTGGACCTCAGATGCTAGGAGATCATCAGCTTTAATTGTGTCAGTCTCTATATGAGTGGCCAGAGGTAGGGCTTCCTTTGTACCTTCTTTATTTGACACTTCACTGATGTAAGATTCAGCACTATAATCAACATTGCTTAGTTTTTACAGAGGAATAGGGTTTAACTGCAGAGTTACCTGCACCAAGGATGGCTGCAAAGTAGGTACAAACTATGATGCTAGGTTTAGCATTTCTGGATTGTTGGTTATGTACACAGAGAAATTTAATCTCTGTATATATTTTATGGTGCTTTTCAAGGTTGAATTTCAGTTGGGAATTTTCCCAAACAGGTGGCGGGCTTCATAAGTAGCTGAAGGTGTCAACCATTGCAACTTTAAGTGTTTGGTAAGTGTTGCTTCCCTTCATTTCTATTTCTTTTGAATCATTTTTATGGGACTATATTGCATGGGAACGAATATGTCAAGGCACATACACGACATGACACTGATTCTGGAGTATCTTATTGTGTTTTGGGGTGTATTTGTCATGTCCGATATGTGTTCGGCACAAAAGGCTACAGATATGACACTGTTTTCTCATAATATCATTGCTTCTAGGTTAAGAGTCCTTATGCTTGTTTGGTTGCAGAGAATTCTCATCAGGATGTGTTTTGGCACAAACTATGATGCTAGGTTTCAAGAAATTTAGAATTACAAATGTACAATTAATTACAAGTCCCAAATTTTCTTTTGTATGTTTAATAACAAAAAATTTCACGAATATTTCTGAGCTAATGGATGTCGTATTTTGGATTTCGGTATTTATGGTGATATCTGAATTTTTTTTTGCCCCTAGACCGTGTGATAACAAATTCTACATACCATTTGTTATTGATTTCGAGATGAAACAGAGTCTATGGAAACAATAATAAAGAAGATGAGGAGGGAGGTGCAATTGATGATGATGATAATAAGGAAGAGGTAACAGACTTGTTGCCAAGAAGCTTGCCCATGTTAAGAAGATTCCAAGGAGAGCAATACTCTCTTCAAAGTCTTCAAAGGAGCTTCAGGTGTTGAAATGTCCAAAGCTGAAGAAACTGACACTGTCATCACCGGTCTTGGAATCCCTTAATTACAAGGTCTGGTGTTTTTTTTCCCTTTAAATATAATTTGAAGATCATTTTCTCTGTGACTATTGACTTCATATCAATACCAATTTCTTCGACTTAAAACAACTCCATCCATAATGGTTGATTAAAACAACAAACTAATGAACTAGGACTTGTTAATGTATGTATCCGAGCATCATTGTTGTTCTTACCTATATGTGTTTCTGTCAGAGAATTGCTAGAGTTCTTAGGTGGAGCTAGCATGACCAATATCAAGGGGGAAGACCAGTACCAAAGTTCCTATTGTTTTCTTTCCATTTTTATTGACTTTGCTTAAGGAAGGTTAGGTTTCTTTTGTCTTTGGAGCAAGATATATCCATCTAAAGCAGTAATGTGGCTTGTGACTATTTTTTTATATATGTGTAGTATATTCATATAGTTTATAATTATTGGATGTCCAATAGTACTTGAACCATTTATAACTATAACATGTTGAGCTATTGCTCTCCAATATGATTGATTTCTTATTATTGTTTAGTAACACATGAAACATATATGTATTTTGCTCTTAATTATGAAGCTTGGTGTAGTTTTTCCAAATGATATATGTGCTGAAATTTGTAATTCTTATGAGGAAATAAATACAAGTATACCTTGATACTTCCATGATCATTGTACCATCACCAAAATATGCAATTAATTATAACAGTGTTTAAATGAGACATTTCTATTATCTCAAAGAAAAAAATGTCTATTATTATCTCCAAATTGTTAATGTCTTACCAAAATGCTTGTTATTACCTCCAGATTGTTAAGTTTTTACCAAAATGTTGAAATCCATAATTCTTTAGATGGTAAGTTGTAAAACTTCTTCTCAAAGAAGAAAAAAAAATGCATGTTATTATCTCTGTTTGTTATAAAATGCTTAGTTTTAATTTTTTCCTTACAAGCAGCCAGGATATGTTTTTCTACGGTGCTTTGAGACATGTCCTATTTGTAGCAGCCACTTTTACTGCACCAGGAGAAACTATGTGTAGAGGTCCTTACAATCAGTGGACTACTTGCACCTATACCACCAGAGAATCACCAAGGAAAGACCAACCATTGTAAGTTCCTGATGGCATACATGACCCTGTAATCTTGGATGTTAGGCTTGAATCTGCTATTTTGACATGTGCACTCTCTGACTACATTATTGATTCAATATATTGTGATTTATAGTGGTGTCAGAACTGTGAGTCAAGGCCCTATCCTTAGTGAGAACTGACTCATAGTTAGCATATGGGAAGGTAAAAAAAATTGCATATGGGAAGGTAAAAAATTTGCGTACTTATTTGTCTGTGGTGCTCAATAAACAAGGATTTGTGACTGTACCTGTTTTTTTTATATCAAAGGCCACTTGGAAAAAGGTGATATTCTTAGTTGTTCAAATATAGGACTTGGAAAAAAGTATGTATAATTTAAAATTGGTGTTCGCTTCATCTGGTTTTGGTTGCAAATATGGAGCCTCAAAGAGGATTTAATTGGGCTACTCTCTGGAACTTCCTCTGCTTCCTGTCATTCTTCCTTGGCTTGCTACTTTTGGCCATCATCAAAGGTCACTCCTCAACTCCAGTTTAATCATTTTTTGTTAGTGTATAGGAAATAAATTTTACTTTAGAGGATACTTAGTAGCTTTATTGTGAAGACGAATTTTGTTCATATATGTTTGTATTTGAGGCTTACACTTGAGAGTCAAGTTGTGCCATGTCCCGGTCCCATTATCTTAATAGTATTGATTTCGGATAGTGACAAATGAACAATATGTGGTGTGGATGTCTACCTGGTATGTTATAATACTCTACGTTTCAGAACAAAGCCTACATTCTCTATACTTATTATGAGATCGTTCCAGGTTTGTGAATGAGTTGAACCTTTTGTGCGTCTCTTGATTATTGTAGAATATAGGACCATAAAATTTTCCTTTGATGTTGTCGTTGTATCAGTTGCATGCTTTATCATGTAGCTAAACTAAAATGAAGAAACTATAATATCTAGCCCAAGGATCAACCTCTCTCTGCTTCCAATTTAATTAATACCGGAATTTAAGATTTTTAGTTATTTATATGCACTCAATTTTCGTTTTAGCTTATTCTTGTCCTGACTTTTGTTATGAATGAAGCTGTAGATAGGACTTCACAAAAATGCTAGTAAATAATGGCAATTCTTGATTCTCTGAAAATGTTGGTTTAAATGCACCTTTGCTTTATGTAGTTTCATGCTAATTTCTGTGATAGAAATTGTTGATGCTATACATTGTAAGCTTTTAACAAATATATATGTCATTTGTCTATTACTAAGTATGCTCCCAAGGGTTAAATATTATGTTAATTTATGTTGATTTAGTATACATGCAATGACTGTATTATGAGATTGAGATTAGAGAAGAAGTATGTCACTTGATGAATTATGATACTATTGTTGCCATGTTAAAATTCAAAATTGAAAGCGAACCTGCTTTTCCGTATCGGGCTAATCTTGGTTTCTACTTATCGTGAAAGGAGGAGCCAAGTTCCAGGAACTTGAAACTTTATAAAATGACTATATGCTTCTCTGGCCAATTGGACTACGTTGTTATCCAAATTATTAGCTTGATCCCTGTTAATGCTAGATATATTTGGTTATTTATGATGATCAGCACACTATAATTGACTGGCTAAGGTCGATTAATAGCGGCTCTGGCAAGTAGTAAACTCATTCCATATCTCAAAGTGGTCTGCATTGGCAACTCTAAATAGATAGATCTAAGCATTTTCCTTCAATCTTTTGACTCTTTGGCTTGTCCTTGTCAACATTCTCCACAACAGAAAACCCCAACCGCAACAGTCCAAGGTATGTTTTTTTTTTCTTTTTTTACTTTTATGTTAAGTCACCACTGACATGTTGTACTATTATTGATCTTAAGACACCAACCTCAGATCCCTCTCCTTATTGGAGCTGTCTTATCATGTTCTTAGAAGTGATAGAACTTGATTAATATTAACTCTTTAATTAAGCACACTTCTCTGCAACATAGACATGTGTAAGTGCTTTGCTGATAAATTCATATCAATTTTTTTCCCGGTGTATATTATGGACTATGTGATATCTATCTACTTTCTATGCTGTGATTTATTTTCTTGCTTGAGTGTTAATATTCTTAGCTTCCAAAATTATCTTTACTGGTAGTTTGCAGGTAGATGCATGAGGTGAAGAAGCAAGAGCTAATGGCGGAGAACTCTGATTTGCGAGCATTCTGTGTTCGATGCAGGTATTGATTACTAGTACCTTATGTTTGTAGGTTTTATGTGATTATTAGCAGTCTTCCTATAGCTTCACAGTTTCATATCATTCTGTTGCTAATTGCTTCTTTTATTATATTTGAAGTGGAAGGCATAGGTCCACACTCTCTTGCTGCTTAAAGTGTTGGCTTCATATCCTTATGATATTGATGTGGTAGGAGGGAACAAACACAAACTGGTATCGTAGAGAGGAGTAGGAGGGAACAAACACAAACTGGTATCGTAGAGAGGAGTAGACAGCTCAGTAATGATGTTAGCAATCAACCAGGTTAACATTACTTTCAGTTAGCAATTTTCCAGGTCAGCCATTCCTGTAGCGATCAGCCAGGTCATTAATTGATTAGTAAAAGTAATGTAAGTAGGCCTATAGAGAGCAGCAGTATCAGTTTTTATGCAGAAAAGTAATGGAAAGCTTACCAATTCTATCAATTTGTCTTTTTTTTCTTGTAAACGTTCTTTAGGACATTGCAATAAAGCTTATATTCCTCCATTTCTTCATTGTTTCCATAGTTCTTCTTCATAGATCATGCATCACTCTCCCAGACCAATACTGGGCACTTAGACTAGTTTGTAGATATATGCTCAATATTTTCAATGCTCTTTTTAAGCTATACATTAATGCTAATGTTTGATCTTCTTATTACAGATATTTTACTTGGTTGGGTTTGGTCTTTTTTGCTTGGAAACACTTTAAGTCTGTAGATACTTCAGGTTAATAGCATTTACTTGTTTAATATTTCAATGACGGTGAACAAACATCAACACTCAACACCTAACATCAGACATCCTATTTAGGGTAAGTGTGAGATACCATGTTACTTGCTCTTTCTTACATTTATTTTGATCTTACACAAAACTCTAGAGCTCTAAGAGTATACACACCTCCAAGTGGCTTTTCATGCCTTAAAGCTGGAGATTTCACCATTTTAAATTGTTCATTTTCGTCAAACCCTCAAGATATGCTTGAGGAAGGGTAAAATATCCTTCCTTCGTACTTCACAAGACTGGAAGAACAAGGCCTTTTTTGAACTGTACCTACGAATATGCATATAGTCTTTCTTTATTTAGGATATATCAGGATGTCAAGCAAGTTACTCTATTGATTTGATTTGTTCTCTGCTTCGGACAAGGACGTACCCACTCTGTGGGCTGGGGTGGGCCCCAAATTTTTTTTTTTTATCATATATATATATTTTAGATTTTTTTATAAATTAGTCCACACAATTACTGATTTGATTTTTTTTACAGAATTCCAATCAAGGTAGGTGACGAAAAAACTGACTAAACTGAAGTTGTCGGGAGTTTGAATAATCTCAAAATTAAGCAAATTCTCAGGAAAATAATTTCCTTTCAACAGAGCCTCAAACTTTGCTAACTAAAAGATGTGATGGCTGCAAAACTGGAGAAGCTAGATTCAATGGGTACTTTCTTTATTCTCTTTTGGGTTTTAACAACAATTTCATTTGATTGATTCTTCTTTCGCTTGTGCAACTTTATTGTTCTGCTTAATTTTTTTTCTTTGTATTATTACATTCGACTGTAATTGTCTGATATCTATCTGCTCGTCAACTGCATTTATTATGTATCATTAGCAAAGTTATCTTTTTTGTTAATAGATAATGATATATGAAAATATATTGTTATCTTTTGTTTCCTTCCTGATAGGTACCATGGATCGACCTTCATTATTGAATTCAAGAAACCTGGTGGGATCATTGCTCTTCTGGACGAGGCTTGGTATGTATTAATATTGATCAAGAGCACAATATGCTATTTTATTCTAATGAAAATATTGATTAATTCTAATGAACTGTTGTCCTGCTGAGATATGTTCCTTTCTCTTTGTAGTATATTGCCAAGATCAACACATGAAACATTTGCTTAGAACTGTATCAAGCTTTTAGCACTTCCACAATCCAAAACTGGCATGGTCTGATTTAACCAAGGTATAGCGGTTGCTCTGCTAATCTGTTTCTTTTATTAGTCATGCCATTGAGATAGAAATGCATCACACCTTGCAAATGGAGAACATTTTCTATATTAGAACTATTAAAACATCCCTTGATATATGTCTTTGCTACAGATGCAAACAAGAATGGGGGGAGCCCTCTTGATGGTTTCATGTGCCCAAATAGGTGGCAAATTTTGGTAAATTACTATAATCTCTAAAGTTTGAATTGTCCCCCATTCCTGTTCTATTTATCTGCTTGTCTTGCAAGAGTATAGTGAGTTGTTACTGACATGAACATTGGTACATCTCATTTTTATGTAGTAATTTGAGGCTCATATTATGTTGAAATTGTGGTCAAAATTATGTTACAACTGACCTTGGATAATGATGAACCTATCTGAAGGTTGTGACTAAGTTTTAGCTTGTTGATCCATATATTTAAGTTCTTATCTTGCCATATCAAGCTAATGTATTTGATGAAGACCCTGTAAGATTACATACTATATACTATCATGATGAACATACTTTTAATAGTCAGCCGATGAAACATATACGAGCAACTTTAGCTTGCTTAGTCTGAGACCAACCAAAAGAAGGAAATGATGTCTTGTATTATGTGAATTAATTGGATCTTCTGCTAAACATATACGATATTTATGTTGAAAAGTAACTGGAACATGGTTAAGCAACTAGTTAAACACATTAGATAGGTAAGGGAAGTGTCTTATATTTATGTTGTTGCACATGATTTATTTTTGTAGTTGGAACCAGAACTTCAATGAGCAAAATCCATAACAAAAAAATTATATTCCTACGAAAGTATTATGTCTAATATCCGTCGGATATGAATAAGGACAAAGTTTTGGGTTACTTTGGAGCCTACACATGATAATTCAAACTGCAATACTGACAAGATACTCCTCTGTAGATCATCCCTAATTAGATATTTAGATTAGCTTTCCAAATTATCTGTAAATTGCACGTAGTACCGGATTTATATTGTATTACCAAGTACCAGATTATGAAGTTTTCTTAATTATGCCCAGTTCTGATTTTTTTTTTTGCTTCAAATAACAAGTTTGCCCAGTATTCTGAACATGTCTGAACCTATATTTATTAGTGATTCCATGAATTTAACTTGTTTCGTAATGTTTCATGCAGGTGTTGCTAGTTGCCATTGTTAGAACCTCCATTTGGTTGGAGAATAAATTTGGGATCATGTTTCGAAGAACTATTTTTTTATGAGACAAAGATCAAAGTAGGTGTACCACAGAAGTTGTGCAATCCATCATTTCATCTAGGAGGGAGTTTTTTGATGGTGATGGTGCTTGATTTTAAATTATCCTAGTTTTAATTTGAATGTTAGGAACTAGAGATGAATGTTATCATATTTTGTATTTGTCAATAATTTTGAAGTATTTTAGTAGTTTGGTGAATATTTGTGACTTGTGCAAAGCTTTAGATGCTTTTTCTCATGTCTTGTTTATATTGTCATTTGGAAGGCAAGTTTTGACTATGTCTATTTGACATAATCAATTAAAGTGTCTGGAAGAGATGTTTGGAAGAAATGTTTTGTGTGTTAATAATTTGCTCAAATGTTCCCCTATTGACTGTTGTGTTTAACGTTATGTTGGTAATGGATGAAAGTATAGTATATTGTACCTATATTTCTGATATCATCGTTTAATGTACTATCTTCAAAAATCTAATTGTACCACCTAGTTTGTGTTTCCATGTTCAGTTTAGAAATAAT
Source organism: Iris pallida (assembly GCA_029216955.1). Taxonomy (NCBI): domain Eukaryota; kingdom Viridiplantae; phylum Streptophyta; class Magnoliopsida; order Asparagales; family Iridaceae; genus Iris; species Iris pallida. The sequence goes on along the minus strand of JANAVB010030817.1, from coordinate 13,650,180 downwards.
TAATTATGGTTCAAACTAAAAATTGGAATGCAAAAATAAAATTAAAACATAAACAGGAACGTTAATAAAGTGTTACAAAACTAGCCATAAGAATAATGCAAAAGTGTTATAAATTATATTTAGGAACGAGCTAATAGTGTTCCAAAATGACATTTAGAAACGTTTTAAAGATGTTCCAAAAATATTTCAGAAACACATTATATATGTTCCAAAAACTACTTTTGGGACGCTTAATACATGTTCCAAACTAAATTTAGGAACGCAATATAAATGTTCCAAATATTGCAACGCCACTTTTAGGAACGATTATGATATGTTCCTAAAAATATTAGGAACATAAAAAAATTGTTCCTAAAGGCCCTTTTTGGTGTAGTGTTCCAGATCGATATTTTTGTATTTATGTTGAATCATGCAACTTAGCTTATGATCTTGCTATGTTCTCCTTAGGGTCGATTTTATGGCATATTCGAAAACAGTAAAGCATGTTATCATGGCAAGCATGTTATTCGAATTGAATAGGCAAGCAGACAAGCAATCTCGTGTTTGATTCGTGGTGCGACTTTTTACTAAGTCGACGCACTCGCCCTTGCACCGACGAAAGGTGAATACGCCCCATTCCTTCCCTGTCATGTTATAAGTGCATCTCTAAGCAGGATCTATGTGTGTGGGACGCATACGCGCCTACACTTTCAACCCATCGTTCCTTAGCTATATGAAGGTCTTGGCGTATCCGCGCCGGAATGGACTAAAGGAGTTCCTTACTTTCTATCATCTCCTTCTTTTCTTGAATTCGTTTGGGTAGCCCGGGATTTCACGGGTTGGGTTGCTATCCCAAACAACCGAAACGTTACCGCTGCATACCATCATTTGCGACTTTTTCCCATCTATAAGCGAGTGCTACTCGTCTTAAGGATGTGCGCCTATCAAAGATTACACATTCCCTCCTAGGCCAAACGGTTCCAGGGCGCTCCGGCACTTAACCGTTCGAGAGAACACCTGTGCACGGGAGATTATCACATTTTAATCTCAAGTCCATCCCATTCGACCATGCAACGCTCATATTATTCAAACAACCAAGCATAGTCTTGATTCCGAGACTCAGACTTTATCATCTCGTATTTCTTTCGTTAACTTTCTATGTTCTTACATTTCATACTTCGTTTCAATGTTCAATGGCATCATGCCTCAATTCAATGTTCGTCAACCGAACGACCCGAAGGTCTCAAACACTTTTTGAGGCATTATGTCATATTCGATAGTTCGGCCACATTCATGCCATAACTGTATTCTTTCTCAATGAAGCCATCTATTATGATCTTGTGCACGTAGGCACGTTTCGACCGTATTTTTATGTTATATGCCTTAGTGTTTAATGTTCGTGGCTTGTACGCTAGGGCACTCGCCTATTGTCTTTCAATGTTCTAGCCTTCTAACTCGTGCGCGAAGGCACGGAATGGTTTATGCACTAAGGCACTCGCCGAATACAGTTATCCTATGTTCTTGCGGCTTGCGCACCGAGGCGCTCGCCTTTGCGATATCCAATATTCCATAGCGACTCGTGCATTCGATGCACGTTTTATTTCGATTGTACTAACTTAGTGTTCGACACACACTATGATTTATCTTCTAATCGTACCACGCCAGTGGCGTCGATAGGTTAACTTAGCATACAATGATATATTTTGACTTATCGCATGCAGGAGTAAAAAGAAGAGTCAATCCTCCCACATTGAGTTGATACGTCTTGTCGTTTTGCCGAGCCGATGCGGCTCGATTTCATAACTACGTTGCACGGCCACTCTCCTGACTTTGCCATTCGAGCACTTCGTGCTTCATTGAATTATTCGTCCGATTTGGCTTACCGTGCCCAAGTCCCAGTCCATCGCAAGGCGACGATTTGGTTTTGCGGACCCGTCGTAAAATAGGCAAAATGTCGACCTCTAATATTTTTGCGTAAACGTATAGCCTGCACACAAAACCAACTAAAATCAATACTTGCATCGATTCGGACTTGCGCCTTGGTCGATTCGATTTCATAGAATCTTCGAGCCATCTCAACGCACTTATCCTTCGGGACAAAGCAGCGCTTCGCATCGATTCAACTCGATGCATTCTTTCGGGACAAGGAAACTCTTCGTATCGACTTAGTTCGATGCGTTCCTCAGGACAACGTAACTCTCGTATCGATTCACATCGATACATTTTTTTCGGTCAACGTGACTCTTTGAGACAACGCTTCAGCGTAATGCACCGTACGGAGCGGGGTATTACAATGAGGTTGGCGATGACATCGATGGTGGTGGCGATGACGATCTACCTTTCTTCGGTGACTAGACTTGTCTCCTCCAGCGAGATCGACGACGACGACGTGCGAGCATCCCCTCCACGACGAGCCACGGCGGCGGCGAACGATCAGCAACACCGCGACAGCTACTGCTTCACCCCTGCCGGCGACCGCCAGGGCTACGATGACGGCGGGGTCCTTTCCCGTGGACGGCAATTGTCACTCCCCGTTCCCAGAATATGTATTTTAATATATGTACTGCTCGAATGTATTTATTTAATATTTATCATGTATTGTTCTGTATTTAAATTCCTTTAATTTTACGCTAATTAATTTTTTGTATTTTACTTTCTGCTTTTATTCTCTGCTTTAGCTTGCTTTAGGTTCGGCCTAGGTTGGTTTATTTTCGAGTTTATGGTGGTTCATCATGAACCGAACCCAACACCCCTATTTAAGCCCCATCCCCTTTCTCTCTCTTCATTACTTCTTCTCATTACTCTTCTTCTTTCTCATAACTCTCTCCACCTACCAAAACCCATAGACAAGTACATCTTTCTCCACATGAGAACCCATATTTTTATGGTTTATTTATCTCCCTCTCGTGATCCTAAGAGAGTTTAGAACTTGGCATTTTTCATTTTGAAGTTTTATTTTTAGTAGATCTAGAAATTACTATTTTTCGGATTTCAGTGGTTTTGATCTGTCAAACATCCTTATTTCCAAGTTTTCTTCATTCCAGATTGTTGAGGTTGTGTTATACGCCATTCTGACCCATGGGAACCCCATTTCTGGCTTGGAACGAAGGTTCCATGGGAATTGGAGTTCAGGAGGAACTCTACGCCCACGTTGTTACGTGTAGCGTAATATTGAGTTTTACGCCCACGTTGTTACGTGTTAGCATAATATTGAGTTTTACGCCCACGTTGTTACGTGTTAGCGTAATATTGAATTTTACGCCCACGTTTTACGTGTCCGCGTACTGCCGAGCTTTACGCCCACGATCACTCGTGTCAACGTAAAACTTTTTTACGCAAGTCTACTTGACTTTACGCGCACAGCGTTTCAGGCGTAAAACTTGACCCTTTACACGAGAAACTTTTACGCGTGGCTCGATCCTTTATGCTTGCAATGTTTTATGTGCACAGTATTTCCTGCGTAAAACTCTAATCTTTTTACGCGTACTCCTTGGCTCGGCGTAAAACGAGTTTTTACGCGCAACTTGTTCCTTTATTTTGAGCGTACTTCCTTTACGCGTATTCATCCCTGCATATACTTTGACCTTTACGCGTGCGAGTTTTACGCGTAACGTTACCTTTTACGCATATAAACTCATGCGTAAACCTGACTTTTATGCATACCCTGTTTTACGCGCGTATTTTGCCTTAGCGTAAAACTTTGGCGTAGACTAATCATGGTATAACTAGCCTTGGCGTAATTCAACCTTGGTGTTCCCATTGCCCTATACTTTATTCACTTTATGTTGGTATGATAATTCTTCTCTTATATCCTTACGTCTTCTGACATGAACTTGATATAATTATGATATGTTAATATTTTCTTTAATATAGATTGTTACGTAGAATGTACCAGGTGTCGTGAATTGATTTATAGATACCCCGAATGACTGGAATTTAATCCTGAGAGTTGTAGACTCGACCATACTAAATAATAGTTGAGTTTCATGCCTTGTTACGAATTGACATTGATTGTTATCTTGACTAATAATTGATCATGCGTTCCTAGTTGGAACTAAGAGACTGGCTAGTCGTCTTATTGAATTGAATGAATGAGACACGTTCATATGAATTATGAACTATTGTAATCAAATGGCTGATCCCGAACATTGGCATACAGGCACATGCATGCTTCAATTTATTTATTTATTTTATAGAAGCAGCATGTGTACTTTATAGTCAAGGCATGATTATTCCGTGGCTAGTTTTGATTGTTGCATTACGCTATGTAAGACCTATAACCTAACCACACGGGTATCGTTGTAGAGTTGGGCATATCGTACCTTGTACGAAAGTACTCATTTTGAATGACCATCATCCACGGCATAGAATTTCACTTAACATAGAGGCTATTAAGTTAAATAAAATAATGATTGCATGGAGATAATAGATTCCCGAGTTCTTACATGGCAGCCCTCTGTGGGACTATTAGTGCCCGACAGGTCGGCTGGTTCCCACAGGATTCAATGACAGTCCACATATATTAGTGTAAGCATTCTTTAGCAACCAGGAAGCGAGCAAAATCCAGCAAGGAAGGGAATGAACTCAGTGATGTGTGTGTGTGTCAAATGAAACTGTGTACAGGGGAGTCATGTGTGTGTGTGTAAATCTGTAAGCAAGAGTGTGTGATCACAGATGTGTAGATGTGTGTGATGGCATTACTGTTGTACAACAGGGTCAATATCAGGTTAGTGTGTATGAGCATATATATGTGGGTATTAGACACAGGTTCCAGGTTCCAACCGTGGAGAGTGTAGTATGGATAACAGTAGATACAGGGATGTACATCACTGGAAAACAAGTGATAACTTAATCAATCTCAGGAAAATATTATTCATAAAAATCCCAAACAAAATGACAGTACATGCTATCAACCCAATTTCAATATACAATTTCCATTCAAACTCAGGAATTTATATTTGTAAAACTGGAAAAATCTCAATAATTAGTTTTTACAACAATCCTAAAGCCAATTTGTACAAAAATCAGAAAGCAATGTATCAATAACAGTTTCAGTCCAACTCACAATCGAAAATCCATTTTGAAATGCAAAAACCAAATCCAAATCTTGCAATTCAACTAATAGAGATTATCAAACATGTCTAGGACCTAAAATGATAATTGAATCATAATTTAAACAATTAAAATGGGAAATTAACACTGAAAAATAGGAACTGAACACAGCGTATCAGTCCCTCATGGTAAACTAATTTTCGAACATGAAAAACACATTAACATATAGGAATAAGAGTTGGTAATTAACCTACTATATGTGCACGTGGTGTATGCTTAAAATTGTGTCCAACCCCTGACACAAACGTGTCCAAACTCGCACGAACCAAACAGTGTACAGGACACTGCACAGCTATGAACCCGTACGCGGTCAAATACGTGTCCGACACGACACGAGAGTGTCTCAAACTCTGAGGACCTCGTGTCAGTGTCTGCCCCTAGGGCTGTGTCAAATATTAGGTGTCCACGTGTCCTACAGCTCATGCACGAACCCGCTGGTAGCAGGACAGTGCAGCTCACACGCGCGCGGACGTGTCCACGTGCTTGACACGGCACCAAAACAACACGACACAAGCTCAGACACTTAGAAACACCTAAGCGACACCAAAATCTAATTTCCTATTCAATTACATTCTGAAAACTTGATCGAAATGCCCTTTGTGGCATTTCGTCGAACACCTATGCTGGTTACTGATACGTGTCCGATATGGACACGTACATGACACGAAATCAAGCAAACCCTATTCCTACAGCACAAGAACACCTAGGGCTTGGTGTTTATGCAAGGAAAACCTAATTTTAATAGAGGAATAGGATTATACTTATGTGTGTTCTTCAACACAAAAAGCCTCTTTAAATGAGCTCTCCAAAAGCCACCAAAATCTCCAAATTGATTCAATCCTGTGATATGGCTCCAAAAACAGCAGGAGAACATTGATTAGAACACTATGGAAGAAATCCCAATAAAAATGGAGCTCTATTGATTAAACTATGAAGAAAATAGAATGGAGGCTCACCTAGTTCTTAGGAAAAATGATAGAATAATGGAAAGAGGCACAAATTTCTGAAAGGATATTATATAGGCAAGGGGGGGTCTTGGCTGGCCACTTTAGCTAGGGTTAGGGTTTTTAGGATGCATCTAAGGGCTAGCAATGAATCTTGACTATTGAGTGGCCTAGAATCTAGGGCTCTTTCCTAGTTAAGTTGCAACCCACTCACTAAGCTAAACATGACTCAAACCATTTAACCAATACTAACTAATCCTCAAAGTGGCTAACTAGACTAGTTATGACTAATCTAGGTTAGGTCCAATCTAGGTTAGGCTAACCAAAACCGCATGGCAATAAATAAACAAGTATTTAAATCACACCATTCAATAAATCATTTTAAATCCCTAATAAAATATATTAAATTCAAAAATGACAAAATACCCTCAAACTAAAAATAATAAATAAAATACCCTAATCACATGGCTAGGCTCTAGGGCAGACAGTCTCTACGGTTTCACGAGCTGCACACCAAATCACAAGTTATGGTATTTAATAGTTTTAAAATAATTAAAAATCAATAAAAAATCATATTATTATTTAAATACCATAATTAAATAAATTAAAATATAAAATTTCAAAATTATCCTTATTTTAGAAATTGGGTGTTACAGACAGCTTTGGAAAGAGGGGCAAAAATAGATTCAGGAGCATCAACCAGGTTTTGCAAGTACAACCTCCGTCGTTTTGAGGGCACGGAAGATGCCATCTCAGCAGATGCATGGCTTAAGGACATTGAGGCTCAGCAGCTAAGGTGCCAGCGGAAGAACGTATGGATCAAGTGAAGTTGTTACTTCAGGATCTCGCACGTGATTGGTGGGAATCAGAGGAAGTAGGCATCAGACGTCCTGTTGCTTGGGAAGATTTTACCGTAAGATTTAATTGCGGAAATGAAATCAAAAGAACGGAACCTGCAACTAGATCTCCAACGGCCTGAGCATCCTCGACTGTTCTGGCGAAAGCTCGCTCCTGCTGGCCTCCCCTGGCCTGCTGCTGATGCTGCATGTACCTCTGCTGCTGAGACGGTAAGGGTAATCCCTTCTACTGGCCTACCGGAGCCCTAGCTCCTGCTCCCTGAACCATCTGTCCCGATGACTCGGGACACTCTCTCAGCCGATGATCGGATCCTCCGCAAAGTAAACATCTGCCTAGCCTCTTTCGGCATTCGCCCCAATCGTGCCCTGGTCTTTTGCAAAAAGGGCAAATGATAATAAGCTGTTGTCCTTGGGCATGCTGCTGCCTCTGTGGCCGCTGCGCCTGCTGAAAGGGTACATGGTCCTGAAACTGCCGCTTCTGAAGGTAGGCCCTCGGCTGCTGATACCGCTGCTGAAACTATAGGGGTGGCATCTGCTGCAGATACTGTGGCTGAATCTGCAAGCGAGGCATCTGCTGCGGATACTGTTGCTGAATCTGCAGGTGGGGCCTCTTGGCCGGGCCCGCACTGCCACTAGCTCCCTGAGTATCTCGCATCCTCTTCTCCTTCAGTCCAAGATCGTCCTCCGATGTCATGGCTCCTACCAGAATCTGATCGAAAGTGGCATCGCGGCCGCTCTTGGTATATGACTTGATCTCCCTGATCAAACCCCTGCGGAACCTCCTCGTCTTCCCGACCTCGATAAGATCCTCGATGAACCTGCTCAAAACGGCAGAACTCTCCTGTGTACTCCTCGACGGTCTGGTTCCCCTGAACCAAACTCTCAAACTGCGCCTCCAAAGCACGGAGTGCTGTATCAGAAAAGAATTTCTCCTTGAATAGTTTCTTGAACGCTACCCAAGTCTGACCGGCTGTACCAACCCTCGGGTCCGTCTGGTACTAGGTACGGGCCAAGTCCTGCATCTGACTGGCGGTTGCCTCGATCTGTAATCCTGCTGGTATATGTGCCAATCGAAAAATCTCCTCAATGTGCTCTATCCAATCATCAGTGTATATGATGCCCTCTGTACCCTTGAAGTCTCGGGGTCCCATCTTCTTAAAGGATTGGATGTCTGGAGTCCTCGGCTGATATAGCTGCATCTGGCCTTCTTGTGGCCGAGCAGCCACCAGCTCTACTATCGTCCTGACCAACTGGTGAGTATCTTGTATGCTCTGTCGGATATCAGCAGACTGGTTCTGCTGTACCTGCTGCTGAGACTCCAAGAATCGCTAGAAAAGGGCAAACATCTGAGCCGCATCTACTGTCCCTGAAGGTAACTACTGCTAATACATATCTGGAATGACGGAGGAAGACCTCAGGACAGGTAGAGGTACACTCCCAAAAGCTGCAGACGCTCCTATATGAGCAGAAATAGGGGATTCTGTGTTTCCAGCGTCCACAATCGGGTGAGGGGTGGTAGGCCTCTCACCAGCATCTGCTAAGCCAGAGCGATGCGATCGTGTCTCCATCACCATCCTAGAGACAGATCAAACAAGGAATCAATACTGAGATAGAAATGATAATTCAAGGGAGGACAATTATTCAAGAAAGCAATCTTCGACAGGAATTTAGATGGCAGGAATCCAGTTAAGAGTTTTTTTTCTAATATGATTGAGTACCTCAAAATAATCCTAATCCTACTGCAGGCTGTAGTGATACTCTAATTCGAATACCACTACATAAACTCGACCTGCATGGGCCACCACTAAAAACGTGTCACGACCCGCACCCACCGTGAGGGTACGAGTACGTAACAGCGCCCAGCCTACGCCGCAGTGTCGGCGGTAGAACGCTGTTCTAGGTCATGAACTATAACTAACACAATATAGAATAATCTCCAACTGGAGGCTAATCACAGAAGGTACAACTCAATCACAATCTAGAGATAGAATATGGCACGATGAAATAGATAAAAACTCCTCAACTGAGGCACAACATAATGAAATAACATAAGTTAATAACTACCAGTCTCAACATCTCTAGAATATACAACTCTGAAAATAAGGACAACATCTAAACATGAAAAGAAAGAACAGTCTAAGCTATCTACACTAAGCAATGGTATCATCCTCAGCAGCTGCCTGAACCTCTCCTGGGGTCCAGGTCGCGAGTGTCATCTAGGCAAACTCCAAAGTAAGGGGTGCAGGGTTCCTCATCATCCTCTGTAAAATTTTTAACAGGTCCAGTCAGGACGGAAGCGAGCACAATACATCTCACGCAGATCATAACAGGTTAGAAAATATAAACATGCAAGAGAGCACGATACGTAAAACTGAAAGAAAGTACATGATGTAAACAGAGAGAAAACTGTAATAGAAATATCTACTATAAGTAGAGAGCTACCAGTGACTAGTGATTTAGAGTACAAAGTCGACATGTGAACGGCTTGATTTGCACATGGCTATACTAAAGAGGCGTACATGGCTATTCTACTTTGGAATTGTTCACATGACTATTTATACTCCCCCATACCCCAATCAATACACAAGGATCCAGACAAGTTATGTTACGTACATGGTTTTCACATGAAGGCTCATAAATGAGTGCACATGAAGTATAGGTTAAACATGAGATACATGGGAAACATGACCGAACATGAGAGCACATGAGAGTATACGAGCATGCATGAACGAGCATGAAGCACATGAGAAACATGAATAACATGAGAGCGAGGAATACATGATGTACACGAAACACATGACATGATGTATCTGATGCTCCCTAGGGGGATAACATCTCAATGTAGGGATCCATATAGTACCAATCCATGATAATATCGTGACAGCATCAAATAAGGTAAACTAGAGCAGGAATATAATTCTAAGCAAGTTATGAAATGATCAGAGAATGTACTCGCCTCGTATCTGAATGTCTGAAGTAAATGTACTATCCGAGATGAGCTACTGACTCCTATTTAGAGCAACGCAAGTCAAGATGTATACATGGGATGATAAATGTAATCTACTATGCATCTACATGCTGTCTAGGTCAAACTAGACTAAAGTCAACCCTTGGTCAACTCCAGTCAACTATACTAGTCAAGGCTAGGTCAACTAGGTCAAACTTAACCCAAACAAGTCTGACAAGTCTCACTAGGCCTAACCAAGCCTAGTCTAGCAATCACATCATCACAATGCTATACAAGCTATCAAACCTATAATTCACACATATATTTCATATACCACATTATTCATGCCTATATTGTATTACCTATATTACATATCATTCCTACCTACCTTGCATACATCCATTCTCAAGTCATACAAGTCACCAAACATATAATTTGCATACAAATAGGCATGTATAAGCTATACCTATATGACATGATACTCATATATATGCATATATATATATATATATACCCTAATATACTAGGCAACCATGTATATATTTATATAGATAGGGAACTACAAAATGAATATGTGCGTGTGTGTGTGTGAAATGGTGTCCTTGCTTTACAGTGTGCAACAGGGAACTCTCAGGTTTATGATGTCACGACCCGCACCCAGTGTAAGGGCACGAGAAGTAACGAACGCCCAGCCTACGCCGCAGTGTCGGCGATAGAACGCTGTCCTGAGTCATCATAACTAACACAATCTAAATAAGCTATGAATAGAGAGTAAAATAATACGTAACTCAATCACCATACTAAGATGGAATAGAATAAGAATCTCAAGAGAGTCATAATAAAAGTCTAGGTGTAAACCACCAGAAATAATCTCAAGTACAACTCATAAAGTCTCAAACAGAAAATACAAAATAAAGTACTAAGTCTCAGCTAGACTATGGACAAGTCCTCAGCGACTGTGGGATCCTCCTGTGGGTCCACGTCGCCAGTGTCATCTAAGCCAATGCCATAATAAGTAGGACAATACTCCTCATCATCACCTGTAAAATTTTCAACATGCCCAGTCAGGACGGAACGAGCACATATCTCTCACAACAGTTCATATCAGGAATGGACATATAAAGCAAGCTATAGAAAACTATACATGAATCGCTGTAAAGAGAAACCAACAAGAGAGAATATATAAGCTGAGACATAATATGGTAAATAGAGAGATGTAACCTTCTACGTGAATCAGAGCATGAATTGGTTATGTAAACAGCTTGGGTTGCACATGGATACATCTATGGAATGCACATGGATACCTACTGGGGATAATGATCACATAACCAACTACCCTCTCCCTGCCCCCAACCAATACACAAGGATCAAAGCATGTTATGTTATTGCACATGGATAACAACTACTGTATACATGGAACTCATATGGTCATGAGTGTACATGAATAACATATGAGTGCACATGGATAAATATGAATACATGGAGTACATGGTGACCATGATAAAGTACATGAACATAACATACTCGATGTATCCGAGGGGATAACATCGCATGAAAAGATCCAGAGGGTACTAATCCGTGTGAACATCGTGTCAGCATCAAGTATACTAGTCTATAACAAGAGTACATATCCAAAGAAGTATGAAAAGATCAGAGAATGTACTCGCCTGGCAATCCGAACTGCTGATGATGAAAAGTGACTGGACTGGAGTAATAAGATCCTATTTAAAACAACCACATGTCATAATACAGTCTAAAATATCATAAGGAAAGCCTTCAATACAATTTATACATGATTTGGGTCAATCTAAGTCAAAGTCAACCTTGGATCAACTTTGGTCAACCAGACTGGTCAAACTAGGTCAAGGTTTGGTCAACTAGCCTACAAGTCAAATTTTAGGTCACTACTAGTCTTAGTGTTGATTTTGGGTGTTGAGTTGGTGTTATCTTAGGTCCAAGGAAGCACTATCCTAACACTAATGAAATTCACATAATACTACCCTAACTCATAGTACCCTATGTCTAGTATCCATACTTAGACTAATATCTACTAAAACTCTAGGCTAGGATGTCTTTTAGGAATTTTCTAGTTTAGAAAAAGGCAATCTCAATGCTAGATCCTCACTACTCAACCCATGCACCCTCACACTTGGACTCATGAACATAGGCCAAGGCCTTGCTACTGTACTGCAGTTTGCCTATTACCTTTGCCTATTTCCTGAATTCTTCATCACCAAACACCCCCCCATATCAGTTCAGCCTACCCTAACTAATACACACATACATGTACACATCTAAAAACCAAATCTCTACTTTAACTTCAACAAACCATTTAACTACCAACTAAACTAAACTAAACTAAACTTGGCATTACTAATTCTTGCTAACAACTAACTGGACTTGGCACTACTGAAATTAATTCTGAATCAAGGATCAACCTAAATTAATCCAATATCAGTCATAGGGATTTCCTATTTCAAATCCAGCTTCTACCCTAACCAATACACATACATATACTTCTCCAAAAACTAATTTTTTTTATCCTAACTTCAACAAACAATCCTTAACTAATCTATCGAACTAAACTTGGCATTAACAATCTCAACTAATCAAGTAAACTGAACTGGCATTAACTGAAATCAATCCCAATCAGGATCAACCTGCAAATCTAAATATCAGTTATAGGAATACCTATCTCATGATACTCTATATTGATACCTACCCGAGTACCTATGGCTAACCCAAACTCGAACACAACCGTCTCCATGATGCAAACTAACAAGTATCTCCTAGATAGGGTCATATAGGATCTGTAGGTTGGGTTTACACAGAAAATCACATCGGATTATGATGGGAACATATCAAACAGAAACTGAAACAGGGAGAAAACTGAACTTAAGCCCGATACCCAACCAAATACCTAACATGACCTAAAACCCTTCGAAAACCAAATGATGATCGAAACCAATGGTTGGTTATGTGTCACGTGTTTGAACATGAGGTTCAGGTGCAATTGTGTCCAAGTATTAGGACACGGAGTGTCCAGGATACTCGCGTATCAAAAACTGGAACCCAGTCCTCGTTGTGACACCCCAGAACCAGAATACTGGAGAGCGGGGGCGTACATAGCCAGCTAAGTATATTGAAATAAGATCCACCTCGCTATACGGTCATGGCTGTCTAGATATGAGTGTTTACTATAAGCCAACAGTCTCTTAAGGTCAAGCCTATTGTCTCAATTTCAAACAAATAATATAATTGCAAGATGTTAGACCACCAAATATACAATAAAAGGCGTCCCAAATATTACATATTCAGTTGATCATAAAGCTAGTCGTACAAAATACAAGGACTAGCAAGAGTTTAGTCATACATGATCAACCCTAGGATTTGTTAATCATGTTTACAGCCCGTAGGCAGACAGTAAGTAAATGTGCATCGAACTAACATGTGCTCGTCGGCTAAACGCCTCAAAAGAATAAGTTTACAATAGAGTGAGCGAAACAAAATAGAAAACCCACTCGTAGCCCGGGTTCCTTCTAGTCACCACCATCGGGCTGGAGGTTCGGTAGATCCTCGGGTGCTGCTCCAAAATCTGGCCACACAAAACCAGCTGGATCAAACCCCAGAAAGAGCAAGTGCCACAAAGGAGGCCACAAAATAAGACCAAAAGCCAGCATATCGGAACATAAGAAAATGGAAGAAAAGTACAAGTAATTAAAGTACAGCAGGACAATAAACGACTAGGGACATGGGACTACTCCGGGAGCCAGATTACAACCCGTAAACCAAACAAGGACCGGGGTTGTAACCCTTCGCCTGAATAGCCCTTGTCTCTGTCCATTTATTGTTAAAGATAAGTAAAACAAACATGCTCAGGAGGAACCAGGTACTGGAACTAGACAAGACTTAGACAGGGATAGACAACATCCATTCACAAGCGGCCAAGCAATTACTACGGCTTACTACTTTAACTAACTAGGGTTATCACAAGTCTAATTACTAACAAGATGCAGTAAGAATTTCCCAGTCCCAAGCCCTGCAGACTATCTAGTTATCCTTCCGCGGGTTGAGAGTATGGTTGGGTACATCGCCCAGGAGACGATATACCCTTATGTGACTTAGAGGTGCAACACATGACAGTGTGCTGGAAATGTGCTCTACTCGTCGGCAAGCTACAAGTCCAATTAAGGTGCCCAGATAACGAGATTGCATGTGACTAGAAATTCTCCATGTTCTTATTTGATCTAATCATTAGCCTAATCCATATTAGCGCGAATCCCTGGCCGTGGTACCCAGGAAGTCACGTCCTAGACATGATGCAAGATAAAACAAGTAGATTGCACAAGCAAGCAAGCAGGAACACCTACGGTGTCAGAGTTGGTTATAAGAGTCAAGTTAGCCATCGCAACGGCATCAAGTCAAGCCAGGTCAAGTCAACTTACAAGTTTAAGTCAAGTCAGGTACAAGTCAAGAGTGCGCCGCCACGGGCCACTATCAAGTTATCCAGTTACCAGGGTTAATTATGAATCACAGGTTACAAGTTAAGTGTGCACCCCATCGGGTCACTATTAAGAAGATCAGAGGTACTAAAATCATACTTCACAGAATCAGGAAAACCGTATTAGTCATAAGCAAAATCATCGAAAACCGTGCCAGGTCGTGTTGGGTCAAGATAGTCGTGCTGTGTGGAACAAGATCTCAAAACTCCAATCCACAAAAGAAAAGCCAAGTCCCAAAAATAAACCAAACCATCATGGGCAAGTGGGTTGCGCAGAGGGTAGATGGCACAGGGGTCAAGTGCGCCGGGGGCAGATGGCGCAGGGGCCAAGTGCACCGGGGATGGATGGCGCAGGGGGCCAAGTAGCTCTGAAGCCAAGTGAGCTGGAAGCAAACTGCGCAGGGGTGAGCTGCGCAGAGGTTGGCTTACGCTGTGTCGGGTTGTACAAGGGGATCGGAGGGCGCTGAGCTCGGTGGCGCCGGGAGCCGAGTGCGCTAGGTCAGAGGGCGCTGGGGTCCAAGTGCGCAGAGGGTCAAGTGCAAGGGGATGGATGGCGCAGGGGTCGATGGCGCACGGCCGATGGCGCATGGGCCGATGGCGCATGGGCCGAAGGGGTGCGCAGTTCGCCAAGGGACAAGCTGTGCTGGTCAGCACTGCGCTAAAGAGCGCTGGCCGAGGGGGATGCGCGGTTCAGCACTGCGCTAAAGAGCGCAGACTGAAGTCTTCTTCTCCAGGCCGAGAAGAAGCCTCAAGAACACCAAAAGTTCAATTCTTCATATCTTGGTCAAATCAAAACCAAATTTGGATTTTCAAAGTTCTAACTTGGGTAAAATTGAATTCTCTTCCACATGGAAGCATCAAAACAAGCAAAAATCAAAGTTTGATAGATCAAAACCAAGAATTTCCAAAAATATTTAAAACTTAGATCTAGAACAATGGAGACTCCTAATCACAAAATACCAAGTTCTAATGTTGCTCCAAATCATCTAATTAAGCTAATTGACAAATAAAAATAGATCCTCATGTGGTGGCAAGATGCACTTGCCTATGGGTGGGGATGTTGTGTGGAAGAAGGAAGAAGAAGATGGAGAAAAAATAAATGAAAGTAAAGAGGAGAGAGAAAAGTTAGGTGGGATTTAATGGGGGTGGTTGTGATGGAATGAGGGTTGAGCATAGGCTAAGGTGTTCCAAGCATATTAAACCAAACCAAACCAATCCTACTCCACAAAATAAAACCAAGCCATGTCAAAACCCATTTTACGAGAAAATCCAAAATCTGTAAGTCGAGCCAAAATACAATTACAGGCCAAAATCCGAAAAAAGAAAATACAAGTCCGAAATACATGCAAGCTTAATTCAAATGCGTATCCCGAATATGGGCATTACAACTCTACCCACCTTAAAAGAATTTCGTCCTCGGAATTTAATCAAGGAGCTAGAGATTGCCACGACAAGTTACACTAAGCACCAACAATCTACACTAAGTAGTTCAATCATACAATCATACATGCAAGCAAGGGATGGAAAGCATAAGGCATAAGGAAGGCAATATACCTTACGAGTCAAACAAGTCGGGATATCGCGATCGGATGTCGTCCTCTCGCTCCCACGTTGACTCACCTAGAGAGTGATGACCCCAAGCAACACGGACTAAACTAATAGTCTTGTTCTTGAATATCTTCTCTCTCCGGTCCAATATAGACACGGGCCTCTCCTCATACGAAAGGTTGGTACCAACAACCAATTTCGGATGGTCCAGGATATGGCTCGGGTCCGGGATGTACCGTCGTAATTGGGACACATAGAATACATCATGTACCTCACTTAACGATGGCGGAAGGGCGAGACGATAGGATACATCTCCTACTCGCTCCAGGATATCGAACGGCCCTATATACCTAGGACTAAGCTTTCCCCGCACGCCAAAGCAAATGACGCCGCGGTTAGGCGAGATCCTAAGGAATACATGGTCGCCGATAACAAACTCTAAGGGACGCCGATGGGCATCGGCCCAATATCGCTGGCGATCTTGGGCAACTCGAAGATGATCCCGGACTCTTCTGACTACTTCAACTGTCTGGGTAATCATTTCTGGACCGAGCATCTGCCTCTCTCCAACATCATCCCATGCTAACGGGGATCTGTACTTCCTGTCGTACAGTGCCTCGAATGGTGCCATCTGGATACTGACCTGGAAACTGTTGTTGTATGATAACTCTACCAGATGCAGGTGATCTTCCCATGAACCACCAAAATCAAGTGTACAAGATCTCAATATATCTTCAAGGGTCTGGATTGTGCGCTCTGACTGACCATCTGTCTGCGGATGATATGCCGAACTGAACTGGAGATGAGTTCCCAAACTCTCTTGTAGGCTATGCCAAAAGTGTGATACGAATCTTGAATCTCGGTCCGAGGTAATACTGACTGGCACACCGTAAAGTCTGACAATCTGCCTGAGGTACATCTCTGCTAGCTGAGCCGTAGACTGACCAACTCTGAATGGGAGAAAATGAGCCACCTTCGTGAGCCGGTCAACTATAACCCAAATAGCATCTCGACTAGCTGGGGATCTAGGCAATCCAGTCACAAAATCCATGGTCACATGCTCCCACTTCCATTCTGGAATTGGCAAGGGCTGAAGAAGTCCAACGGGCCTCTGATGTTCAGCTTTAACCTGCTGGCAAACCAAATACCGAGAGACAAACCGGGCTATCTTCCTCTTCATGCCATTCCACCATAAATGCTGACGAATATCACGGTACATCTTCGTGCCACCGGGATGAATAGAATACTGTGAACTGTGAGCTTCTGCCATGACCTCCTGTCTGATATCTCCACTGGGTACACAAAGACGAGTGCCGTGCCGAAGTGTGCCATCTTCATGAATGCACAACTCTGGCCTTCTTCCTGCCTCACACTCTGCTCTGAGCCGCTGAATCTTGGAACCTGTAGATTACGCCATCCGGATCCTCTCAACTATGCTGGACTGAACCTGTAGACAGGCCATCAACGCAACGTTGGTAGGAAGAACTACTTCAACTCCCATCTTCTGAAGATCTGACAATAACTCTGGTTGCGCCGTTAGGAAATAAACCCCGGCTCTCCTGCTCAATGCATCTGCTACAACGTTGGCCTTCCCTGGGTAATACTGCAAGTCTACATCATAGTCCACCAGTAGCTCGAGCCATCTTCTCTGCCGCATATTAAGGTCTTTCTGGGTGAAAATATATTTCAGGCTCTTGTGATCCGTAAATATCTCCACTCTGTCTCCGTACAAGTAGTGCCGCCAAAGCTTAAGTACAAACACTACTGCTGCCAGTTCCAAGTCTTGGGTCGGGTAATTCTTCACATGATCACGAAGTTGACGTGATGCATAAGATATTACCTTTCCATGCTGCATCAAGACACACCCCAATCCTCTGCCTGAAGCGTCGTAATAAACTGTGAATCCTCCAGTCCCATCTGGAAGTGTGAGAATGGGGGTCGTTATCAAACCTTGCTTCAACTTCTCAAATGATTCCTGGCACTCTGCTGTCCAAGCAAACTGCACATCCTTGCGGGTCAACTGGGTCATTGGCGCCGAAATTCTTGTAAAATCTGAAACAAACTGTCGGTAGTACCCAGCTAATCCACGGAAGCTGCAAACCTCTGCCACTAAGCTAGGTACTGGCCATGACTCAATAGCCACAATCTTCTGGGGATCCACTTCCACTCCTCCTCGAGTAATGATGTGACCCAAGTACGAAATACGATCAAGCCAGAACTCGTATTTACTAAACTTGGCGTACAACTGATGCTCTCTAAGTGTCTGAAGGACGATCCTGAGATGCTGCTCATGCTCTACTTCGCTCTTGCTGTAGACCAGGATATCATGTAGGAACACGATCACAAACTGATCCAAGTAAGGCATGAAAATGCGATTTATGAGGTCCATGAATACGGCTGGCGCATTGGTTGCTCCAAAGGGCATAACAAGGAACTCCCAATGCCCATACCTCGATCTAAATGCTGTCTTCGGGATGTCCTGCTCTCTGACTCTGATCTGGTGGTATCCTGACCGCAAGTCTATCTTCGAAAATACTGAAGCCCCTCTGAGTTGATCAAATAAGTCATCTATCCTCGGGAGAGGGTATCTGTTCTTGATTGTCACTGAGTTCAAGGTACGACAATCTACACATAACATGGACGTACCATCCTTCTTTTTCACAAGAAGCATCGGGGCTCTCCAATGTGATCCACTTGCACGAATGAATCCCTTGGTCCTTAATTCTTCAATCATCTTGTACAAAATCTCCAACTCTGAAGGCGCCATCCTGTAGACTCTCTCTGATACTGGTACTGCCCCGAGAATCAAGTCGATAGTGAACTCAATCTCCCGCTCTGGCGGTATTTCTGGAAGTTCCTCTGGGAAGACATCTGGAAACTCTTCAACTATCCTGGGCAACTGCACTGCTGCTACTGCCATCCGAAATACTGGGGAAGATGGCTCTACTGCACCTCTGGAGAATGAGAACTCTGGCTCTCCTGGAATTCTAAAGACAACCCTGCCAATGTGACAGTCTATCCTAGCATACTGGTTCCTCAACCAATCCATGCCTAAGACTACATCATAGTCTGCCATAGGGAATTCTATAAATCTAGCGGGGAACTCTCTACCGCTAACTACGATCCGACACGAGGAAAATACTCAATCTACTCCCACAAGACCATTACCAGTAAGTATATTGAGCCTTACTGATAATGACTCGGGCTCCAATCCTATACGTGTCGTGAATCGTACAGACATGAATGAATGCGATGCACCAAAATCAAATAATGCTAATGCTGGAGAGGAGTTGACGAGAATAGTACCTGCCACTACCTCACCTGGTGTAACTTCTTCTTCCATAGCCATCATCATGGCCTGACCTTGTCCTCTGGCTGCGGGTCCCCTCTGCTGGAAACCTCTCTGTCTGCTCTGCACTTGAGTCTGGGTATACGGCTGCTGGTTCTGCTGATAAAATGCTTGGGCCTGAGGCAATAAGGGCCTCGGGTACTGCTGCTGCTGCATAGGTGCTGGTCCCCTAACCGATGGATTGGTTAGGTTAGAAGAGGACGAACTACCCCTATTCGGGCAGGCTCCTATCTTGTGATCTGCCACTCCACAAGCCAGGCACAATCCTTGCGTCCTACGACAATCTGCCACTACATGGCCTGGCTTCCTACAATAAGAACATCCCATCGCGGAAGTCTGCCTCTGCTTCTGCTGCTGCGGGTACGTCGGGGTTGAATGCTGAACCGACGTCACTAAGGCCGCCCGCCTCGGAGTTCCAATGGTCAAACTCCTAGCTGTCGGGACTGGAGCTGATGATTGGTGCATCTGACTGTGGGACCGCTTCCTACCTCCGGTCCTATCCACAATCCTCTGGAAGGTGTACTCATGCCTCCTAGCTGCTCTCAAAACTGTATCGAATGTCTGGTGCTCGAACTGCTCGACTGCCAACAAGATCTCCAAATACAGTCCTTGCTGGAACCGCTGGGCCCTATCAAACTCGGTTGCCACCAAGGTGGGGGCAAACCTACTGAGTCTAGAAAACTCAGATGCATAACCGTCGACCGTTCTGCCTCCTTGCTTCAAGTTGGTAAATCTCGTCTGCAGGTCATACCGAGCCACAGCATCAAAATACTTCGTCTAGAATCTTTCTCTAAACAGTGCCCAAGCAATGGGTGCCACTAATCCCATGGCTTGCGCTGTCCACCAACTGCGAGCTAAGTCCAGCAACTGTAGGCGTACCACCGCCACCTTCTCATTCTCAGGTGTCCTAGCTGCTTCTAGAATCACCTCGGTATCCTGAAGCCAAGCGTCCGCGACAATCGCATCTTCACTGCCGTCGAAGAAGGGAGGGTTCAAGCGCTTGAAGCTGTTGGCCGCGCTGTTCCCTGGATGACCGCCTCTGGTCAAAGCATCTGCCACTACCTGGTGCAAGGCGTCTCCTCGATGATCCAGGGAAGCTATCAAGGTCCTGATGAGACCAACCAAGGTGCCATCGTCAGGCTCTGCAGGCTGGACGGGCCGAACTGGGGGTTCTCCTCCCGGAGGTACAACTCTGGAGGCTACTCCGGAATGCTGGGCTTGATCTCCGGGCTGCTGGTCCTCGGGAAGTGTTCCACCTTGCTGATCGGCGGGGTCAGGTACAGTGCCGCTGAAGAAGACGACACAGTAAAAACAATAAGGAAGGACCAGCACAGATCAACGATACAAGCATATGATCAGGGCAAAAATCCAGAGATTCAGAGGATATGAATGGAGATCAAAGACGAGTACTGATTGAGACATCTATCGGTAAACCCTCACATATCTTGAATACCAAAACCTGCATGGGCCACCACTTAAACCATATGACGCCCCAGAACCAGAATACTGGAGAGCGGAGGCGTACATAGCCAGCTACATATATTGAAATGAGATCCACCTCGCTATACGGTCACGGCTGTCTAGATATGAAGGTTAACTACAAGCCAACAGTCTCTTAAGGTCAAGCCTATTGTCTCAATCTCAAATAAATAATATAATTGCAAGATGTTAGACCACCAAATATACAATAAAAGGCGTCCCAAATATTACATATTCAGTTGATCATGAAGCTAGTCGTACAAAATACAAGGACTAGCAAGAGTTTAGTCATACATGATCAACCCTAGGATTTGTTAATCATGTTTACAGCCCATAGGCAGACAGTAAGTAAATGTGCATCGAGCTAACAAGTGCTCGTCGGCTAAACGCCTCAAAAGAATAAGTTTATAATAGAGTGAGCGAAACAAAATAGAAAACCCACTCGTAGCACGGGTTCCTTCTAGTCGCCACCATCGGGCTGGAGGTTCGGTAGATCCTCGGGTGCTGCTCCGAAATCTGGCCACACAAAATTAGCTGGGTCAAACCCCAGAAAGAGAAAGTGCCACAAAGGAGGCCACAAAATAAGAACAAAAGCCAGCATATCAGAACATAAGAAAATAGAAGAAAAGTACAAGTAATTAAAGTACAGCAGGACAATAAATGACTAGGGACATGGGACTACTCCGGGACCCAGATTACAACCCGTAAACCAAACAAGGATCGGGGTTGTAACCCTTCGCCTGAATAGCCCTTGTCTCTGTCCATTTATTGTTAAAGATAAGTAAAACAAACATGCTCAGGAGGAACCAGGTACTGGAACTAGACAAGACTTAGACAGGGATAGACAACATCCATTCACAAGCGGCCAAGCAATTACTACGGCTTACTACTTTAACTAACTAGGGTTATCGCAAGTCTAATTACTAACAAGATGTAGTAAAAATTTTCCAGTCCCAAGCCCTGCAGACTATCTAGTTATCCTTCCGCGGGTTGAGAGTATGGTTGGGTACATCGCCCTGGAGACGATATACCCTTAGGTGACTTAGAGGTGCAACACATGACAGTGTGCTGGAAATGTGCTCTACTCGTCGGCAAGCTACAAGTCCAATTAAGGCGCCCAGATAACGAGATTGCCTGTGACTGGAAATTCTCCATGTTCTAGTTTGATCTAATCATTAGCCTAATCCATATTAGCGCGAATCCCTGGCCGTGGTACCCAGGAAGTCACGTCCTAGACATGATGCAAGACAAGATAAGTGGATTGCACAAGCAAGCAAGCAGGAACACCTACGGTGTCAGAGTTAGTTACAAGAGTCAAGTTAGCCATCGCAACGGCATCAAGTCAAGCCAGGTCAAGTCAAGTTACAAGTTCAAGTCAAGTCAGGTACAAGTCAAGAGTGCGCCGCCACGGGCCACGATCAAGTTATCCAGTTACCAGGGTTAATTATGAATCACAGGTTACAAGTTAAGTGTGCACCCCATCGGGTCACTATTAAGAAGATCAGAGGTACTAAAATCATACTTCACAGAATCAGGAAAATCGCATTAGTCATAAGCAAAATCATCGAAAACCGTGCCAGGTCGTGTTGGGTCAAGATAGTCGTGCTGTGTGGAACAAGATCTCAAAACTCCAATCCACAAAAGAAAAGCCAAGTCCCAGAAATAAACCAAACCATCATGGATAAGTGGGTTGCGCAGAGGGTGGATGGCGCAGGGGTCAAGTGCACCGGGGGCAGATGGCGCAGGGGCCAAGTACGCCGGGGATGGATGGCGCAGGGGGCCAAGTAGCGCTGAAGCCAAGTGAGCTGGGAGCAAACTGCGCAGGGGTGAGTTGCGCAGAGGTTGGCTTGCGCTGGGTCGGGTTGCACAAGGGGATCGGAGGGTGCTGAGCTGGGTGGCGCTGGGAGCCGAGTGCGCTAGGTCAGAGGGCGCTGGGGTCCAAGTGCACAGAGGGTCAAGCGCAAGGGGATGGATGGCGCAGGGGTCGATGGCGCACTACCGAGGGCGCATAGGCCGATGGCGCATGGGCCGAAGGGGTGCGCAGTTCGCCAAGCGGCAAGCTGCGCTGGTCAGCACTGCGCTAAAGAGCGCTGGCCGAGGGGGATGCGTGGTTCAGCACTGCGCTAAAGAGCGCAGGCTGAAGTCTTCTTCTCCAGGCCGAGAAGAAGCCTCAAGAACACCAAAAGTTCAATTCTTCATATCTTGGTCAAATCAAAATCAAATTTGGAGTTTCAAAGTTCTAACTTGGGTAAAATTGAATTCTCTTCCACATGGAAGCATCAAAACAAGCAAAAATTAAAGTTTGATAGATCAAAACCAAGAATTTCCGAAAATATTTAAAACTTAGATCTAGAACAATGGAGACTCCTAATCACAAAATGCCAAGTTCTAATGTTGCTCCAAATCATCTAATTAAGCTAATTGACAAATAAAAATTGATCCTCATGTGGTGGCAAGATGCACTTGCCTATGGGTGGGGATGTTGTGTGGAAGAAGGAAGAAGAAGATAGAGGAAAAATAAATGAAAGTAAAGAGGAGAGAGAAAAGTTAGGTGGGATTTAATAGGGGTGGTTGTGGTGGAATGAGGGTTGAGCATAGGCTAAGGTTTTCCAAGCATATTAAACCAAACCAAACCAAACCAATCCTACTCCACAAAATAAAACCAAGCCATGTCAAAACCTATTTTACGAGAAAACCCAAAATCTGCAAGTCGAGCCAAAATACAATTACAGGCCAAAATCCGAGAAAAGAAAATACAAGTCCGAAATACATGCAAGCTTAATTCAAATGCGTATCCCGAATATGGGCATTACACTCGTGCACGCGTGTCACGCGACCTAGGGCTCGACACAGAACAAATTATGACACGTGGTCAATCTAACATGTAGTCCCCATATAGGGCTACAAGCCTACGTGTCTGTACTGGCCACACGATGCGTGTTCGAGTCGCACGACACGCATATCCGACGCCGTAAACTGGCGTACGTACGACAGGCCAAATCCAGTGCCATACCAATTTCTCCCTCGACTCTCCATGAACCCAAACCAAACTTTATGGGCACTATGTCAGACATGGCCCCTACCCAC
This sequence comes from Iris pallida, assembly GCA_029216955.1. Taxonomy (NCBI): domain Eukaryota; kingdom Viridiplantae; phylum Streptophyta; class Magnoliopsida; order Asparagales; family Iridaceae; genus Iris; species Iris pallida. The sequence goes on along the minus strand of JANAVB010030817.1, from coordinate 13,626,377 downwards.
TCACCAAATATTTCGTGTCGAAGTGCTGTGTCCAGCGAGAACAGACACAACAGCAGCAGGACACGCGCACGGTCCTCGTGCAGCACGTCGTGTCCAGTTTTGGACACGAATATGTGTCAACTCTTGCACAAACCTAGGGTTTAGGAATCCCTACATCTAGGCCTATCAAATCACAAAATTAGTTTACAATAATAACAGTATTGAATTCTAAGTGACAAATTATCGAACACATTAAACCCTAATTCGATACGTGTCCGACACGCCTATCAAACAGACACGAAATTTCACCAAACTTTATGGGTGGGTCGAAGGTACCTAGATGCATGCTACTTTGAAGAAAAATCAAGAGAAACTATAGTGTTTAGGTGTTTACCTATTGAGAGTTAAAATATCAATGAAACTGACTCCTCGATCAATGAGACGACCAGTTTCCACCAAGCAAACGCCTCCAACTCCTTGCTAGTAATGCTCCAGCAAGTTTTCCTCCTTCCCACGATCACAATGCACTTCGTTTGAGGTGAAACGGAGGTCAGATGAAAAAGTTAGGGTTTTGGAGAGCTGGAAACTAGGGTTTTGTAAAGAGGGTGTCAAAACCAATGCAATTGTTTATATAGGGAGGGGGTTTCCTGTTTGGCCGGCCATACTAGTCCTCCTAGGGTTAGGGTTGGTTCATGGGCCCCTCTTCTCTATCTAAGTTGAGTTTAAGCCCACTAACAGAAAGGCTTAAAAGGCCAATTAATTAAATAGCCTAAAAATGGTCAAATGGCCTTCTAAATTGAACCAAAGCCTAAAATAAATTCTAATTAGCTAGATGATCATCATATGTCATGGTTAGTCTCTAAGGTTAAACCAACTGCTAAAACAAACACAAGTCAATTGTATCTAAAAAATCACAAAATGACTAATATGACTAAAATGACTAAAATACCCTTATTTCTAAAAAGTGGGTGCTACACATGCCAATATGTGAGGGCCTGTGTGTAGGCTGATATGGAGTGGGTTTTGGACTGCTATTAGGACAGCAATTGGGCTTGATATTTGGGGGTGTAATGGACAGGATTCAAGGGTTTAAGGACAGGTTACTAGGAGCTAATGGGGACTGCTATATGCTAATTTCAGGGACTGGTTTAGGACAATATCATGCTGGTTTAGGACCTTCTAGATAGCTGTGTATAGGACTGCTTGTATCAGGTTTTTAGGGGACTAAAATGTGGTGTTATGAAGGGTGGTTTGGGACTGGATTGAGGCAGGAAATATATACTATGTTTGGGAGTGCTTATAGGCTGATTAAGGACAGCAAATGTGGACTGATATTAGGGTGAAACATGGACTGAAATAAGGACTGTTATGGGCTATTTAGGGACTGAATTTGAGGGCTAATGACAGGTCTTTAGGGACTGAAGTTGGGGCATGAATGGGATGAATTTCAGGATTCAATGACAGTCCACATATATTAGTGTAAGCATTCATTAGCAACCAGGAAGCGAGCAAAATCCAGCAAGAAAGGAAATGAACTCAGTGATGTGTGTGTGTGTAAAACGAAACTGTGTACAGAGGAGTCATGTGTGTGTGTGTAAATCTGTAAGCAAGAGTGTGTGATCACAGATGTGTAGATGTGTGTGATGGCATTACAGTTGTGCAACAGGGTCAAAATCAGGTTAGTGTGTACGAGCATATACATGTGGGTATTAGACACAGGTTCCAGGTTCCAACAGTGGAGAGTGTAGTATGGATAATAGTAGATACATGGATGTACATCACTGGAAAACAAGTGATAACTTAATCAATCTCAGGAAAATATTATTCATAAATATCCCAAATAAAATGACAGTACATGCTATCAACCCAATTTCAATATACAATTTCCATTCAAACTCAAGAATTTATATTTATAAAACTGGAAAAATCTCAGGAATTAGTTTTTGCAACAATCCTAAAGCCAATTTGTACAAAAATCAGAAAGCAATGTATCAATAACAGTTTCAGTCCAACTCACAATCGAAAATCCATTTTGAAATACAAAAACCAAATCCAAATCTTGCAATTCAACTAATAGAGATTATCAAACATGTCTAAGGACCTAAAATGATAATTAAATCATAATTTAAACAATTAAAATAGGAAATTAACACTGAAAAATAGGAACTGAACACAGCGTATCAATCCCTCATGGGAAACTAATTTTCGAACTTGAAAAACACATTAACATATAGGAATAAGAGTTGGTAATTAACCTACTATATGTGCACGTGGTGTATGCTTAAAATTGTGTCCAACCCCTGACACAAACGTGCCCAAACTCGCACGAACCCAACAGTGTACAGGACACTGCACAGCTAAGAACCCGTGCGCGGTCAAATGCGTGTCCGACACGACACAAGAGTGTCTTAAACTCTGAGGACCTCGTGTCAGTGTCTGCCCCTAGGGCTGTGTCAAATATTAGGTGTCCACGTGTCCTACAGCTCCTGCACGAACCCGCTGGTAGCAGGACAGCGCAGCTCGCACGCGCGCGAGCGTGTCTACGTGCTCGGCACGGTACCAAAACAACATGACACAAGCTCAAACACTTAGAAACCCCTAAGCGACACCAAAATCTAATTTTCTATTCAATTACATTCTAAAAACTCGATCGAAATGCCCTTTGTGGCATTTCGTCGAACACCTACGCTGGTTACTGATACGTGTCCGATACGGACATGTACAGGACACGAAATCGAGTAAACCCTATTCCTACAGTACAAGGACACCTAGGGCTTGGTGTTTATGCAAGAAAAACCTAATTTTAATAGAGGAATAGGATTATACCTATGTGTGTTCTTCAACACAAAAAGCCTCTTTAAATGAGCTCTCCAAAAGCCACTAAAATCTCCAAATTGATTCAATCCTGTGATATGGCTCCACAAACAGCAGGAGAACATTGATTAGAACACTATGAAAGAAATCCCAATAAAAATAGAGCTCTATTGATTAAACTATAAAGAAAATAGAATGGAGGCTCACCTAGTTCTTAAGAAAAATGATAGAATAATGGAAAGAGGCACAAATTTCTAAAAGGATATTATATAGGCAAGGGGGGTCTTGTCGGGCCACTTTAGCTAGGGTTAGGGTTTTTAGGATGCATCTAAGGGCTAGCAATGAATCATGACTATTGAGTGGCCTAGAATCTAGGGCTCTTTCCTAGTTAAGTTACAACCCACTCACTAAGCTAAACATAACTCAAACCATTTAACCAATACTAACTAATCCTCAAAGTGGCTAACTAGACTAGTTATGACTAATCTAGGTTAGTCCAATCTAGGTTAGGCTAACCAAAACCACATGACAATAAATAAACTAGTATTTAAATCACACCATTCAATAAATTATTTTAAATCCCTAATAAAATATATTAAATTCAAATAATTCAAAAATGACAAAATATCCTCAAACTAAAAATGATAAATAAAATACCCTAATCACATGGCTAGGCTCTAGGGCAGACAGTCTCTACGGTTTCACTAGCTGCACACCAAATCACAAGTCATGATATTTAATAGTTTTAAAATAATTAAAAATCAATAAAAATTCATATTATTATTTAAATACCATAATTAAATAAATTAAAATACAAAATTTCAAAATTAGTCTTATTTTAGAAACTGGGTGTTACAGACGGCTTTGAAAAGAGGGGCAAAAATAGATTCAGGAGCATCAACCAGGTTTTGCAAGTACAACCCCCGTCGTTTTGAGGGCACGAAAGATGCCATCTCAGCAGATGCATGGCTTAAGGATATTGAGGCTATTTTTACAGCAGCTAAGGTACCAGCGAAAGAACGTGTAGATCAAGTGAAGTTGTTACTTCAGGATCTCGCACGTGATTGGTGGGAATCAGAGGAAGTAGGCATCAGACGTCCTGTTGCTTGGGACAATTTTACCGTAAGATTCAAGATGAAGTACTATAGAGTTGTGGCATAGTTTGAGCTACAACAGAAGTTTATCAACCTCAAGTAGGCCGGCAAGACGGTAGATGCTTATGCAGCGGAGTTCTGCAGATTGAGTAGGTTCGCCCCAAAGATGGAAGCAACGGAGAGCCAGAGGGCTATGAGGTTCCAGCAAGGGTTTTATCTTGAGCTCTTGTAATTGATAGAGGGGCACAATCACCAGACTTTCGATGAGGTATTGACGGCAACCCGAAGGCATGAGATCACCATTCAAATGATCACGGTAAGGACTGGAGGTCAGAAGAGATCCCACAGTCAGATTAAAGGAGAAGGAGGAGTAGCACCCCTAATAACAGCACCGTCCCTTGGCATTCGTATTCACGATGTGGCAATGCGAGGGCCAGTACCACCCAGGCAGCAGCAACAACAGCAACAGAAGAAGAACCAGCAACCCCCAGCGGGCTGTACTTATTGTAGGAAGGTAGGACACACTAGAGATATGTGTCGGACATTGAATAAACTGTATTTGATATGTGGCAGTGAGACCAATACAACAATTTCTCGTTCTGCCAGTACCAGGGGCAGGCCAGTATCGAGGACCAGTGGTGGCAGTGAGACCGTTGGCACAACGCCCGTTCATGTCGCAGGCTAAGATATTTCGGCAGCAGGGACCGCCGATACAGCAACACCAGCATAGACCACCCCAGCATCACTAAGACAGGGGCCAGCAGCAGCACTAGGCTAGGCCGCAGCATGGGAACCAACAAGGAGGTCGAGGGCAGACATTCACTCTGTCCTTGAAAGAGGTATTGGCATCAGGAGATGTTGTGGCAGGTAACATTCTCGTCCCCTCATATCCTGCGGTAGCATTGTTTGATTCGGAAGTATCACACTCATTTATATCTGCACAATTTACGACACGGCTAGGAAAGGAATTCGAGGCATTGCCAGGGAGGTTGAATATACTCACTGGTAATGGGCTCGTAGGAGTTAGTAGAGTTATTCTAGCGTGTAGCATTGTAGTTTACGGGTATTCCTTACCCGCCAGGTTGATAGAATTTCCTGTTGGAAATTTTGACGTTATCTTAGGCATGGACTGGCTGAAAGACAGTCATGCGACAATAGATTATCGTAGAGGGAGTGTATCTTTTGATATTTCTGGCATAAAGAGGTTCACCTTAGTCAGATCAGAGGCAACTCAACAAGAGCAGAGAGTAGTAACGGCAATGGAAGAAGTCCAGGTTCCGAAGGTAGTTGAAGAATTTCTAGACGTATTTTCTGAAGAACTTCCAGGTCTACCATCGGTTAGAGATATTGAGTTCAGCATAGAATTGGTACCTGGAACTAAACAGATATCAGATCGAGTTTACAGAATGGTGAATTCAGAGTAGGCCAAGATATATCAGCACATAGAGGAACTGAATGAAAAAAAGTTCATCCAAGCTAGCATATCACCTTGGGCAGCACCAGTGGTACTTGTGGAGAAGAAGGATGGATCATCCAGATTGTGCATTGACTACAGGAAGCTTAACGTGGCGACAGTAAAGAACAAGTACCCACTACCCAGGATCGATGACTTGTTTGATCAATTGAGCAGAGCTAGAGTTTTCTCCAAGATAGATCTTCGTTCAGGATATCATCAAGTGAGAGTTAGGAAGACGGATATTCCCAAGACAGCATTCAGGTCGAAGTATGGGCATTATGAATTCTTGGTAATGCCATTTGGTTTGACCAATGCTCCAGCAATATTTATGGACTTGATGAACTGCATCTTTATGCCATACTTAGATCAGTTTGTTGTTGTGTTTCTCGACGACATTCTCGTATACTCTGTTAGTGAAGAAGAGCATGAAGATCACCTCAGGAAAGTGTTACAGGTTCTGAAAGAGAACCAGTTGTATGCCAATCTCAGCAAGTGCGAGTTCTGGACGGATCATATTTTATTCTTGGGGCACATCATATCAGGAGCCGGAGTAGCAGTGGATCCCAAGAAGGTAGAAGCAGTGGAGAGTTGGCCAGTACCTAAGACCGTAGCAGATGTGTGGAGTTTCTTGGGATTGGCAGGATATTACAGAAGATTCGTATCAGACTTTGCAAGACTTTTAGCACCCATGACCCGCTTGACCCGGAAGGACGTGCCATTTGTCTGGTCGACAGAATGCCAGGCATTATTTGAGAATCTGAAGTAGAAGTTGATATCAGCGCCTATTCTTACATTGCCAATTGGACCCGGAGATTTTACTGTATATTGTATTGCATATACACAAGTATAGTTAGTCATCGACCAAACCGATGAACATATCTTTTGACTTACTCGACCTTCCCTCAATTCTAGATCTTTTGTCATGACCATCTAATCATTTGAAACTTGAGAAATGATTAGATTATTCCTTAATTATACTCCATCTAAGTGGCTATCATATCTCTAGAAATTGTATGCCTAACTTATTTTACCTTGATCTACTAGAAACCGAATTATCTTTATTTCATGCTTTAACTTGGTCATTTATTTTTAATTATTATCTCATGAACTCCCACTTTCTATTTAAATTCTTTTGTGTGTCCTTTATCGTGACTTGAATATTTGGAGCACAACACTAGACTTTTCCATCCAACAAATCCCATATGCAAGACCTACACGAACCCACCTTCATGTAGGTATATCACGTGCCACTAAAATACGTCTCCTTGTATTCTATTTTCATGATATGACTTTGGGTCATAAGAGACTAAACTATAACTTTTACCATGAAACCAATATACTTTCTAACTATAGATGAGACTCGACCTCGACTCAATTCTTTCGACCCGATATATGACTTTGTTCTACTTAAGTCCTTACATGCTTAACCTTACATTTTATCTTGATTGCTGGACCTATCACACCATTAGTTTAATTCTTGTAAGATGAGTAGAATATCTCATGACCTAACCAACATTTTTGTGGACCACATTGATAGGTTCACTTGGACCATAGAATTCAGTAGACCCTAACTTATCTAGTCAACCAAGCCGACTGCATAGGCCCAAATTTCGGGCGAAACTTAGATTTTATAAGATCTTGGACTAATTGATTTCTTTCATCATTACCCTTTACTTATTATTTTAATTACCTATGATGCTAAAATAGCTTAGTTTTGTAAGCGTATTCTTTATCAAGCTTGATCATGACCTATGTTTTATTGGGTCGCTCCCACTAACATATTGTCTAATCAGAACCGGTACATGATGGTCTGATCAACCGAGTACACTTTGGTTCGCTTTTATCTATCGTCCTACGTGGATGGGGACATAGCTAAACTTGCCCCTAGAATCCCATCCACGACTGCCTTAACAATTTCTTTGAAATTATTCGATCGTCTTTGAATCACGTATTCGTATTCGATAACGCCTCCTTCGAACTCTATATTGCTTTCGCCTTCACCTATTTTGGAAGGACGATGGCGTTATACTAGAACTTCCTCTAACTGTCCTATCACCATGACCACTACCACCCAATGTAACTATATCTTTGTCTTGAACTACCCGACCTTTCCCTCGACCCTAAATTTACAATCTTTACTTTCTAATCACTTGAATTTAAGAGTGATTACAATCGTCTCTTAATCATATCCTCAACCTAGACTACGATCATATAAACTTCTTTAAACCCTCCTACCTACCGTTGTGCCTACTCACCCCCTCATAATTCTTAATTTCGAGGACGAAATTCTTTTAAGGTCGATAGGATGTAAAACCCCTAAATTTCTACTATTTTTTTTAAATTTTGGTACTGAATTAAAATTTTGTATTGTACGTCGCGTAGTCGTATTTTACGTCGCGCACGAAATTTTATTTTTCGTAATTGCTCGACGAGTACGAATATATGTGCGAGCGTACATATTTTTAGGAAAAACATTTTTTTTATTTTTATAGTTTCAAAATATATATAATAAGTATTTTAGTTATCCTTCCAAAATTTTAAATTTGTTATTTTATTTATAAAGCCTTTTTACATAGTTATAATAATAAATAAATTTTTTTCTATAAAATGGTATAATAGAAAAGTATATTTATGTAAATATCATTTGGACATTACATATATAATTAGTAAATATTTATTGAGTTTAATTGTAAATAATAATATATTTTTGAAATTATTATACTAGTATTTTTGGAAAATATATTTGGAAGTTATTGTAGCCATTTAAATCTTGATTTGATTTTTGGAATTATTTAAATAGTTAAATATTTGAAAATTTTGATTTATCCTATTCGATGTTAAACTAAAATTTAATTTGATTTAAATTAGATTTGTATTTGGAATTGGATTTGATTGCTTTTAAATTTAAACTCCGAATTATCTATTTTGGGGTTTAAAATATTCCTAGTCCATATCTAAGTGGGAATTCCCACATCCTATAAATAGGCAGGTACTCCTCCACATTATTCATCCTAACATAATCCTAACTCAACCAATCACCCAATTCTCGGTCATCCTATCGACCTCGCCACAGCCACCTTCGCCCCGTCGCCATCATTCACCACCGGAACTCCCCGACAATCACCTGGACAGCCACCACCACCTCCTTCTGAACTCCGACCCGCCTCCCGTCCATAACCCGACTTCCTGCCAAAGCCACCCCCGTATCCCCCGTCATCACCATCAACGCCACCCGCCAACATCATGGTCGCCACCACCACCCAACACCAAGCAACCCCACCACGGCCATCGCCGAGCACCCCAGTATCCGGCCACCGCCTCCACATCCCAAAAAGAAACAACAAGAGAAAACCCAAAGTCCTCACCTAATTTTTGGCCTTATCCCGGCGACTGCCGCATCGGCGAACCCCTCCGAGTGTCGTTCCCTCCCTCCTTAGGCCGGAGTCGAACCTCTCCCTCTGAGCACCATCTGCAGACGAGTTCCGCCGAAATCCTCCGACTGGCCTCCTCGATCGGTCGCCCTCTCCCCGTCGGTGCCCTAGCAGCTCGTCTCCGGCCACTGTGCCGCCTATGACCCCTCCGCTCCTTCGTCGTAGCCCTACGACCGATCGCCCGACCGCCTCTCCCGCAACTCCTCACTCATTTCCCCCTGTGCCTCTGCGAGCGCGCCGTCGGTCGCGCCAGTCCGCTGAGGGACTCCGACAAAGAAACCCTTCGCACCTCTTTGCCGCTGACCTCTCCGCTTCTCTCTCCGTCAGCCTCCACACCCCTCTCCGCCGTAGCCCCGAGCGCCACCCGCTCTCTGGCCTCCCGTTTCGCGCACGTGAACCCTAGCTCCGCCGGCCGGAAAACCCATCTCTCTCTCCCATAGCCTCAGTCCTCCCCTCCTCTTTCTTTTTTTCTTTTTCGTTTCTCACTCTCTCTCTTAATTTTTAGGAACAGTTAAGTATTATGATATTTTATTATTATTATTATTATTATTATTATTAATATTATTATTATTAGGATATTTATTATTAGTATTGATTATTCTTGCTATTTTTGTTTTTATTATTATTTAGTATTATTATCACTATTAATTATTTTTGGTTATTTTGTGTTGCTAGTTTCTGTTGAGTTCTTTAGCTTCTTTTATTATTGCTATTACTAATATTATTATTGTTATTATTATCTTAGTACTTTTGTTTTATTATATATATATTTCTGTAACAAAATGGTAGTAGTAACTTAACTCTTCATATAATTTCAAATTTGGTTCTTAGCCCTAAAGTGATTTTCTGGATTTTCAAGGTATTTGTCGAAAAATATTTTTTTGGCTCATAAAAATATTGTTGTTGCAGATTTTCTATTTAATTAAGAAATAGTTTTTAACTTATAAATTATAATGTAGCCGAAAACGAATTTCTGGACTTTAAGTATTTTTCTTATAAATATTTAGACTCGGAAAAACTAATTTTTTAATTATTATTTTCAAAAATCATATATAATTATCCATTTATCTTTGATTTTCCTTCCACCCAAGACCAACCCCATTATTCCTATATTCTCCCAAATTCAAGCCTACCTTAAGTCGAACCTAACTAAATTGACCGTCCTGGACCCAATGGAACCGTCCATGTCATCGTCCGAGATCACCTTACATAGTGGTTGCATCGAAGTCGCAGTTTATGCCAGTTTGATCATTGCAGCACACCAGGCGACACATCAGGCAAGACACCTTGTCTTTACTGTTTAATTTCTTGCTCAATATTATGCATGCTTTTTTTTATGTTATTCTTTTAAAATTATATATATGCAAATTATTATATTTTATGCAATTAGCTTAGAGTTAAGGGACCACCGTATGTTTAGTGCATCTCATAAACTGTCACGAGGTGCCACGGATTGTGTGTGAGCTACGAGTCGCATATAGCTTCGGACTTGCTTATCGACCGTACATCGGTGCGTAAAGGTCGTACGTTAGGATGTAACTGCTAATAGATTTTTGTAGAAGACTTGGCAGTTATTAAGGATTAAACAGTATCGTGGAGGCGACGCATGTGTAGTATCATGGGAAGGGAGGAAGACAGTTATTAGCGTAGGGGCTACATGTTCAGTACACACATAGATTTGGGCCGATAGTGTCTCGTATGAGCGCTACTTACTGCCCCGGGGCCGATAGTTCTCGTATGAGAGCTACTTTCTGTCCATGGTCGATAGTGTCTCTTATGAGCGCTACCTACTACCACTCTCTCTCTATCTATGCTGAACACCTAAGCTCCTGCGTAGAACGTTGTCTTCTCAAAATATATATCACATAGAATGGTTAGGAACCTTTACGCATGTATATTTTCTATTGAGCTCTTACTATTCAGTTTATTGGCATGATATTATGTGTCTTGTTACGTCCCTCTGAGGACCTGGTTTTTCCCAGGTGTGTGTATTTCGTGGTTTCTTGCAGGTGCTATAGCTAAGGCCATTCCTTCCTTCGTGATGATTGCTCTTGGACTCGTCATTTGCTCTCGCTTGCTAAATTCTTTCCTTGTATATTTTTCTATATTTAAATTGGTTGGTAGTGGACCTTGTCTCTGCCCAACTATTGTGTACATGACAAACTCAAAAATTGTTTTTATATTATTATTTATTTCGTGGATGAGATTTAGTGTCTTAGCTTTCTACATTTACAGCTTATGTATACATACGATGGTCCATATACTTCGTATGTATACAGCTGGCATGATTACGTTCTAGTCCTACGTATTTTGGAACTGGGGCGTTACAGCGCCTATTCTTATATTGCCAATTGGACCCGAAGGTTTTACTGTATATTATGATGCGTCAGGTAAAGGACTTGGGTGCGTCCTCATGCAACATGGGTGGGTGATAGCGTATGCATCTAGGCAACTTCGGGACCACGAGAAGAATTATCCAACTCACGACTTGGAGTTGGCGGTAGTAGTATTCGCTTTAAAGCTATGGAGGCATTACTTATATGGTGATCGAGTAGACATGTACACTGACCACAAAAGTCTGAAGTACATATTTACTCAGAAGGAACTGAACATGAGGCAGAAAAGATGGTTGGAGTTGATCAAGGATTATGACGTGGAGCTTCAGTATCATCCAGGCAAGGCTAATGTGGTAGCAGATGCTCTTAGCAGGAGAGGCGGCGCATTTATATAGACAACACAGAAGCATATCTTAGAAGATCTTCAGAAGATGGGCATCGAGGTTATACTTCCCAGTGATGTAGGAGTTCTGGCGAGTCTACAAGTTCAATCTGACTTAGTAGATAGGATCAAGGCAGCTCAGGCACAAGACCCAAGGATTCAGAAGCTTAGGACAGAATGTGAGTCAGGACTCAGGAAGGAGATGTAAATCCATGAAGATGGTACACTTAGGTTTGGATCACGTCTATGTGTGTCTAGTGGAGATATCAGACAGGAGGTTATGACGGAAGCTCACAGTTCTCAGTATTCTATACATTCTGGAGGGACCAAGATGTATCAAGATATCAAGCAGCACTTCTGGTGGAACGGAATGAAGAGGAAGATAGCTAAATTCGTTTCCCGTTGCTTAATATGTCAGCAAGTGAAGGCAGAACAGCAAAGGCCAGCTAGATTATTGTAATCGCTTCCTATCCTGGAATGGAAGTGGGAGCATATTACCATGGACTTTGTGACCGGTTTACCGAGATCACCAAGTGCTAAAGATGTTATTTGGGTGATAGTAGATCGGCTTACGAAGGTGGCACATTTTCTTCCTTTCAGAGTAGGGCAATCTACAAAAAAGTTGACAGAGTTATATATGCAACAGATAGTCAGGCAGTATGGAGTCCCTGTCAGTATTGTGTCAGACAGAGATACCCGTTTTATATCATATTTTTGGAAGAGTTTATATCATAGTCTGGGTACCAAGTTAAGATTTAGCACGGCTTACCATCCATAGACGGACGGGCAATCAGAAAGAATAATTCAGACTTTAGAAGATATGTTGCGAGCTTGCACCCTAGATTTTGGAGGATCTTGGGAGAGCCACCTGCACTTAGTCGAGTTCTCATACAACAACAGTTATCAAGCCAGTATCCAGATGGCGCCATTTGAAGCACTATATAGTAAGAAGTGTAGGTCGCCACTAGCATGGGATGATATCGGGGAGAGGAAGATGCTAGGCCCAGAAATGTTTATCCAGACAGTTGAAGTGATTAAGGGAATTAGGGAACGACTTAGAGTTGCGCAAGACCGACATCGTCATTGGGCAGACCAGCATCATAGGCCGCTAGAATTCTCTGTTGGGGACCACGTGTTCTTACGGATCTCACCTACCCGTGAGGTCATTAGATTTGGCGTTCGCGGAAAGTTGAGTCCACGATACGTAGGCCCATTTGTTATTCTTGATAGGGTAAGCGATGTTGCTTATCGTTTGCCCCTTCCACCTTCATTACGAGAGGTGTATGATGTATTTCATGTATCTCAGTTGCGTAGGTATGTATCGGACCCAAGCCATATCCTCGATCATTCTAAGCTGGTTGTTGGTACCAACCTGTCTTACGAGGAACAGCCTGTGTCTATTTTGGACCGAAGAGAGAAGATACTCAAGAACCGAACAATTAGCCTTGTCCGGGTTGCTTGGGGTCATCACTCTTTAGGGGAGTCAACGTGGGAACATGAGGATGACATCCGATCACGGTATCCGCACCTATTTAACTCACAAGGTATATTTCTTTCTGTATACCTTGATTGTTTTAACTCCGCATGCTTGTCGTCCTATGAGTAGAAATTACTTGATATCGTAGATTATTAAATATAGATATGTTACTTGCTATGGACATTGTAAAATGATTGCTTGCTTAAATTGCTTGTACTTAGATTCGTTTAGCTTTGATGTTCCTATCCTGCTTAGATTTGAAATTCCGAGGACGAAATTTTTCTAAGGAGGGTAGAGATGTCACTCTCCGTTTCCAGAATACGTATTTTAATATGTGTACTGCTCGAATATATTTATTTAATATTTATCATGTATTGTTCTGTATTTAAATTCTTTTAATTTCACGCTAATTAATTTTCTGCATTTTACTTTCAGCTTTTATTCTCTACTTTAGCTTGCTTTAGGTTCGGCCTAGGTTGGTTTATTTTCGGGTTTATGGTGGTTCATCATGAACCGAACCCAACACCCCCATTTAAGCTCCATCCCCTTTCTCTCTCTTTATTACTTCTTCTCATTACTCTTCTTCTTCCTCATAACTCTCTCCACCTACCAAAACCCATAGGCAAGTACATCTTGCTCCATATGAGAACCCATATTTTTATGGTTCATTTATCTCCCTCTCGTGAGCCTAAGAGAGTTTAGAACTTGGCATTTTTTATTTTGAAGTTTTATTTTTAGTAGATCTAAAAATTACTATTTTTCGAATTTCAGTGGTTTTGATCTGTCAAACTTCCTTATTTTCAAGTTTTGTTCATTCCAGATTGTTGAGGTTGTGTTATACGCCATTTAGACCCATGGGAACCCCATTTCTGGCTTGGAACGAAGGTTCCATGGGAATTGGAGTTCAGGAGGAACTCTACGTCCACGTTGTTACGTGTTAGCGTAATATTGAGTTTTACGCCCACGTTGTTACGTGTTAGCGTAATATTGAATTTTACGCCCACGTTATACGTGTCTGCGTAGTGCCGAGCTTTACGCCCACAATCACTCGTGTCAGCGTAAAACTGTTTTACACAAATCTACTTGACTTGGCATATTCTTTTATGCGCACAGCATTTCAGGCATAAAACTTGACCCTTTACACGAGAAACTTTTACGCGTGGCTCGATCCTTTATGCTTGTAATGTTTTACGCGCACAGTGTTTCTTGCGTAAAACTCTAATCTTTTTACGCGTACTCCTTGGCTCGGCGTAAAATGAGTTTTTACGCACAACTTGTTCCTTTATTTTGAGCGTACTTCCTTTACGTGTATTCATCCCTGCGTATACTTTGACCCTTACGCACGCGAGTTTTACGCGTAACATTACCTTTTACGTATATAAACTCATGCGTAAACCTGACTTTTACGCATACCCTATTTTACGTGCGTATTTTGCCTTAGCGTAAAACTTTGGCGTAGACTAATCATGGTAGCCTTGGCGTAATTCAACCTTGGTGTTCCCATTGCCCTATACTTTATTCACTTTATGTTGGTATGATAATTCTCCTCTTATATCCTTACGTCTTTTGGCATGAACTTGATATAATCATGATATGTTAATATTTTCTTTAATATAGATTGTTACGTAGAATGTACCAGGTGTCGTGAATTGATTTATAGATACCCCAAATGACTGGAATTTAACCCTGAGAGTTGTAGACTCGACCATACTAAATAATAGTTGACTTTCATGCCTTATTACGAATTGACATTGATTGTTATCTTGACTAATAATTGATCATGTATTCCTAGTTGGAACTAAGAGACTGGCCAGTCGTCTTATTGAATTGAATGAATGAGACACGTTCATATGAATTATGAACTATTGTAATCGACTGGCTGATCCCGAACATTGGCATACAGGCACATGTAGGCTTCAATTTATTTATTTATTTATTTATTTTACAGAAGTAGCATGTGTACTTTATGGTTAAGGCATGATTATTCCGTGGCTAGTTTTGATTGTTGCATTATGCTATGTAAGACCTACAA
This sequence comes from Iris pallida, assembly GCA_029216955.1. Taxonomy (NCBI): domain Eukaryota; kingdom Viridiplantae; phylum Streptophyta; class Magnoliopsida; order Asparagales; family Iridaceae; genus Iris; species Iris pallida. Next base: position 13,611,376 of record JANAVB010030817.1, on the reverse strand, counting down.
CCTAACCACACGGGTATCGTTGTAGAGTTGGGCATATCGTACCTTGTACGGAAGTAGTCATTTTGAATGACCATGATCCACGGTATGGGATTTCACTTAACATAGAGACTATTAAGTTAAATAAAATAATGATTGCATGGAGAGAATGGATTTCCGAGTTCTTACATGGCAGCCCTCTTTGGGACTATTAGTGCCCGACAGGCTGGCTGGTTTCCATAGATACTGCAGATCTGCCACACTGGCAGGAAGCGGTATCTGTTTATATTATTTATTGTATTATTGTATATTGCTGACGGGCGTCTCGCTGGGACTCGTCTAATTTATGATTGGCATAATTGATTGACTGGATAGACTAGCCTTGTTTGCCCATAGTAAGAACTGAGGAATCCTTATTGCATAATTCTAAGATAACTTGGAACTCACAGTAGCAAGCCGTAGTAATTGTATGGCCGTTTAAATTGATTTGTTTGTGTACTGTACCTACTCTATTTACTAACTGAGATGATCAGAATGTCAGGACACGACGGGTCAACTTCTGTCCTTGTTTGGTTGGAAAGTTGGTTTGAAGTGTCGTGATGTTGTGTGAATTCCAGTAGCAAACAGAGACCTATGTATTATATCCTTAACTCTTATCACTGGTTTTAATTCTCATGTCGTGCTCTCTTGTGGTACTTGCTATTTGAGGTCTAACCTCTCTGGTTTTGCATGGCCAGATTTGGAGCCGGTCCCCGAGGATTCAGCTTACTTCCACCTCCAAGATGGTCAATACTAGAGGAATGATCGCGGGAGGACTCGAGTGGGTTCCTTACTTCCTCGTTCGTTTTGTTACTTACTTTATACTTTGCCGACTGGCACCGACATGTTTGTCGGATTGTCTTGTATTTACTTTTACATAATTGTGACTAAGTCAGGCTGCAGCTGATAAACAATTGTGTATACTTTGCTACATCGTCTGGCTATATTTTGTAAAGCCAGATATCAATAACATTTTGGCTGAGCATTTGTGATGCCTTACTGCTTTATCTTATATGTTCTTTATTATTGTTTCCTGTTTGAATGATTGAGACAATAGATGTGAAGTGACCATAGTGAGACTTTCATGTAGTATGCACCCCCTCATCTTTTAGACAGCATTGATCGTATTATATGGTATTCATCTACCCGTGATACGTAGCTTGCTGAGTCATTCCCCTGCTCTCCAGAATTCTGGTTCTGGGGCGTGACATCAATTCTTCTTTCCAACGTCGACGAACGGATCGACTTCATCGACAGAAATCGAGATCGGAGGAATCAATCGGTCCGATTCTTCTTCTCGAGTAACATATTTGGGGATCGAATCCAGTTTGACGTTCTTGATCACAGCGTGTTCATAGATCGTATCCAACACCGAAAGAAGTGTTTGCTCATGGATTTCGTTTTACTGCAATATCGAATCACTCCAGGTATGATCTGACCTTCCCAAATCTCGTGTGTGTTGCCAATCCTGGATTAAAGTTACTATCCAGATCTGTTCACTTCTATGCACTTTCCCTGTTCGATGTTATGCCTAAGCAGGATCGGCATTTGAACACAGAAGATTCGTGTCTGACTCTGTGGACCGTGTTCTCATCTTGAGTAAATTCTTCAGGTAAATTCTTTTCCTCTGTTTTTGTGATTGAAGAATTAATACGAATTCGAATTTGAGTTGATGCTCGTGTCCTTTGACTTATGTTTAGTTACATTCATCTTCGGCTGTGTGTATGTGTTCAGGTGGAGTCAACAGTGTTCGTACCTCTGAGTTGTGTTTGAACCTGGGTGTGTGTCCTTTTTGTTCGTGTCCAGATAACTGTACGTGTTCAAGATCCAGTTCATGTCCTGTCCAGCCTATTGGGGTTGTGTGCAGAGTCAATCTGGACTAGAATTGGAGGCGGCACGGATATGAGAGTTTTAACTGTTTGAAGTTGTTTTGTTTCCATGATTTGGTTTTTGGGCTTAAATTTTGTATGCATATTTTTCTTATGATAAGTTTGTATAAACTGTAATTATTTGAATGTTGAATTGAGTCAATTGGGGTCTGACATTGCTTCCATAATGAGCTATCATTTTGCTTGGGACCTTTTAAACTGGAACCTGCAGATCTTGAATGTTGAGTTTTGCCTTCCTGAGATTATTTTGTTGTTTGCATTTTGTTAAAAATTTCAATTTTGTATATATGGTCAGACCTTGGTGTTGTGTTTACTGAGTTTTGCTAAACTGGAAGATAAGGTTTGGGTGGGTCAGAGTGAATTCTGAGTATTAGTCCAGTTGGAGTGAGTTTTGAGTACCAAGTATATGGTTTGTATTATTTGTAGTCTAATTTTGTAATGATAGGATATCCTGAGACTTATAGTATCAGAGTGCTGGCACCTGAATCTGAGGGCTGAGGAGAACTAGCATTTATCCTTTAGGACTAAATCGTTCTGATACTGAGATAATGTCATAACTGAGAAGTTCTCTTTTGGACCACTACTAGAATAAGTTATATTAGCGACGCAATTAGCGACGTTTTAGAAAAACGTTGCTACCTTTTAAGGAATTAGCGACGTAAACTAGAAACGTCACCATTACCGACGATCGGCGACGTTTTGCGACTTGGTTTTGTATAAAGAAACATACGTCACAGATAAGTCGGTGAACGTCTCTAATATCACTAATATCAGCGACGTTTACCGACGTAATGAGTGTAACGTTGCTAATATCACTAATATTAGCGACGTTTACCGACGTAACTAGTGTAACGTTGCTAATATCACTAATATTAGCGACGTTTACCGACGTAGAGTTATGATGTCGCTAAAATGAAAATATAGGGCATTCGAGTTTTCATTCCCCCCCATTATTTCGATCCAATTTTTTCCCAACCCGCGTGCTCCCCCTCGGCGACCCTCCCCCCTCGGCCTCCGACGAACCCCTCCCCCACGGTGACCCTCCCCCCTCGGCCCCCGACCCTCCCTCCTCCGGCGACCCTGCTTCCCCCGGCGACCCCCTCGGCAATCCAGCTCTCCCTCGTCGACCCCGCTCACCCTCGACGACCGCTCCCCTCCATCTCCAGCTCCCCACCGGCGACCTCCTGCCCCCTCGATGACCCGCTCCTCCGGCCCCGACTAGGTAAACCCTAAACCTATTTCGGACACGTGTTCAATGACAGATCTTCCTCTTCCATTGATGTTGCTTCAAATATACAAACATGTGTTCTGCTAGTCGCTTACTTAGATAGCCCAACAACTGTCTGTGTGTAGCTAATGGAGGATTCATGATGTTTAGGTACTAACTTAGTTGCGTTGCATGCATGTGTGGACTTATGTTAAATTTGGTTGAGGTTGTTTCTAATATTTTCCATCTTGGAAAGTCTGGTTGTTCTATTAATAAATCTCCTTTTATTGTCAATAAAAAAAGAACGAAAGAAAAAAAAAACTAGCAACTAAATATTGTGAACTCTTCCTGATCTTACATGCATTCTACCCTATGTGGGCAAGGTAGGGTATCACAAAGTATGAAACATGAAGGGCATCTTTGTTAACATATATGTGTAGCAAGTTACAAATTGAAACAGAGTTCAGGATGTTTAGTCACTTATTATAATAGTCCAGGATATAACAACTCCAAAAAAGGAGAAAAATTTGCGGTCTTTAGTTGCAAAGTGTTTGATCATATCTATCTAGCATTCGTTTGAGCGCTCAAAATGATGATAATGCAGTTGGTAGTTTAGTTAAACATCGGATAGAAAGTGAGGCATGAGGTATATATAATTGGAATTGGACCAGGCTTTAACAATTAATTCTGATTTAAGGATTATGAATGCAGTCCAATATTATATACCTCAAAGAATCAACTTCAGTTCGGGTTACACCTTATTCTCTACATGTGGTATCATACCCCAATGTTAAGAGGGGTACGTATAATCGGATTATATGAACTCTCTTCTCGATATGGAGTTAGGAGTGCATCAGATCTAATCTTGGACGTAATACATATTGACTTCAAAAGTAAAGTGGTTCGATATATTGGATCTCCTGGTGCCTGATTGCTCAGCCTTCTTGTACGAGCTAGGGTAGAAATTGTTGGGTTGTATCTCATATTTGATTGAGTGCTCAACATGGTGACAATTAAGTTGGCAGTTTAGTTCTAAATTGGATAGAAAGTAGAGGCACGAGATATAGTTAACTGCAACACAGAGGCAATCGAGTTGGTAGTTTAGTTCTACATCGGATAGAAAGTGGAAGCACGAGATATAGCTAACTAGGATTGGTCTAGGCCTTACCAAGAAAAATTTCTAGAAATTGACTGGAGGTTTAAATTAGAAAGCTTCTAAAAACATTTTTTATTTATTTATTGGTGATCTAGAGACATTGTTAACCCCATAAGAGAGGCAAGTACTCATACTCGATCATTACATGCATGTATTCATATTGCACTTGACTTGTTTGTACTTACTTCTACTTCCTTGAATTTGTTGAGTATAGGCACGATATACCTTAACGTGTTGAGTATAGGCACGATATACCTTATACTATATTGGCGTCCTATACGACACGTTTGTTTACTTGATTGCTAGTATGTACTACACTGTATATCTTATAATAAGCATGACTGATAGCATATCGTTGCTACATACCTTACTCATGTTAGTGTAGCGTATATGGTATGCCTTATTATAGGCATGAATGATAGCATACCATTGCACTATACTCTTGACTTGAGCCCTACATGTCGTAGGTAATATGTGTGTGTGTGTGTGAAGAGTGTACATAAGATAGGTAATATTATAGGACTCCTAGTTACTATAAGAGTGTATAGAGTATCCTAGAAGTGTAGGTATAATCGAATACTTATGTGTCTATGCATCCATTTGGACAATATAATCGAATAAATGTATCTATCTTTGCAGAATAATCTTCAAATGGATATGAATTACTACTTACGGAATCGTTCGTAGATGTACAACCGTCATCCTGATGACATGTGCGGTGTGCGTGATGAATTCATAGAGGGTGTACAGCAGTTCCTGCAGTTTGCCAAGGCGTTCCCTCAGTACATGGACGGTACCAAAATTAAGTGTCCGTGTGTGAGATGTCGTAACTTGAAATATCATCCAGAAGTGAAAGTCATGTATCATTTATACTTGAAGGATTTCACGCCGAATTACTATCAGTAGAGCGCGCACGAAAAACTTGTGTCTTTAGCATCGGAGTATGAGCCTTATGTGGATGTCCACAACAGCGCTGCTTACGACGATGGGTTGGTGAACATAATTTTTGACACGGTGGGGCCTAGTTTCGATCCGGACGATCATGATGCACCTGAGGAGGCACCGAACGCCGATGCTGCACAGTTCATGGAGTTGCTGGAGAATGCAAGGACTCCATTATATCCTGGTTGTGACGATCATTCACCGTTAGAGGTGGTTACAAGATTGTTGAGCATCAAGTCCAATTTTAACATGTCGCAAGATTGCTACAACCGTCTTATGGAGTTGCTTATAGAAATATTGCCTGAGGGTGCTAAGTTGCCTAAAGACTTCAACCGGTCTAAGAGGAGGGTGAGATCGCTCTGGATGGGATACGAGAAAATCGATGCATGTCGTAACGGGTGCATATTGTACTACAAAGACGACAAGGATGAAGACGTCTGCAGATTTTGTGGTGCCGATCGCTACAAGGGCAGTGGTAGAGGAAAGTCTGTCGGTGCCAGGAAGCCTACCGATTCGATGCACAACTTGCCGTTGACGTCGCGGTTCCAGCGGTTGTTTATGGGGAAGGAAACTGCAAAAAACATGAGTTGGCATAAGCGGAAACAGACCGAAGGAGTGTTGGATCACCCATCTGATGGAGAAGCATAGAAGCACTTTGATCGAGAGTATCCAGATTTTGCTTCTGATCCGCGTAATGTAAGATTGGGCCTCTGCTCTGACGGTTTTACCCCGTTCGGACTTTTGGGATCCCAGTATTCGTGTTGGCCTGTGATCGTCATTCCGTACAATCTACCGCCTTGGATGTGCATGAAGACTCCGTATATGTTCCTCACCATTATTATTCCAGGTCCAATTAATCCAAAAAGGAACATCGATGTGTATTTACAGCCATTGATTGATGAGTTGAATCAGCTGTGGGAAGTAGGTTCCAACACGTACGATATATCTAGAAAACAAAATTTTCAGATACGGACAGCACTTATGTGGACCATCAACGACTTTCCGGCCTATGGTATGTTATCTGGATGGAGCTTGCATGGTCATCTTGCATGTCCGTATTGCAAGGACCGCACTAAGACTTTCCGTTTGAAACACGGAGGCAAACTGTGCTTCTTCGATTGTCATCGACAATTTCTGTCGAAGGATCATCCGTACCGGAGGAACATGAATGCTTTTCGTGCTGGCGTTGTGGAGAAGGCTAATCCCCCGCCAAGGTGGCACGGATACACGATATGGAAAGAGGTAAAAGATTTACCAAGAGCAATTGAAGAGCCTGCTACGGGCTACAAGTGTGACGGATTTGGTCGCACTCATAACTGGACGAAGAGGAGTATATTCTGGGATCTGCCATATTGGAGCACCAATCTGATTAGACATAACCTTGATGTGATGCATATCGAGAAGAATGTGTTTGAAAATATAACTAATACTGTAATGGATGTAAAGGAAAAGACGAAAGACAATCCAAAGGCTAGATTGGACTTGAAAGAAATATGTAGACGTCCTGCATTGCATTTGATAGAGGACGTGAATGGGAAGTTGAAGCAGCCTAAGACAATTTTCTCACTGGAGAAAGAGGATAAAGTGAGACTTTGTAGGTGGATTCAAGGTCTGAAATTTTCAGACGGGTATGTTTCGAACTTGAGAAGATGCGTCGACCTCAAGGAGAACAAACTGACAGGTATGAAGAGCCCTGATTGTCACGTATTCTAGGGGTGAGCATTATTTGGTTTTGGACCGAAAATCGAACCGAATAAGAGATTCGGTTCGGTTTAAAAAAAATTGGTTCGGTTTCGATTTTGAAAACACTAAATTTTCTTATTCGGTTTCGGTTTCGGTTTTGGGTTTCGGTTTCGATCTAAAACCGAAAACCGAATAAGTATATATATATATATATATATATATATAAATATATATATGTATGTATATACTATATACACACACATGTATTAATATATATAGGTATATACCGAATATACATATGTATATACTATAGGTATATACTAAATAAATTTTGGTATATTTAGTTACTATATATATTAACAAAAAAATTGCAAATAAACCAAAAAATTGAATAAACCGACAACCGAACCGATTTAATTCGGTTCGGTTTGATTCGGTTATGGATCAATTCGGTTCGGTTTTGCTTATTCGGTTTTCGGTCCAATTCGGTTTTCGGTTATTCAGTTCGGTTTGAACCGAATAAACCGAATGCTCACCCCTAACGTATTCATGGAGAGGTTAATTTCGATTGTATTTCAAGAATTCTTACCCCCGGTTGTTTGGGATCCATTGACCGAGCTTAGCATATTCTTCAGAGATCTTTGTTCTAGTAAGTTGTTCGTCGATCGTCTAGAAAAGCAGGAGAACGATATTACGGTAATACTGTGCAAGCTCGAGAAGGTATTTCCTCCTGGATTCTTCGACTCCAAGGAGCATTTGCCAATTTATCTTTCCTACGAGGCACGTGTTGGTGGGCCCGTCGGTTATCGGTGGATGTACCCGTTTGAGCGGCATTTGAACCACCTAAAGAGGAAGGTGAAAAGCAAGGCTCGGGTCGAGGGTTCTATTTGTGAAGCCTATATTCTCGAGGAGATTACAAACTTCTGCTCGACGTATTTCAAACCTCATGTTGCTACAAATAGAACGAGGGCTCCGAGAAATGACGACGGTTATCAAGAATCTAATGATGGAATACTGAAAGTATTCAATACGTCCGAAAAGCCTTCGGGGAAAATGAAGAAGAGATATTTGAATGACAAAGAGCTAAGGGCAGCTCAGTTGTATGTATTACTCAATTGTGACGAGGATGAAGTGGAGAAGCTAGAGGGGTAAGTAATTAATGATGAGTTTACGTCATCTCAATGTAATAGTATAAGCTAATATTATTATACTAATCGGCGGTTGTTTCGTTGTTTTTTAGCACATATAATGCTGAGTTGAGGTCGATTAGACCCTACCTAACAGACGAAGCATTAGAACAAGAAATGAGACATCATTTTCCTTCTTGGTTGAGCGAATATGTAAGCAGCCCGATAATTACTGGCCTCTTTTAATGCAACTGTGCAATAAATAACTTACTATCTCTTCTTTGGTATTCAGGTCGATCGTCTAATTTCACCCGAGATTGAATTAATTAGAACTCTTGCCAAGGGACCAATTACTTTTGTTAAAATATGGCCAAGTTACTGTGTCACTGGCTTTTGGTTCAAGTCGACAAATGCTCCGATCAGAGACAGCTTCCTGGATCTTTATTCCACAAAAAATAGTTGTTTGTGTATCAAATCTTCGAACTACAAAGACGTCGATCCAGAAAATAATTTTTTTGGCATCTTGCGAGAGATTGTGGAGTTGACGTATAATTATGGCAGAGAACCTGCAAAGATCGTGTTGTTCAAGTGTGAATGGTTCCATCCGACTGAAAATCATGGTTGCAAAATTGACAAGCATGGTCTTGTAGATATAAACTGCAAGCATAGATATCAAGGCTACGAACCATTTGTCCTAGCAACTCAAGCTCAGCTCGTGTACTTCACAGCTTATCCGAGACGGGGAGCAACGAAGTATGACTGGTCGGCAGTATGCAAGACTAAAGCTAGAGATACTTTTGATGTTGACAAAAAAGCTTATCAGGAGGATGAGCTACCTCTTGTAACCAATATTGTTGATGTGGACTCCACAAAAGTTACACATTACATGACACATAATGTAGAAGATGTAGAATTATACGAAGAGGAAGACGAAACCGACGAAGACGAAGATAAAAGTAAAGATGAGGAGAAAGATGAGGTCGAGGAAGACGAACAAGATGATTATTCTGAAGATGATTGAGAGAGATGTACTTTTATTTTCTTATTATGTAGAGTTGGTTATTATCTAGTCTTGGTTATTATCTGAATGTACTATCTGGACTTAGATGTTTCTTGTGGAATGTACTATCTGAACTTAGATATTTCTTGTAAAATATACTATCTGGACTTAGATATTTCTTGTAAAATATATCATCATATGTTGTCTTGGTTATTATCTTGTCTTTGTTGCACTTTCATATTTCTAGTCTCTATTTTTTGTTGTCTTTGATGTATCTCATCATATGTTTGTAGAAGCATGGAATTTCAGGACCAGAAATCCTATGCGCCTAACATCACATGCGCCAGGGAGCTCAGAGGAAGTACTTGGCACAGCAAAGCAAAAATATAGACATTAAAAGAAGATTTTTTTCATACAAAAGTCTATTACATGTCTTAAAAAGAGCTGTACAAAGGAGGATTTCTACAAAGAAAAGACCCTAAGTCTACAACTAGGCGTCGCAACCACCATGCGCTCTCAAACAGGCACATCTCGCCATGCGCTCTCAGCCAGGCGCATCTCGCCATGCGCTCTCAGCCATGCGCATCTCTTCAGCAGCTCAGTTATGTGAATCCTCAGTTATGCGCATCCCTTCAGCAGCTCAGTTATGTGCATCCCTTCAGCAGCTCAGTTATGTGCCGCCCTTCAGCGACCCAGACAGGCGCATCATGAAGTGTCAGCATATGCGCCATCAAATGCTTCGACTAATGAAGCATTTATTGAGCAGAACGAGGGTGGCAATCAACCCTCTAGCTGGAGGACGAGCTCCCCAAACCAAGGAAGAGGAGAGCACCACAAATCAACCTGCGGCTAAAGGAGCAGCTTTCGACCCAACCAGAATGGGCAATACCCACTCTAGCAGGAGGAGGAGCTCTTCCAAAGCCCAAGGAAGATGATCGGGGCACCACAATTCCGATCTGCGGCTCTTCCAGCATAACAGAGACGAGGCTCGAGCATCCCGATCTTTGGATGCAACAGGCACCTCGACTCCGACTTTTGGATGTCACAGTCACCTTCAAGTGCATCAATGAAGACAATGCGTCGCATCTTCACCCTCGGGAGCATCTCGTCAACAGAATGTGCTCGGGCAAACAAGTTTATTTCGGGAGGACGTGAGAGAACGAGAAGCAAACCCTCTCCATGCCACTATTTATAGGCCGGGGAAATCAAACCCATGCGCCAAGTGGCTGGCTCTTCGAATCCCGTGCAATGAATTTACATTAAACGGTAATGAACCTGACGCTTCGAATTTAGCCAAGTCAAGAACGGCTATTTAAAGCACTCAAAGAACGTAACAGTCGGGCCCATAAAGACATGTCATGCAAAGTGGATGTGCCGGCCAGACCGCACATCGTGCTGACACGTCCAGCTCCCATCAAAGGATGCGCCCCCATACGTCCCCATGCACCTAGTGGAATGCCGATCGATGCGCCCACTCAACAACCCATCACCTGTCAAAGAACATTAAATGCTGAAGTCTGACAGAGTTGGCAGCACGTCCCCCGAAGACTGAACAGTTGACAGCTTTTTCAGAAAATGAAGCATCGCCAACGTCAGCACGTCATTACTCCCCTCCGGCGGTTACAAGCCACGTGGCCGCCCAACCAGTTCGCATGCGCCTCCGTGGCCATGCGCCCAAATCTCTGCATGCGCCTCAAAAGCCATGCACCTCAGACTTTTTTCTGATCCCTAAAGACAGAAGTAAAGTCACTACTGAAGCCCCGCATGCGCCTCAAAAGCCATGCACCCAGACTGGTTTGTGACTCCTAAAGATTACGAGCCAAAGTCTCCTTATACGCCCAATCCCAGGCGCATCCTATCAGATCACTCCCCACCGAATCCGAGATCTTCGAGCCATGGACCGACGACACACGTCCTTTGACTTGATTCAGCCTATGAAGGGGTGCTAATCACCCAAGATCTCAGCAACTGAAAGATCTTCTTCGTTGCTACGTGCCAGCTCTGCCGCAGCCTACGACAGCAATGAAAAGAGTTCAACTCCATAATCAGGGCGCATCGTCTATGCACCTCCATCAGCAACTACCACGTGGCATCCCCACGTACACGTACATCCTATATGCGCGCATGAGCAGCCAGCCTGCAAAGCTATAAATAGAGGGATCATCTCCTTCCAACACATACAGACAGAGACGTCGTGCAATCGTCAGCAACATATAAAAAGAGGCAGATACAGACACTCAACGTCTTCTTCCTCTCCGCAAGCTCCTGCACCAAGAGCAACACAGATCTTCAGAGAACCGAGAACCGTCGTCAGATCGTCAACGGAGTCAACGCATTACCACTCGCTCCATCGGCACAAGGGACCCAGATTAAACAAAAGTGTACTCCTAGGACTACGTCTAAGTCCTACATTGTAACACTGTTCTATTTGTATTGAAATTACATCAAAAGATTTTAATGGCAAACAAGCTGGCGACTCTGCTGGGGACCTCTTTCTCCTCCACCGAGAAAGCTGTATCGCAATCCGACGACGTAAAGGTGGGCTCCTCCCACAAGACGCTGGTCGTACGCCTCAATCAACAGGCGTATGAGGAGTTGATCTTTGAAAGCAGCGCGAGTCCTTCGAAGCAGCTGCCGAAGTCGAAGAAGACTCGCCAAGTCTGGGTGCGCAAGATCGACGCCTCTGGCACCACCACCGAAGGGGATGCACCAATGCAGCCATCCCTTCCTGCTGACGTCCTCAGCAACCAAGATGCGTCCACCGATGCAGCGCATCTCTCAAAAAAACGTGCGGCTAGCCACATTCTCTAGCCATCTCCCTCTCAGATGAGGAAGATGCGTCGACGGAGCAGGGGCGCAGCTAATGCCCCGTGCATTACCTCTGATGCGCCGCAGAAGGACTCTGTCTTTGACAGACTCACTCGTTGTAGTGGCAAGGAGAATTTGGACTCTGAGTACTATGCGCCCCAGCGGGCTAGTACGAAGAAGTCCAAGGCAGCACGGGCCATGCGCCTCAAACGTGCTATGTCGACAGCAAACCAGAAGCATACGCTCACAATCATGCGTGCTGCAGATGGTAAGCTGTATAAGGTCGACTCAGGAGCTTCTGTATCGAAAAAGAGTCGACCTTCAAAGTCCTTGTCTCACTTGGGTGCATCTGTTGCGTTCACATCCGAGTCGAGCAAGGCAAACCCTGTGGTCTTGAACTCCTGCGCCTCCTCTGGTTGTACGTTTGAGGTTCGTTTAAGCCACTATAAATGTTGTTCCCCTACTACTGATCTGAGCACCTGTTTGGTGTTGGATCAGGGGCGCAGCATTCACTTGACCACCCCGACGCTTGGCCTTGCCATGCACCTGATGGGGGTACGAAGGTGGCACTCTCCTCCAACGATCTGCGTAACATGATCACTCACAAACGCCGGTCAGAAGAGTCGACTGACAAGCACAATCCGTCCCTCACAGGGCACGCCTGTGCTGTAGACACCATCAACTGTTGTTGCAAAACAGTAGTCCCGCCACCAAGGCCGTCAGTGTTCCAGCGGCTGCAATCACCAACACCTCTTCGACGTCGCCTCGGGAAGAAAGTGTCAATTGAAGAGGAACCAGAGGTTGCTTCATGCAATGTGATCTCTAATTCCTCGTCAATCCGAAAGGCGACCGGCCATTCCTCGACCTTGTCCAAGAGTCAGCCGAGGAGAACCAAGGCAACTGTTCCATCCTCTGGAGTGTTCGAAGGCACTCGGAGGAGAAGGAAGATCCTAGAGGAAGCTGGGGATAGTCAAGCCCATGTTGATCCTCCTTCTGAAGACGAAGATGCCCTACAGAGCACAACTGGGATGGAAGTCAACCTTCCGAATGTTGCTGGGGGTAGTCTAGCCCCTGTGGACCTGCGTCTCGAAGACGAAGAAGTCCTCCAAGATAGAACTGGGGGTAATCAGGCCCTCGCAGATACTTCTCCTGAAGACGTGGGTGTCCTCCAAAACACAGCTGGGGGTAACCAGGCCGAAACTCCAGGAGGGGCAGCTCCCCTACAAGAGAGCGAGGCCGAAAGTGAAGCCTCAACTGATCCATCCGACTCCAGCCGTGTCATGACAGTATACATGATTGGGGGTGATACCGAGCCAGATGTGCCGCCAGCAGACCTCGTCCAGCACATGGATACTCTGGAGGGAGGGCTCAAAACCCTCTCTGCCTCCATGCAAACACTGACTCAAGCAGTGTTAGAGATACGGTCAGCTTTGGCTAGGGCACCTTCTACCGGTCCTGACCCAGGGGCCAATGGAGAATCAAGTGTACCCCTTCAACGGGTATCCTTGGATACGGATCGCCGCGAAGCACCTCGAACGTCGGAGCCATCAAATATTCAACTCCAGGCTGTACCACCTTCCCCGACTCCCGGTTCCACGGAAGACGTGGTGGAGATGATCAGGGACTTGTGCGAGCGCTTTGAGTCCAAGAATAGACAAGAGGAGCGCCAAAAAATAGGCATCCCCCAACCTTATCCCCTCGAATGGAACAAAGTGGTTTATCCTCCTAAGTATAAACCACAAACATTATCGTCGTACGATAGGAAGGACTCTCCACGTCGCTATCTGACGTACTTCCAGTCTCAAACGAGACATCTCCCGAAGGAGGACACACTACTTACCAGCATATTTGTCGGGGTACTGAAAGGAGTGGCGTACGACTGGTACTGCAGCCTCCCCGATAACTCTATATCTTCCTTCGACGACTTGACGTGTGTCACGACCTACACCCTTATGAGGCGCACGAGCACGTGGGTACGTCCAGCCTACGTCGCAGTATCGGTAGTAGAACGCTGTATATAGCGTCTGTAAATACTACGACTAACAGTATAAAGGTACCTGTACAGTATATACTCTTCGAATGGAGGTGACATATCAATACAGTCTCAATCACAGAATAAAACTAAGGTAGATAGCTCAGAAAGAGAACATATGATAGATGAAATAGTAAATAAGTCCAGTGTCCAATACCCCCAGATATATAAAACATCATAGGGTCTCAAAATATAATATAGAAACTACAGTCTGAATAAGCTAGCTGGATCGCAGTCCAGTCAAACCTAGCTAATCTACACTACTCCGGGAGTACAAAATCTAGTGGCTCTACTATAAGGCCACGGTCCTGGGCTACTCCATCTGACTCGAGCCCATAATAGGTCGAGCAGTCCGACTCAAAATCATCTGTAATATATCATAACGGTATCCTGTCAGGAAAATAAGCAAGTACAAGCACTAACAGCAGTTCCATGTGAATTGACAAATTCTATAAGAGACAGTATAATGAACTACAAGACAAAGATATATAAAAACTTGGAAACCGTTCGGAAGCTGAGTTACAACCCTTAAACCAAACAAGGACCGGGGCTGTAACTCTTCTCCCGAGCAGAACTTAGTCTCCAAATCAAGGTACAATGTAAAGGCAAATAAAGCATGTGAGTAAGTGTATATCATGGCATGGTGAGGAAATACTGAATGTAGAACAGAGCAGGATATATGATAAGATAAGTAAATATAAAATGTGCCTCGAATATTATAGCATAATGTGATCGGTATGGGTCAAGAATCAGGCTTCCAGCCGACCGGCTACAAGTACGTGGACTCGGCCCGGCCGGGATGGTAAGCTATGGAGCAAGTAGTAGCACAGGTCAGGCTATACCCATCGTGAGATGAGGGTATAGCTATGATACAAGTAGTAACTCAAGGTGGGCATTGATCACACTATCTATAAAATTCTCTATTCCCCGAATAGTATACGAATCCAGACATAGTACGTCATGACACGGGATTCCCTAAGAGGGGAGCAAGTCCTCTTCAGGAATCGGCATCAATACAAGTACAAGAATCAAGACCAAGCAAGTACCAGTATCCCAAGAAATCCAAGAATGACATCTTATGACAGGAATCCGACAATACTAGTCCGTGAACTATCGTGACTGAGAATCAAGTAAGACACTACGACTGAATCGGATATAGCAGATATCAAGACAATGAAAACTATCAGTAAATGTACTCACCTGTTGTCCTGAGCTGTAGGGTATATCAATGCTCAGAGCGGTAATCAGAAACCTAAAGATGAGATACTGTATGTTAATTTAGGTTTAAACAAGTTTAAGAATGATTCACAATGAATGATATGAAATCTAGGTCAAACTAGGTCTCACTGAGTCACACTAAGTCCTGTCAAGTCAATCTAGGTCAAATCAAGTTATATCAAGTCAATCTAAGTCAGACTAAGTTAACTCTAGGTCATACCAGTCATCGCAAGTCAAAACAAGTCGAAGAAAGTCAAACAGGATCAAGAGTTGGCCTACAATTGACTTTTGGTCAACTGGTCAACCCTGGTCAACTCTGGTCAACTCTAGGTCAACCCTAGGTCAAATTGGTCAAATGTTGACCAACAGTTGACTTTTGGTTAACTGGTCAACTCTGGTTTGGATTGGGTCAAATCTAGACAAAGTGTTGACTCACGGTTGACTTTTGGGGTAAAAGTCAACTCTATGTCAACCGAGCCAAAATTGGTTCAAATATGACATTTGTAGGGTGTACCCAACAAGCCACCCAAGTTTCGAGTCAATCCGACTATCCGAACTCCGTATCTTGAATTTACCCGATTACCCCTTAATATTTACCCTTAAACCATTCTAACTCGACGCCAAGTGGCCTTTCCTTAGGAATTCCACTCCGTGCTTCCTAGGGTAGCAGGGTACTAGCCTATACAACCATTACCTACCAAGTTTCCTAGGGTAAGTGGACATCCAATCCATCTTACGGTCCGTATCGCCCGTTTATCCGTTATCTTGAATATTTCAAGATACGGAATGGTACGGTACGATACTGTAATGCCTATAGTTTGTATTACGTATCTTGGTATACGTGTACGTATTCTTGACTCGTATTTGTGTATTTTCCTGTATGGTTATTTGCGTATTTTCCTGTATGGTTATTTTGGCATGTCATTGGTTATGGCTTAGCTTGGTCCGGCTTAGCTTGGTTTGGTTTGCTTTTGGGTTCACCATGAACCAAAAGAAAAACCCCACCTACCACCACCCTCATTTATATTTCTACCTAACTCTCTCTCTCTCTCTCTCTCTTCATTTATTCTTCTTCTTTACTTCTTCTTCTCCACCATTACTCTTCTACCTACCAGGGAAGAGAGCTAGGCAAGTGTAAACATGCTTCATGTTGGATCTCAAGTTTTATTGTTCCATTCTCTTCCTTACTTGATTTTAAGACTCTTTAGAACTTGGCCTTTTTCATTTTGATGGATAATTTCTTGTAGATCTAAGTTTATAACTTTTCGGTTTTTTTGGTTTTGATCTCTAAAACTTGATTATTTTCGAAAACTAATGGTTCTATGTTGTAGAGAATTCAATTTCATGCAGTTTTGGCTTTTGTTTCGCTTGATTTCGACTTCGGATGAGGAAGTTATGGCCAAAACAATTTTGGCCAAACTTCTATGTTCATCTGCAGCATGAGACATATGTCGCAGTTGGCCGCATATGATGTCGCAGTTGAGCCGCATGAGACATATGTCGCAGTTGGCCGCATAGCATGTCGCTGTCGAGCCGCATGAGACATATGTCGTAGTTGGCCGCATAGCATGTCGCAGTTGGCCGCATAAGCCGCATATGATGTCGCAGTTGACCGCATAGCATGTCGCAGTTGGCCGCATAAGCCGCATATGATGTCGCAGTTGAGCCGCATGAGCCGCATGTCGCAGTTGGCCGCATAGCATGTCGCAGTCGAGCCGCATAAGCCGCATGTCGCAGTTGGCCGCATATGATATCGCAGTTGAGCCGCATGAGCCGCATGTCGCAGTTGGCCGCATAGCATGTCGCAGTCGAGCCGCATGAGCCGCATGTCGCAGTAGGCCGCATATGATGTCGCAGTTGAGCCGCATAAGCTACATGTCGCAGTTGGCCGCATATGGTGTCGCAAAATAGGCCGCATAATGCATATTTTGACTATTTCTAACTGTTATATGTCCTAATTGACTGAATTATGGCTCGAATTTCTTCCAACTCCCAACGTGGAAGTTGTAGATCATTTTCTTGGCATCAAGAATATGTCACTAGTTATTTTATGCAAGTTTCTCTCATTCATAATATTGTAAGAATAGAACACGATGGTGGCCCGCTGTGGCGCACTCTTGACAAGTAAACTGACATGATATATCTCGGCATGCTGTTACGACAGCTAGCCTGACATGACAAGTATGAAAGACTTGGACACCGTGGGCGATTGTGTTTATACAAATAAACTAGTACTGTCTTGCATCATGTCTAGGATGGGGACCCCTGAGTACCACGGTCAGGGGTACCTACTGAAATTGACTAAGGCTAATTAACTAGAATGATTCAGTAGTCATGAAGAGATTCCCAGCTACAGGCAATCCCGTTATCTGGGCGCATTCAGTGGACTTGTAGCCTACCGACGAGTAGGGCACATTTCCAGCACACAGTCATGTGTTGCATTCTTCCTAAACGGACATTCGACCTGGATAACCGGATGGTCTGTAGGGCTTGTGGCTGTTGGGATAATCTCATTGCATCTTGCTAGTAACTAGGCCTGTGATAACCCTAGTTAGTTAAAAGTATCAAGCCGTACTCTTGATTGGCCGTGATTGATTGGATGTAGTTTATTCCAGCTTAGTCTTATCCCGATCCTGTGCAAGATTGTGACATGACATGATTATTGATGCTTGCCTTAATAATAACGATCGGGGGTCCAGTTCTGTTCAGGCGAAGGGTTACAACCCCGGTCCTTGTTTGGTTTAAGGGTTGTAACCTGGCTCCCGGAGCAGTTCTGTGTCCTCTCTTCGTTTATTGTCTTATTGCAATCCCATGCCATGTTCGTCATGTTTTACCTTACCTTAATACCATGATTATTTATACTGGCCTTAGCAATAAAGATCAGGGGTCCAGTTCTGTTCAGACGAAGGGTTACAACCCCGGTCCTTGTTTGGTTTAAGGGTTGTAACCTGGCTCCCGGAGCAGTTCTGTGTTCTCTCTTCGTTTATTGTCTTCACTGTACCAATAGTATTTGAGACGGGTTTCTATTCAGGTGAAGGGCTGCAACCCCGGTCCTTGTTTGGTTTAAGGGTTGTGACCTAGCTACTTGAATAGTTTCCTCGTACTCAGTTTACTGTTGTTATCTCTATTATTATCAGTTCTTTATTTATTATCTTTAATATTCTATTATGATATGCTGGTTTTAGTTCCTAAGTGAAGTCTCCTTTGTGGCACTTGCTCTTTCTGGGGTCTGACCCAGCTGGTTTTGTGTGGCCAGATATCGGAGTAGCAACAGAGGATCCACCTGTCTTCCAGCCCGATGGTGACCACCAGACGTAACCAGGGCAACGAGTGGGTTTCTTTTGTCCTCCCATTCTATTTGTAAAATTATTCTTTTGAGGCGTTTAGCCGGCGAGCACGTGTTAGCTCGTATTGCACCTTTATTTACTGTCTGCCTACGGGCTGTAACATGATTGACAAATCCTAGGGTTGATCATGTATGACTGAAACTCTTGCTAGTCCTGACATTTTGTACGACTAGCTTCATGATCATCCAATATGTAATGTATGGGACGCCTTACTATTGTATATTGATGCTCTAATATCTTGTGACTGTTACTACTTGCTTGTAATTGAGACAATAGGCTTGTTCTTGACCATAAGAGACTGATGGATTGTAGTTAAACCCTCATATATCTAGACAGCTGTGACCGTATAGTGACGTGGATTCCATTTCATTATACGTAGCTGGCTATGTCTGCCCCCACTCTCCAGTATTCTGGTTCTGGGGCGTGACATAGTTTTAGTGGTGGCCCATGCAGGTCTTGTAATTCAAGATATGTGAGGGTTTACCGAATAGATGTCTCAATCAGTATTCGCCCTTGATCTCTGCTCGTATCTTCAAATCCCTGAGAATCTTGACCTGATCACATGCTTGTATCGTTGATCTGTCATGGTCCTTCCTTATTGTTTCCTATGTCGTCTTCTTCAGCGGTATTGTTCCTGGACCTGCAGACCAGCAAGGCGGTGCACCTCCCGTGGACCAGCAACAACCTGGAGATCAAGCCCAGCATTCAGGAGTAGCCTCCAGAGTCATGCCTACCGAAGGAGAACCACCAGTTCAGCCCGTCCAGCCTGCAGAGCCGGATGATGGCACTTTGGTGGGTCTCATCAGGTCCCTATTAGCTTCCCAGGATCGTCGCGGAGATGCCTTGCACCAGGCGGTGGCAGATGCTTTGACCAGAGGAGGTCATCAGGGTAATAGCACGGCCAACAGCTTCAAGCGCTTGAACCCTCCCTTCTTCGATGGCAGTGAAGATGCGATCGCTGCAGATGCATGGCTATAGGACACAGAGGTAATTCTAGAAGCAGCCAGGACTCCAGAGAACGAGAAGGTGGCCGTGGTGCGCCTGCAGCTATTGGATCTTGCTCGCAGCTGGTGGACAGTGCAGGCCGATGGATTAGTGGCCCCTATTTTATGGGCAGTATTCAGGGAGAGATTCCAGACCAAGTATTTTGATGCTGTAGCTCGGTATGATCTACAGACGAGGTTCACCAATCTGAAGCAGATGGGCAGGACGGTCGATGGATATGCGGCCGAGTTCTCCAGGCTTAGTCGGTTTGCTTCCACCTTGGTGGCGACCGAGTTCGATAGAGCCCAGCGATTCTAGCAGGGGCTCCATCTAGAGATTTTATTGGCGATGGAGCAGTTTGAGCATCAGACATTTGATGCAGTGTTGAGAGCAGCCCGGAGGCATGAATATACCTCCCAGAGGATCGTGGATAGGACCGGAGGTCGGAAGCGATCTCACGGCCAGATGAATCAGTCATCAGCACCAGCCCCGGCAGCCAGGGCTTTGACCATTGGAGCTCCGAGGCGGGCGGCCTCAGTGACATCGGTTCAGCATTCCATCCCGATGCACCCTCAGCAGCAGAAGCAGAAGCAGTCTTCCGCAGTGGGATGTTCACACTGCGGGAAGCCAGGACATGTGGTGTCAGAGTGTCGTAGAGCACAGGGTTTGTGCTTGGTTTGTGGTGCCCCGGACCACAGGGTTGGGAACTGCCCGAACAGGGAGAGTTCATCCGCTTTCTCTAGTCCTTCAGTTAGAGGACCAGCACCAATCCAGCAACAGCAGCTGCAGTACCCGTTCCCGAGGCCATTGCCGACGCAGGCCCAGGCATTCCAGCAGCAGAGGCCGCAGCAGTATGCCCAAGCCTAAGCCCTGATCCAGAGCAGGCAGAGGAATTTTCAGCAGAGGGGACCCGCACCTAGAGGACATGGTCAAGTGCTGGCTTTGACCATGGGAGAAGAAGGAATAGCACCAGGTGAGGTGGTGGCAGGTACTATTCTCGTCAACACCTTTCCAGCTTCAGTATTATTTGATTCTGGTGCCTCGCATTCATTTATGTCTGTACGATTTGCGACACGGGTAGGACTGGAGCCCGAGTCATTATCAGTAAGGCTCAATATACTTACTGGTAACGGACTTATGGGAGTAGATAGAATATTTTCCTCGTGTCGGGTCATAGTTAGCGGTAGAGAATTCCCCGCTAGATTGATAGAGTTCCCGATGGCCGATTATGATGTGGTCTTAGGGATGGATTGGTTGAGGGACCAGTATGCTAGGATAGACTGCCATATTGGCAGGGTTATTTTTAGCATTCCAGGCGAGCCGGAGTTTTCCTTCTCCCGAGGCGAAGTTGAACCTTCTCCTCCAGTGTTGCGGATGGCAGTGGCAGTAGTACAGTTACCTCGGATAGTCGAAGAGTTTCCAGATATTTTCCCAGAAGAGCTTCCAGGAATGCCGCCAGAGCGAGAGATCGAGTTTACCATCGACTTGATTCCCGGGACAGCCCCAGTGTCAGAGAGAGTCTACAGGATGGTGCCGTCAGAGTTAGAGATATTGTACAAGATGATTGAAGAACTCAGAACCAAGGGATTCATTCGTGCTAGTGGATCGCCTTGGGGAACCCCGATGCTTCTTGTGAAAAAGAAGGATGGTACATCCAGATTGTGTGTTGATTATCGTACCTTGAACTCAGTGACAATCAAGAACAGATATCCTCTTCCGAGGATAGATGACTTGTTTGATCAACTCAAAGGGGCGTCAATATTTTCGAAGATTGACTTGCGGTCAGGATACCATCAGATCAGAGTCAGAGAGCAGAACATCCCGAAGACTGCTTTCAGATCTAGGTATGGGCATTGGGAGTTCCTTGTGATGCCATTTGGAGCAACCAATGTGCCGACTGTATTCATGGACCTCATGAATCGCATCTTCATGCCTTATTTGGATCAGTTCGTGATTGTGTTCCTAGACGACATCCTGGTCTACAGCAAGAGTGAAGCGGAGCATGAGCAGCATCTCCGAGTTGTCCTCCAGATTCTCAGAGAGCACCAGTTATATGCCAAGTTTAGTAAATGCGAGTTCTGGCTCGATCGCATTTCGTACTTGGGTCATATCATCACCCGAGGAGGAGTTGAAGTGGATCCCCAGAAGATCGTGGCCATTGAAACATGGCCGGTACCTAGCACAGTGGCAGAAATTTGCAGTTTTCTTGGCTTGGCCGGCTACTACCGGCGATTTGTTTCAGACTTTGCTCGAATTTCCGTGCCATTGACCCAGTTGACCCGCAAGGATGTGCAGTTTGCTTGGACAGCAGAGTGCCAGGATTCTTTTGAGAGGTTGAAGCGAGGCTTGATGACGGCTCCTATTCTTACGCTTCCAGATGGAACCGAAGGATTCTCAGTGTATTGTGATGCTTCGGACAGAGGTTTAGGATGTGTTCTGATGCAGCATGGGAAGGTAATAGCTTATGCGTCACGACAACTTCGTGACCATGAGAGAAATTACCCAACCCATGACTTGGAGCTGGCAGCAGTAGTGTTTGCACTTAAGTTGTGGAGGCACTACTTGTACGGAGATAGGGTGGAAATTTTCACCGACCACAAGAGCCTGAAGTATGTTTTCACTCAGAAGGATCTCAACATGCGTCAGAGGAGATGGCTAGAGATGCTTGTGGATTATGATGTCAACCTGCAGTATCACCCAGGGAAGGCCAACGTTGTTGCAGATGCATTGAGCAGGAGGGCAGGAGTTTATTTTCTGACAGCGCAACCAGAACTGTTAGCCGATCTTCAGAAGATGGGTATAGAAGTTGTTCTCCCTTCCAGTATGGCATTGATGGCCAGCATGCAAGTTCAGTCTACTATAGTCGAGAGGATCCGGATGGCGCAGTCAGCAGATTCCAAGCTTCAGCGACTCAGAGCAGAGTGTGAGGCAGGACGAAGACCAGAGTTATACATTCATGAAGACGGTACACTTCGACATGGTAAGCGTCTTTGTGTACCCAGTGGAGATATCAGACAGGAGATCATGGCAGAGGCCCACAGTTCGCAGTATTCCATTCATCCCGGTGGCACGAAGATGTACCGTGATATCCGCCAGCACTTTTGGTGGAATGGCATGAAGAGGGAGATAGCCCGGTTTGTCTCTCGTTGTTTAGTCTGCTAACAAGTTAAGGCTGAACATCAGAGACCAGCTGGACTACTTCAACCATTGCCGATTCCCGAGTGGAAATGGGAGCATATAACCATAGATTTTGTGACTGGATTGCCTAGATCCCCGGCTGGCAGAGATGCTATTTGGGTTGTCATAGACAGGCTCACGAAGGTGGCTTACTTTCTCCCGTTCAGAGTTGGTCAGTCGACGGCTCAGCTAGCGGAGATGTATCTCCGGCAGATTGTCAGATTGCACGGTGTACCAGTCAGTATCACTTCGGACAGAGATTCCAGGTTTATGTCGCACTTTTGGCGTAGCCTGCAAGAGAGTTTGGGGACTCGCCTCCAGTTCAGCTCAGCGTATCACCCACAGACAGATGGCCAGTCAGAACGTGCGATCCAGACTCTTGAAGATATGTTGCGGTCATGTACACTCGACTTCGGTGGTTCGTGGGAAGATCACGTGCACCTGGTGGAGTTCTCGTACAACAACAGTTTCCAGGCCAGTATCCAGATGGCACCGTTCGAGGCACTGTATGGTAGGAAGTGTCGATCCTCGCTAGCCTGGGACGATGTCGGAGAGAAGCAGATGCTTGGTCCGAAAATGATTGCTCAGACCGTTGAAGTGGTCAGAAGAGTCAGAGATCATCTTCGAGTTGCCCAAGATCGCCAGCGTCATTGGGCCGATTCTCATCGGCACCCTCTTGAGTTTTCTGTTGGCGATCATGTATTCTTGAGGATTTCGCCTAACCGTGGCGTCATTCATTTCGGCATACGAGGAAAGCTTAGTCCTAGGTATATAGGGCCATTCGACATTCTGGAGCGAGTAGGAGATGTATCCTATCGTCTCGCTCTTCCACCGTCGCTACGTGAGGTGCATGACGTATTCCATATATCCCAACTGCGACGGTATATTCCGGATCCGAGCCACATCCTGGATCATTCGGAATTGGTTGTTGGTACCAACCTTTCGTATGAGGAGAGGCCCGTGTCTATATTGGACCGAAGAGAGAAGACACTCAAGAACAAGACTATCAAGTTAGTCCGAGTTGCTTGGGGTCATCACTCTTTGGGTGAGTCGACGTGGGAGCGTGAGGATGATATCCGATCGCGATATCCCGACCTGTTTGACTCGTAAGGTATAATGTCTTCCTTATGCTTTCAATTCCTTGCTTAAATAAATGACTGCAAGATAGACTGCTTGTTATAGCTTACGATTAGTATAGCTTGTCCTTGCAATTCTAGCATCTTGATTAAATTCTGAGGACGGAATTCTTTTAAGGTGGGTAGAGTTGTAATGCCTATAGTTTGTATTACGTATCTTGGTATACGTGTATGTATTCTTGACTCGTATTTGCGTATTTTTCTGTATGGTTATTTGCGTATTTTCCTGTATGGTTATTTTGGCATGTCATTGGTTATGGCTTAGCTTGGTCCGGCTTAGCTTGGTTTGGTTTGCTTTTGGGTTCACCATGAACCAAAAGAAAAACCCCACCTACCACCACCCTCATTTATATTTCTACCTAACTCTCTCTCTCTCTCTCTTCATTTATTCTTCTCCTTCACTTCTTCTTCTCCACCATTACTCTTCTACCTACCAGGGAAGAGAGCTAGGCAAGTGTAAACTTGCTTCATGTTGGATCTCAAGTTTTATTGTTCCATTCTCTTCCTTACTTGATTTTAAGACTCTTTAGAACTTGGCCTTTTTCATTTTGAGGGATAATTTCTTGTAGATCTAAGTTTATAACTTTTCGGTTTTCTTGGTTTTGATCTCTAAAACTTGGTTATTTTCAAAAACTAATGGTTCTATGTTGTAGAGAATTCAATTTCATGCAGTTTTGGCTTTTGTTTCGCTTGATTTCGACTTCGGATGAGGAAGTTATGGCCAAAACAATTTTGGTCAAACTTCTATGTTCAACTGCAGCATGAGACATATGTCGCAGTTGGCCGCATATGATGTCGCAGTTGAGCCGCATGAGATATATGTCGCAGTTGGCCGCATAGCATGTCGCTGTCGAGCCGCATGAGACATATGTCGCAGTTGGCCGCATAGCATGTCGCAGTTGGCCGCATAAGCCGCATATGATGTCGCAGTTGGCCGCATAACATGTCGCAGTTGGCCGCATAAGCCGCATATGATGTCGCAGTTGAGCCGCATGAGCCGCATGTCGCAGTTGGCCGCATAGCATGTCGCAGTCGAGCCGCATAAGCCGCATGTCGCAGTTGGCCGCATATGATGTCGCAGTTGAGCCGTATGAGCCGCATGTCGCAGTTGGCCGCATAGCATGTCGCAGTCGAGCCACATGAGCCGCATGTCGCAGTAGGCCGCATATGATGTCGCAGTTGAGCCGCATAAGCCACATGTCGCAGTTGGCCGCATATGGTGTCGCAAAATAGGCCGCATAATGCATATTTTGACTATTTCTAACTGTTATATGTCCTAATTGACTGAATTATGGCTCGAATTTCTTCCAACTTCCAACGTGGAAGTTGTAGATCATTTCCTTGGCATCAAGAATATGTCACTAGTTATTTTATGCAAGTTTCTCTCATTCATAATATTGTAAGAATAGAACACGATGGTGGCCCGCTGTGGCGCACTCTTGACAAGTAAACTGACATGATATATCTCGGCATGCTGTTACGACAGCTAGCCTGACATGACAAGTATGAAAGACTTGGACACCGTGGGCGATTGTGTTTGTACAAATAAACTAGTACTGTCTTGCATCATGTCTAGGATGGGGACCCCTGAGTACCACGGTCAGGGGTACCTACTGAAATTGACTAAGGCTAATTAACTAGAATGATTCAGTAGTCATGAAGAGATTCCCAGCTACAGGCAATCCCGTTATCTGGGCGCATTCAGTGGACTTGTAGCCTACCGACGAGTAGGGCACATTTCCAGCACACAGTCATGTGTTGCATTCTTCCTAAACGGACATTCGACCTGGATAACCGGATGGTCTGCAGGGCTTGTGGCTGTTGGGATAATCTCATTGCATCTTGCTAGTAACTAGGCCTGTGATAACCCTAGTTAGTTAAAAGTATCAAGCCATACTCTTGATTGGCCGTGATTGATTGGATGTAGTTTATTCCAGCTTAGTCTTATCCTGATCCTGTGCAAGATTGTGACATGACATGATTATTGATGCTTGCCTTAACAATAACGATCGGGGGTCCAGTTCTGTTCAGGCGAAGGGTTACAACCCCGGTCCTTGTTTGGTTTAAGGGTTGTAACCTGGCTCCCGGAGCAGTTCTGTGTCCTCTCTTCGTTTATTGTCTTATTACAATCCCATGCCATGTTCGTCATGTTTTACCTTACCTTAATACCATGATTATTTATACTAGCCTTAGCAATAAAGATCAGGGGTCCAGTTCTGTTCAGGCGAAGGGTTACAACCCCGGTCCTTGTTTGGTTTAAGGGTTGTAACCTGGCTCCCGGAGCAGTTCTGTGTCCTCTTTTCGTTTATTGTCTTCACTGTACCAATAGTATTTGAGACGGGTTTCTATTCAGGTGAAGGGCTGCAACCCCGGTCCTTGTTTGGTTTAAGGGTTGTGACCTAGCTACTTGAATAGTTTCCTCGTACTCAGTTTACTGTTGTTATCTCTATTATTATCAGTTCTTTATTTATTATCTTTAATATTCTATTGTGATATGCTGGTTTTAGTTCCTAAGTGAAGCCTCCTTTGTGGCACTTGCTCTTTCTGGGGTCTGACCCAGCTGATTTTGTGTGGCCAGATATCGGAGTAGCAACAGAGGATCCACCTGTCTTCCAGCCCGATGGTGACCACCAGACGTAACCAGGGCAACGAGTGGATTTCTTTTGTCCTCCCACTCTATTTGTAAAATTATTCTTTTGAGGCGTTTAGCCGGCGAGCACGTGTTAGCTCGTATTGCACCTTTATTTACTGTCTGCCTACGGGCTGTAAAATGATTGACAAATCCTAGGGTTGATCATGTATGACTGAAACTCTTGCTAGTCCTGACATTTTGTACGACTAGCTTCATGATCATCCAATATGTAATGTATGGGACGCCTTACTATTGTATATTGATGCTCTAATATCTTGTGACTGTTACTACTTGCTTGTGATTGAGACAATAGGCTTGCTCTTGACCATAAGAGACTGATGGATTGTTGTTAAACCCTCATATATCTAGACATCCGTGACCGTATAGTGACGTGGATTCCATTTCATTATACGTAGCTGGCTATGTCTGCCCCCGCTCTCCAGTATTCTGGTTCTGGGGCGTGACAGATACCATCTCCCTAATCCCACACGCATCCCTGATTCCAACTCCGAAGCTTACCCAAAAAATCTAAATCACATTATCCAAGTCCCCTCCAAGTTTCAACGCGTTCCGAATCACGGAACTCAATTTCCCCCTATCACCAAATCCTAACTTAACATTTCACTCTCTCATTCACTCATTCAACTCTCACTTTTCACACCCTCTTGGGACAATCTTTAGGGGGTTATTTAGTGGGCTAAATAGGGTTATATAGAGCTAAATATATAGGTATATATATGCATATATATTAGGTATATAGTAGGGGTTATGGGGGGTCAAAATATGGTGGTTTGGGGGTGCTACTGCAGCTCCTACTGATGCTAGCTGCTGCTGCCATTGCAGCTTGCTGCTGCTACTGCTATTGCTGTGTTTGCTACTGCTGTGGGGGCGGGGGGGGGGGGGGGGGGGGGGGGCAGCAGCCCCCTTGGGCCCCCCCCCCCCTTTGCTGTCATTGCTGCTCTACTCTTTTCCCCTCTTCTCCTCTCTAAACCCCTCATTTCCCCTTCTCTAAATCACTCTAAACTCCTCTCTAACTCTCT
The DNA here is from genome assembly GCA_029216955.1 of Iris pallida. Taxonomy (NCBI): domain Eukaryota; kingdom Viridiplantae; phylum Streptophyta; class Magnoliopsida; order Asparagales; family Iridaceae; genus Iris; species Iris pallida. Next base: position 13,583,983 of record JANAVB010030817.1, on the reverse strand, counting down.
CTAATATATATAACTCTCACTTATAAATCTCATTCCATTCCCTCTCTACACATACAAATACACACACATATATATATATATGACCACACACACACACACACACACACACACACACACACACATATATATATATATATATATTTATATATATATATATATATATATATATATATATATATATATATATATATATATATATATATATATATATATATATATATATATTTATTTTATATAAATATATATATATATATATATATATATATATATATATATATATATATATATATATATATATATATATATATATATATATATATTAACACACACATACATATATATATATATATATATATATATATATATATGTATATATATATATATATATATATATTAACACACACATACATATATATATATATATATATATATATATATATATATATATATATATATATATATATAAAATATATATATATATATATGTATATATATATATATTATATGTGTTGTGAGTATATATATATATATATATATATATATATATATATATATATATATATATATATATATATATATATATATATATATATATATATATATAAAAATATATATATATATATATATATATATATATATATATATTTATGGACACACACACTCCCACACAAGGACACAAAATATATATATATATATATATATATATATATATATATATATATACCACTCTAAAAGGGGGTAAAACCATAATAAATCCTTAAACTAGATTTTAGGGGAACCTACAAAATCTAGGGTCAACTTGTAGAGAATGGTCCCCCCTCTAATTAATGTGAAAGAATAAATGAAATAGGAGAATTTATGGTGGGTTAGAGAGTTTACCTAAAGTGGATTTGATGGAGAAGAAGAAGTTGGAAGAAAATGAATGAAGAGAGAGAGAGATTTTAACTTGGTGGTGAAGTAAAAGAGGTGGAGGGGGGTGGCCTTATGTGGCCGGCCATGGGAGCATGGGTAGGGGCACTTGTAATTACAAGTTTGCCCCTCCCTAAGCCTACATGCTAAGTTAAGCCAATTTGGGTTTTGGAAATTGCTAAATTAAATAAAAATCATAATTAAACTTAATTACTCATGGGGGACTAGTCCAAACTCCTAAACCTAAAGTTTAGTGTGGTGGGCCATGGTTAAATAACATGCTAATTACGACTCAAGTCGAAATTCCCCGGGGTCCGAATTAACTCGGAATGCGATAAAATTCGAACCCGACTCCTATAATAATTAAATATTAATATTCATGAAATAAAATTCCCAAAAATAATATAAAATGAAAAATTACCATTTTACCCCTAACTTGGAAAAGTGAGGGTGACAAGTCTATCCACCTTAAAAAAAATTTGTCCTCGAAATTGAAGACAACAAGCACAGGAAATCACAAACAGAAAGACAAAAGAAATAGATTTATACCTCAGGACGCGAAAAGATAAGGGAAATGCTCCCGCATGTCGTCCTTCCTCTCCCAGGTAGACTCACCTGGAGAGTGATGTCTCCACGCAACTCGAACCAAGGGTATGACCTGGTTCCGGAGCACCTTCTCCCTGCGATCCAGAATCTCCACCGGCTGTTCTGGATAGCTGAGAGTAGGTCCCACCTGTATCGTTGAATGGTCCAATACATGGCTAGGATCTGCCACGTACCGCCTCAGCTGCGATACATGAAACACGTTGTGCACTCCCTCGAGCCTGGTAGGCAAGTCCAGTCGGTAGCGTACTGCACCGATCCTCTCTAAGATGGTGAAAGGTCCGATGTAGCGTGGACTGAGCTTTCCACCGCCGCCAAAGCGAATAGTGCCACGTGTCGGGGATATCCTCGGAAATACCATGTCACCAACCTAGACACAAGACAAAAACTCAACACACAACTAACAAACAATCACAACAAACACGACAAGAACTGAAACTAACCTCGAACTCTAACGGTCTCCGGTGACTATCGGCCCAATGCCGCTGCCTATCTTGAGCGACCCGAAGTTTGTCTCTAATCATCCTGACCTTCTCGGCCGCATCCACAACCATCTCCGGCCCAAGAAGCGCCCGCTCGCCGACATCATCCCAAGACAAAGGAGTACGGCATCTCCGTCCATATAGAGCCTCAAATGGTGACATCTCTATACTGGCCTGGTAGCTGTTGTTGTAAGCAAACTCTACCAGGTGAAGATGGTCCTCCCAAGAACCCCCGAGATCTAGCACACATGTGCGAATTATATCCTCCAAAGTTTGGATGGTCCTCTCCGACTGCCCGTCTGTCTGAGGATGATAAGCAGTACTAAACTTGAGCGAGGTACCCAAGCTAGCCTGCAAACTCCTCCATAAGTGGGAAGTGAATCGACTATTCCGATCTGAAACTATGCTCACCGGAACTCCGTAGAATCTCACGATCTGACGAACATACAGCTCAGCCAGCCTCTCCGTAGACAAACCCACTTTAAAAGGCAAAAAGTGGGCCGATTTGGTCAATCTATCAACGATGACCCAAACCGCGTCCTTCCCTCCTGGCGACCATGGAAGTCCAGACACAAAGTCCATAGTGATGTGCTCCCACTTCCACTCGGGAATGGGTAGCGACTGTAGCAATCCACCTGGTCTCTGTCTCTCGGCCTTCACCTGCTGGCACACAAGGCAACGAGATATAAACTGAGCTACCTCGCGCTTCATGTCATACCACCACACGTGCTCTCTCAGGTCTCTATACATCTTGTTGGCTCCAGGATGTATAGAATACTGAGAGCGATGCGCCTCCTAAAGAACCTCCTCCCGAAGCTCTCTACGCGAAACACACAGCCTAGTACCGTGCCGCAACGACCCATCTTCGACTACAGAGAAATCGTCAAGCAAGCCCGTCCGCACCTGCTCCCTGATGCTCCTCAGGGCAACATCATCATACTGCGCTGACCTGGCTCTATCCATCAGCTCAGACTGAATCTGCAAACCCCACATCTGGATCTCCACGCCCGGAATGATGACCTCGATACCCAAACTATCTAGGTCGGCCAACAGATGACGATCTGTCGTCAAGAACATAGCAACTGGATACCTGCTCAAGGCATCTGTAACTATGTTGGCCTTTCCCAGATGGTACTGCAGTGATATATCGAAGTCCTTCATCAGCTCTAACCACCGCCTCTGCCGCATGTTCAACTCCTTCTGAGTGAACACGTACTTCAAGCTCTTGTGATCTGTGAATATCTCAACTTGCTCTCCGTACAGATAATGCTTCCATAACTTCAAAGCAAATATAACTGCGGCCAACTCCAGATCATGAGTAGGATAGTTCTTCTCATGAGGACGTAACTGTCTGGATGCATAGGCAATCACCTTTCCGTGCTGTTGAAGAACACAACCTAAGCCCTTCGCCGAAGCATCGCTGTAGATCGAAAACCCACCTGACCCAGATGGCAAAGTCAAGATCGGAGCTGAAGTCAACCTCCTATTCAGCTCATCGAATGCAGCCTGACACTCAACAGTCCAGACGAACTCCACGTCCTTCCTGGTGAGTCTAGTCATCGGCTCTGTAATCCGCGAGAAGTCCTGGACGAACTTTCGGTAATAGCCAGCCAAACCCAGAAAGCTCCGAACCTCGGCAACTGAACTGGGCGTAGACCAAGACTTGACTGCCGAAATCTTCCTCCGGTCTACTGAAATCTCGTGCTCGGTCACAACATGACCTAAGAACTCCACCTGGTCCAAGAAGAACTCACACTTCGAAAGCTTTTCGTAGAGTTGCTCCCTCCTCAGAGTCTCTAACACAACTCTCAAGTGCTCCTCATGCTCCTTCTGCGTCTTCGAATAGATCAAGATTTCGTCTATGAAGACTACCACGAACTTGTCAAGGTATTGATGGAATACCTTGTTCATCAAGTTCATGAACACCGCGGGAGCATTGGTCAACCCAAATGGCATCACTGTAAACTCGTACTGGCCGTATCGAGTCCGAAATACCGTCTTGGGAATGTCATCCCGCCTCACCTTCAGCTGGTGATACCCGGACCTCAAGTCTATCTTCGAAAATACCTTTGCCCCACTCAGCTGATCGAACAAGTCGTCGATCCTCGGCAAAGGGTACCTATTCTTGATAGTGAGGTTGTTAAGCACCCGGTAATCATTGCACATGCGGGACGTACCGTCCTACTTCGGCACAAACAGGACTAGCGCTCCCCAGGACGAAGAACTGGATCTGATGAACCCCTTGTCCTGCAGCTCGTCGACTTGCTTCTTCAGCTCTATCAACTCGCTGTTGTTCATCCTATAGACATACTGTGAAATGGGTTCAGCGTCCGGCACCATGTCTATAGAGAACTCAATGTCCCTGTCTGGCGGCATCCCCGGCAACTCCTCGAGAAAGACATTCGAGAACTCAGCTATCAACGGATGTGGCAAATCCTGCCCCGCCAACAAAGCTCCGCAGAATCCAACCTCCGGCTCCGCTGCTCCTCGAGCAAACTCGATCTCTGGCTCTCCCGGCGTCCTAAAAAGAACTCTGCCTCCTCTACAATCAATGCTAGCATGGTGCATGCTCAACCAATCCATACCGAGTACCATATCATACCTCGGTAGGGGCATTACGAGCAGACACGCACTCAAGTTCCGGCCTCTCAGAGTGACTCTCCGTCCTTTGCAAAAATTATTAACCAGGATAATGCCTCCCCCGGTCATAATCTTGCAAGTCCTATCCATATATTCAGCAATAATATTGTGTCTCAGAGCAAAAGAAACAGATACAAAACTATGGGTCGCCCCAAAATCAAACAAGGCAAAAGCAGGAAAGGAATCTAGGAGAACATGACCTGCTACAACATCTTCCATGGGCTCTACCTCCTCCTCTGCTGCCAAAGTGAACATCCTGCCCGCGGGTGCTCCCTTCTGGTGCTGAACAAAACGCTGCTGCTGGGTCTGAAGTGGAGGACCTCTCTGCTGAACCGCTGGTCCTCTAGCCGGCTGCACCCTCTCTTGGCCTCCCTTAGCTGCCCGAGCAGGACAGCCCTTCAGCTGGTGGTCGGTCCCTCCGTAGAATAGACAAGCGCCTAACCTCCTTCGGCATACGTCTCTGCTGTGCCCCATCTTTCCACAGGAAGACACTGCTGGGTCTGCCTCTGGCCCTGACCCTGATGCTGCTGGGCACGTGCTGGTGCCCGCTGAATCTGCAACAGAGGCTACTGCTGAAATGGCCTCTACTGATGCTGAATATGGGGGCGCTTGGCCGGTCCCGTACTGGAACTCGCCCCTATAGTATCTCCGCTCCTCTTCGGCTTGAGGCCGAAGTCCTCCTCTGCAATTTGCACGTCCATCAATATCTGATCGAACGTCGCGTCACGGCGACCCAAGGTGCGGGTGCGCACTGCATGACTAAGTCCCCTGCTGAACTTACAAGCCTTCTGCCCCTCATCCTGGATCATATCGGGAGTAAACCTGCTAAGGCGGAAGAACTCAGCTGCATACTCGTCCACCGACGAGTTCCCCTGTACTAGACCCACGAACTGGCCCTCCAATGCTGTAAGAGCCACGTCCGGAAAGAACTTCTCGTTAAAGAGCCTCCGGAAGTTCTTCCATGTCAGCCCTCTCAAAGACACACGAGGATCCGTGCGGTACCATGTCAGCACAATGTCGAAGAATCGGCTGGCTGCGGCCGAAACCCAAAGTGCTCTAGGAAGCTCTGCCAGCTCCATGCTCCGCTGTACGTCCTCTAGCCAATTGTCTGCATAGAGGATGCCCTCCGTGCCCGTGAAGTCCCTGGAGCTCATCTTCCTAAAGTCTAATACTGTCCCCAGCCTGGACTGCTGCTGGTACGGCTGCTGGCCGGTAGGGCCCTGCACCGTGTCCGGTGCCACTCTCTCCACTGCTGCCAGTGCAAGCTGATGCGAGTTCTCCATACCCTGCCTCAGCATCTCAATCTGATGGTGTGACGCCTCCGACTGGCACTGCGATGCCTCTGCCTGAGCCCGCTGTGTCTCCATCATCTGCTGAAGGAGAAAGAACATATAATATGTATCCGTCGGTATCGGTGGTGGTGGCGACAGTATCTCTGGAACAACGGCCGTAACCCTCTGGGGTGGAGGTGGTAGACCTTTCTGTGCAACTGCCAGGGTCTCTGGGATAGTAGAATCACTGGAGGCAGTCTCGTGAACCTCCTCCTCAGCCTGATCAGATCTCTCGGGCAAGCTACTCGATCCAGTGGCCTGCGGATGCGTCTTCGTCATCCTGGAGACGAATTGGAACAAAGAGATCAATATGGCACATGAGTAGATATTATCAAAGAAGGACAGTTAATTTAATACAAGGGAAGTAATCATGAAAATCAAAAGATCGGAAATTTTTCCTAGGTGTGATTGAGAAACTTCTATCATGTCCTAGGTCCTACGTCCTAATTGTAGGCTCGTAATTAGTACTCTAAGTCGAGCACCATTACGAGATCACACTAATTGCGACACAGGACCTGCGTGGGCTACCACAAAAATGTATCACGACCCGCACCCTTATGAGGGGCACGAGCACGTAGGTACGTCCAGCCTATGTCGCAGTATCGGCAATAGAATGCTGTATATAACGTCTGTGAATACTATGACTAACAGTATAAAGGTACCTGTACAGTATATACTCTCCGAATGGAGGTGACATATCAATACAGTCTCAATCACAGAATAAAACTAAGGTAGATAGCTCAGAAAGAGAACATATGATAGATGAAATAGTAAATAAGTCCAGTGTCCAATACAAGCCCAGATATATACAACATCACAGGGTCTCAAAATATAATATAGAAACTACAGTCTAAATAAGCTAGCTGGATCGCAGTCCAGTCAAACCTAGCTAATCTACACAACTCCGGGAGTATAAAATCTAGTGGCTCTACTATAAGGCCACGGTCCTGGGCTACTCCATCTGACTCGAGCCCATAATAGGTCGAGCAGTCCGACTCAGAATCATCTGTAATATATTATAACGGTATCCTGTCAGGAAAATAAGCAAGTACAAGCACTAACAGCAGTTCCATGTGAATTGATAAATTCTATAAGAGACAGTATAATGAACTACAAGACAAAGATATATGAAAACTTGGGAACCGTTCGGAAGCTGAGTTACAACCCTTAAACCAAACAAGGACCGGGGCTGTAACTCTTCTCCCGAGCAGAACTTAGTCTCTAAATCAAGGTACAATGTAAAGGCAAATAGAGCATGTGAGTAACTGTATATCATGGCATGGTGAAGAAATACTGAATATAGAACAGAGCAGGATATATGATAAGATAAGTAAATATAAAATGTGTCTCGAATATTATAGCATAATGTGATCGGTATGGGTCAAGAATCAGGCTTCCAGCCGACCGGCTACAAGTACGTGGACTCGGCCCGGCCTGGATGGTAAGCTATGGAGTAAGTAGTAGCACAGGTCAGGCTATACCCATCGTGAGGTGAGGGTATAGCTATGATACAAGTAGTAACTCAAGGTGGGCATTGATCATACTATCTATAAAATTCTCCATTCTCCGAATAGTATACGGATCCGGACATAGCACGTCATGACGCGGGATTCCCTAAGAGGGGAGCAAGTCCTCTTCAGGAATCGGCATCAATACAAGTACAAGAATTAAGACCAAGCAAGTACCAGTATCCCAAGAAATCCAGGAATAACATCTCATGACAGGAATCCGACAATACTAGTCTGTGAACTATCGTGACTGAGAATCAAGTAAGACACTACGACTGAATCGGATATAGCAGATATCAAGACAATAAAAACTATCAGTGAATGTACTCGCCTACTGTCATGAGCTATTGGGTATATCAATGCTCAGAGCGGTAATCAGAAACCTAAAGATGAGATACTGTATGTTAATTTAGGTTTAAACAAGTTTAAGAATGATTCACAATGAATGATATGAAATCTAGGTCAAACTAGGTCTCACTGAGTCACACTAAGTCCTGTCAAGTCAATCTAGGTCAAATCAAGTTATATCAAGTCAATCTAAGTCAGACTAAGTCAACTCTAGGTCATACCAGTCATCGCAAGTCAAAACAAGTCGAAGAAAGTCAAACGGGGTCAAGAGTTGGCCTACAGTTGGCTTTTGGTCAACTGGTCAATCCTGGTCAACTCTGGTCAACTCTAGGTCAACCCTAGGTCAAACTAGTCAAATGTTGACCAATAGTTGACTTTTGGTCAACTGGTCAACTCTGGTTTGGATTGGGTCAAATCTAGACAAAGTGTTGACTCACGGTTGACTTTTGGGTAAAAAAGTCAACTCTGGGTCAACTGAGCTAAAATGGGTTCAAATATGACATTTGTAGGGTGTACCCAACAAGCCACCCAAGTTTCGAGTCAATCCGACTACCCGAACTTCGTATCTTGAATTTACCCGATTACCCCTTAACATTTACCCTTAAACCGTTCTAACTCGACGCCAAGTGGCCTTCCCTTAGGAATTCCACTCCGTGCTTCCTAGGGTAGTAGGGTACTAGCCTATACAACCATTACCTACCAAGTTTCCTAGGGTAAGTGGACATCCAGTCCATCTTACGGTCCGTATCGCCCATTTACCCGTTATCTTGAATATTTTAAGATACGGAATGGTACGGTGCGATACCATCTCCCTAATCCCACACGCAATCCTGATTCCAACTCTGAAGCCTACCCACAAAATCTAAATCACATTATCTAAGTCCCCTCCAAGTTTTAACGCGTTCCGAATCACGGAACTCAATTTCCCCCTATCACCAAATCCTAACTTAACATTTCACTCTCTCATTCACTCATTCAACTCTCACTTTTCACACCCTCTTGGGACAATCTTTAGGGGGTTATTTAGTGGGCTAAATAGGGTTATATAGAGCTAAATATATAGGTATATATATGCATATATATTCGGTATATAGTAGGGGTTATGGGGGGTCAAAATAGGGTGGTTTGGGGGTGCTACTGCAGCTCCTACTGCTGCTAGCTGCTGCTGCCATTGCAGCTTGCTGCTACTACTGCTATTGTTGTGTTTGCTGCTGCTGTGGGGGGGGGGGCAGCAGCCCCCTTGGGCCCCCCCTTTGTTGCCATTGCTGCTCTACTCTTCTCCCCTCTTTTCCTCTCTAAATCCCTCATTTCTCCTTCTCTAAATCACTCTAAACTCCTCTCTAACTCTCTCTAATATATATATAACTCTCACTTATAAATCTCATTCTATTCCCTCTCTACACATACAAATACACACACATATATATATGACCACACACACACACATATATGACCACACACACACATATACATAGGAGAATTTATGTGAAAGAATAAATGAAATAGGAGAATTTATGATGGGTTTGAGAGTTTACCTAAAGTGGATTTGATGGAGAAGAAGAAGTTAGAAGAAAATGAATGAAGAGAGAGAGATTTTAACTTGGTGGTGAAGTAAAAGAGGTGGAGGGGGTGGCCTTATGTGGCCTGCCATGGGAGCATGGGTAGGGGCACTTGTAATTACAAGTTTGCCCCTCCCTAAGCCTACATGCTAAGTTAAGCCAATTTGGGTTTTGGAAATTGCTAAAATTAAATAAAAATTATAATTAAATTTAATTACTCATGGGGGACTAGTCCAAACTCCTAAACCTAAAAGTTTAGTGTGGTGGCCCATGGTTAAATAACATACTAATTACGACTCAAGTCGAAACTCCCCGGGGTCCCGAATTAACTCGAAATGCGATAAAATTCGAACCCGGCTCCTATAATAATTAAATATTAATATTCACGAAATAAAATTACCAAAAATAATATAAAATAAAAATTACCATTTTACCCCTAACTTGGAAAAGTGAGGGTGACAACGCGCCTCTTCCTCGACCGTTTCTACGACGGCGGGAAGGACATGACAATGGCGTCCCTCATAGAGATACGCCAGAAGGAGAAGGAAACAGTTCGAGTATTCATCGAACTCTTCCGACAGGCCTGCTTCAGACTGCCCCGGGGCATGCCAGAATATGCACTCCTCTCCTCCTGCAGCATGAACATGTTGCCTGCAGTCAAACTCTGGCTCAACTCTACTCCCCCTTCCGACTGGAGTTCCTTGATCATCGAAGCCGAAGCAGCAGAAAAGAAGGCGTCCAATGCTCGCCTTCTGGGAGTTAGTTTCCCTGCCTTTGACGACAAGGGGAAACGGCCTGCAGCCAACAACCCTGGATGAGAGACGAAGGGGAAACAGGCATTGACTGTCAATGCCTCCAAAGGTGCATCAGCACCCACTCAAAAGCCTCCACTTGCACCAAGGCCAAAGGAGGTTTATTCTTTCAACGATGAAGACACCCTGCAACTCTTTGAGATACTGAAACAGGGTGACAAGATCAAATTACCGGACCCGAAGCGTCCCGACGAGGTTGGGAAAGTGGACAATCCGGGGTACTGTCACTACCATCGATTTGTCGGACATCCAACTAAGGACTGCTACGTCCTCAAAAACTACATCCAGCGCATGATCAATACGGATGTTATCTCCGTCGACTACGAGGAGAAAACGGTCTCGGCCAACCTGGTGTCACTTCAATTTGGCACCTTGCCGCCGACCACAACACAAGATGGCGTCGTCCCCATCCCCAAGGCGACAATGGAGGTGGTTAACTTACCACCTACTTGTGACAACGTGAGTGGACTCACCCTGCTCACCACATCTTGGGAAGAGATCTTATGGGTTCACCCTGATCTCGTCTCCGAGGTTACTCAACTGGAGGTACGCTCTGCCTCCAAAACTAAAGGCAGGAAGATCAAGTCTTGCCGCATGGTCTCTTCCTCCGCAGAAGAGGCTCTTCCTGTACAAACCCGTTCGCAGTTGAACGTCCAACCCGACGAAGCTGCCGTCGAGGTGGTGCCTCCCTGCACTACCCCTGCTGCCGAAGAAGGGGGTCCGTCCAAGCCTCCAGCAGCCAATAAGCAGAAGCATGTAGAAGTCCGTTTCGACAAACCTCTGCGAAAGGAGAAGGGTGGATCATCTGGAAGCCTACGACGACTCAAAACTCGTCGTTAATCAGGTCAAAGGGCAATACAAAGTTCGCCATAAAAATCTGATTCCTTACCATAAGGTTGTATTAACATCATTTCAACCTTCACCAAGTTCTTCATCGAATATGTACCTCGTCTACAAAATCTGGAGGCTGACACTCTAGCTGGCCTCGCAGCCTCATTGGCAGCACCTCTCGGGACTCGACACTATGTAACGGTAGTTGGTCGAGACTTGGTCTGTCCTAAGAACAACCTATGCTCACAAATTGCCCATGCCGCGTCAACGAGTGCTGGTATTAATGTCCGAGACTGGAGATTCCCGTTTATCGACTTCGCTGTCTACGGAATTCTCCCGGAGGACCCAAAAGAAGTCGTCTCAGTCAGAAGACGCTCCCTTCGATTCTATTACGATACAGCTACTAAAATGCTGTACCGACGCTCCTACGATGGACTTCTCCTTCGATGTTTATCCAACGAAGAAGCAGCCGAAGTCCTTCGAGAAGCTCACGATGGAACCTGCGGGACCCATCAACCAGGACCTAAGTTGCAGGATCGACTGCGACGCATGGGCTACTACTGGCCAACCATGGCAGCCGACGCTGTCGACTATGCTAAAAAGTACCATACGTGCCAGCTTCACGCTGACTTCATCCATACACCGTCAGAACCACTACATCCTACGGTCGCCTCCTGGCCCTTCGAAGCTTGGGGCATGGACATTGTAGGACCGATCACCCCTCCGTCATCGAGGGGACACCGCTTCATCCTAGCCATCACCGACTGCTTCTCCAAGTGGGCAAAAGCAGTTCCACTGGCGGAAGTTAAGAGCTCTAGGGTGATCAGTTTCATCAAGCACCATGTCATCTACCATTTCGGGGTACCTCGGAGGATTATCCACGATAACGGTCCTTAGTTCATCAGTCATGTTTTCAGCAGATTCTGTGACAAGAATCGCATTCAAAACGTGGCATCAACCGCCTACAATCCGGCAGCAAACGGATTGGCTGAGGCGTTTAACAAGACTATCGTCAGGCTACTCAAAAAGGTCTGTCATCCAACAAACGCGACTGCGACGAAAAGCTCGACGAATTCCTTTGGGCCTACCATACAACGGTACGGACTCCGACGGGTAACACACCATTCTCCCTGGTCTACGGGAGCGAAGCGGTACTGCCTCTCGAGATCCAAATACCCTCACTCTGTGTAGCAATCACAAATTAACTCACAGAAGAAGACAATCAACGTCGCCGTCTACGAGAATTTGAGGCACTTGACGAAAAGTGTCTCCTAGCTCAATAACGCATCGAACTCTATCAGGCCCGTATATCAAGGCTTTCAACAAAAAGGTCAAGCAGAGGACTTTCCAAGTAGGCAACCTGGTTCTGGCAGTCAGAAGGTCGATGGTGTTGACTCACAAGACACCAGAAAAGTTCGTGCCCAAGTGGGAAGGACCTTTCATCATAGAGACGGTATACTCAAACGGTGCCTACCGTCTCGCCAAATCCAATGGAGACTTGTTCATGATGCCCATCAACGGCAAGTTCCTAAAGAAGTACTACTCTTGACATCCTTAGGAGTCTCTGGACCCAATCATCAGGGCTCATGTACACCTTCCGTAAAAACTTACGCTTCTGGAACCCAGCTGTTCCGTAACGTTCTATCTTCCAGTAGAGGGACAACCACGTCCACATTACCTCTGAGTTGTTCCCCCTACACCCTACAAAGCAGAATCTTACGCTCCGTAAGATGATGCTACCCATCATGTTTACCACGTCCATATTACCTCTGAGTAAATATTTCGTACAGACAACCCCTGCGTTGTCGTACATTGATCGCAGAACTTCCACGTCCATATTACCTCTGAGTAGTTCCGCGTATTCTCCAGAGTCATTTCTACCACGTCCATAACACCTCTGAGTAGGAAGATTCTATCATTTGAATCCCATATTTGCCACGTCCACATCATCTCTGAGCAAATATGTCGGTTCTCTCGAACTTATTATCTGTACCTAAAAACGAAGGTGCACAAAAGATAATAGGTCCACACAAATCATCAAGTTTATGACAGCAAAAATGAACACACCACAAAAACTCTGTATTTTTTATTCAAAAATAAAGGATTACACCCCCAGTAAGAGTTGCAAATTACAAAAAGAAGAGATTACAATCCCTAAACATCCCCGGGGTTGGCCGAAAGCTCTTCAATCCGATGCTTCAAACCTGCTGCCCGAGTCTCTACAGTCGCCAGGACCCGGCGTTCGGCTTCTTGACGCATCATTTCTATGGCCTCAGGAGAAGTGTCGTCCTCATGCTTCTCGTCCAACTGCTGTCGCTGCTGAGCCAGGGTAAGAGCCCGGCGCGTGAAAGCTGCTTCCTCCTCCTTAGATGCTACATGTTCAGCCTGGACTCGTTCAGCATCTAATAAGAGTTGGGCCCGCTGGTCTTCAAGGAGGCGAATCTTGGCATCAACCTCTGCTATACTAGCGTCCAACGCAGCCCGCAACTCCATCTTCTCCTGCGTGGACTGAGATAGCCTCTCCACCGCAGCCTCAGTTTCAGCCACCTCGCGTTCCCAGACACCCACGGTGGCCTGATAAGAGGACTCAATCTCAGCAATCAGCTTCTCCTTTTCTGCGTCTATCAGGACGGAGAGATCATTTCGCTGGATACGCTGAAACTCGAAAAGCAGCTGGTCCAGCTCAATCATCGAGGCCTCCAGAATCTCGGCCATATGATCATGGCCCTGGTGGAGACGTATCATACCGATGTGTGGAAGAGCCATGGATTTTGCCATCGCGAAACTCCCATTGGCGTTCATCACTGTCGATACACCCTTCTACAGCATCTTGTACACTGCCTCAACAATGAATTTCACGTACTCATCCGCATCCGCCAACACTTGTGGTGTCATGGCAGGAGTTGGAGGAGCTTCCCTGGATGGCGGACCTGAAGAAGACCCGTTGATCTTAATCTGTGAGGCTTGAACGTTGACCTCAGCAGACCCTCCCGCACCAGGAACTTGAATTTCGCTACCAGCTTTAGATGCCAAGAGAGCAGAAGGAGTTGGATGGGGTGTCGATATCGTCCCCCAAGTCAAAGAAGCAATAGAGGGCTCTTGCACTAGCAAGCCCTTGCCCTTTCCCGTCTCAAAGGGACTATCAACATCCGGAGTTACCTCCTCCACCACCAAGGCGCGATCTGTAACCAGCGCGGAGCCTTCCTCTGGCAAGCTAACTGGATCAGCTCCCGTTTCTTGGCGGGGTACGTCTTCTGGGGTCGGGCTCGGCAGACGAGTCTCTCCCTCATCATCGAATCCCTCCACGGGGACCAAATCTGTCGCCACCTCCCGGTCGACAGCCACCTCAGCCTCTATTGCTGAGCCTGGGGTAGGGCTCGACAACGCTACAGCCGACATCCCCTCATCATGACAAGGAGGGGAATCAACCCCCTCCTCTGTTTCAATCACGTCTGTTGTCCCCGCAACAGATTCACGCATCTCTGGAGGAACTTCATCCAAAGACGACGAACTCCACTCTACTTCTTCATCTGGAAGCCCCGTGTCTGCTGGGCCCTCAACGTCCAAGGCTCTCACAGCGGCTTGTACCTCTCCGGGAACTGCTTCAACATCAGTTTCTCTCCCAACATAATTTGGAGGTACTGAAATCTTCGCCGAAACGACATTGTCAAGATCCTCCCCCATGGGAGACATTACAATCGGAGGAATACGCTCGTCAAAAGAGCTCGCCACCTCCTTCGGTTTACTGACGCCCGGTTTCGAAACCTGGGTCCTCTTCTTTAACGGTTCCTACAAAATAAAAAGCATATCAGAAATGACAGAAGGAGCCAGATTATGGAAGAAGTCTTTACCTCAACAGGAACTGATTCCGTTGGCGTTACAGGCGGTACTCCTGTAGCCTTTGAAGTCGTCGTCTTTCTTGGCCTTTTTGGTACAGACGAACCGGCTTCTGCGCCAGCCCACCTCTTTCCAGCAGGGGGTTCTTCCCGAATACCTCTCGATGATGCTACAGCAGCAGCACGATATCCCGCCAACTCTGGTGGACGATATGACCGAGCCGCCACCAACATGTTCTGAGTAGCCTCTAGCTGAGTTCCAATGATGAAGCTGGTCTTCCTATCATAACGAGGAGGCACCGTATTCATGGTGCAATACAGCTTGACGGCCGAATACAGGATCTGTGGCCGAGGTTTGCGAACTGGGGTATTGAAACGAACTCCAGTGCACCCGGTATTGTAATATTGCCAACCCCGAGCTCCATCCAGTAAACTCCTAGCGAACCCCAGACTGCTACTGGGGTTCCGTAACATCAACTGGGTGTAACCAAACTGTCGAGCAAATCGGCTTGGCAGATAGGGCTCCAGATAACACCTATTTTGGTTGCGATAGACCAAGTGGGAAGGTCGGATACTCTGCAACCAACGAAACTGCCATTTCGGCAGAGTGATCGCATCCTCACCAGAGTCTTCCCAATCTTGGTCGGCCTCGAAATCTTTAAAGATGGGACTGACCTTGACGATCTCCCACCCCTGAAGGCAAGATAAGACTCTCCTGCAGACGGGGACGCCAGTGTGCAACCACTTCCTCTTATAGAAGCGGCGGATAAAGGCGTCATCTTCAATGTGATCCTCTTCAGGACCTGGAATCATCACGTTCGGGTGATGCAGAATCAACCATCCCATCAAATTATGGAATGGTAGCTCGGCCCGGGGAAAGTTGTCGTTCCTACCTCTCCTATGGATCACATCATCAGCGAAGGTCCTCAAACCCCGCAACAGTTTACACACCATCGCGGGGAGGAGAGCCAAAGGGCGACCAAAAACCAATTTCACTGCTGGCAAAATGAGGTTCCGGTTTACTGGAGAGCCAGATCCGCCCGAGAACACACAATCTCGGAGCCATATCATCAAGTATGCAGTCAATACTACCTTGGATGACATCCGGTGCACACAATGCAGAAACAACTATACGCATCTTCGCCACTCTCATTTGAACGGGGGGCTCTCTCGTCCAGTTTACTCATTTCGAAAGTTACTTCTGCGGGCTTCAGCCCCTGCGGAGTCGTAAATCGGATCTTTGAGGGGTCCGCCAAATCCTGCTTGAAGACGTAATCCCTCTAAGCAGTTACATGAGGCTGAGACTTACCCTTGTCCTTTTGTTGCATCAAATAATGATGGCTCGCCACCTCTTTGAAAACAGCCATCATCTCCGGGTCCTTCCTTTCCAGAACGACGATCTCTTCGTTTGAGGGGAAGTATTCCTCGTACGGTTTCGAGCCCCAGGGGAGCTTGGACACCTCGTACATTTCATGGAGAGCCAGTCCCAACTCCCCCACTGGGGTAAAGAAAGTGCCAGTCTGGGTATTGAACATCTCCAAGAGTGCAAGAAACATATGCTTGTTGAGATCCACGCCGGCCTGTGTGGCACGGATAGCAGCCGTCAGCCCAATCTCTTTAAGCTCAGCCTTGAACTTCGATAACACCCAAAGGGTCAACTCGTCCCACTTCAGCACGTGGTGACACCAACCTTCAACCCTAAAGCTAACTTTCGGATACATAACCTTCGATGTTAGCATCCGATTGGCAAAGATCGAAGCACTAAAGGCAAAAGTGTCATTAGGGATCTCACTATAAAGGCTCCCAGGACACAAAGTTCGGCAACTGAATGAGGAACCGGCTCGCGAGGCAGCCAAGGTATCCCTTTGATTCGAAGTAACGTCAATCAAAAGAGTACCCCCTACTGCCCCTCCTTGAGAAGGAGTAAGTTCCCATGATATCCTCCTCTTGGAAGCTAGACGGTAGAAGGCCGTCAGCGGCAATTGGCGTTTGAGTTGTCGCATATACAGAACCATACCCTTCGCGGAGAAGAACTAGTCTTTCTTGATCTTCAGTATCTTCACCTCGGTGGAGATCAGTCGGTCACCGAACAGAAAGGCGGGTTTCAAGAAGATCACATCCTCAGACTCGGCAGATTCTAGCTTGCCGCTCTCCATCATACTTTGGAGGAAAACAGGCGACTGATTCTGGATTTGCAGCATTCTCTCATCCAGAAGGACATCATTCAGCAAAGGGATAGTCATCGACACTGACACAACAAAAACAAAAGTCAGGCAAAAAACTTTAGGAAGACAAAATGAGTGAAGCTTCGGTGCATCACCAGGGTCTAAACCCATGCGCGTCAGCAGTGGAGCTTCAGCACATCAACAGGGTTTAAACCCATGCGCGTCAGCAGTGGAGCTTCGGCGCATCATCAGGGTTTAAACCCATGTGCATCAGCAGTGGAGCTTCGGTGCATCATCAGGGTTTAAACCCATGCGCATCAGCAGTAGAGCTTCGGTGCATCATCAGGGTTTTAACCCATGCACGTCGGCGGAATAGCCTCGGCGCATCATTAGGACGGAAGTCCATGTGCGTCGGCGACAAAGAGTTAAGGCACGACAATATGATCTCAGTCATGTGCTCTAAACTTGTCTAAAAAGGTTGAAAGATGACACCCACCCGTCATCGCAGGCCGAACATTGGCCGGAGTTACAATGGTGACAGGAACGTCCACCTCGACGAACTCCGTCGGCTTCTTGCCCTTGCCAGCACCGCCGCGAGGAGTTTTGGGAGCCATTTCTCGCAAGAAGGAAGTTAGGGTTTTTTCAAAAACTCTAAAAAAGAAAGCAAAGAGAGGAAGAACTCTCTCTCTCTCCATCTCACGCCTATTTATAGGCTCAGTCGTACGCATGAACCGATGATGTGTAACCTCAGCCGCCGCTTCGGGTTCTGTGAGGAGATAACTGCAAATAAATCCAAAAAGATCATTATTAATCTTCTTGGTTACCGAAGCGTTATCATTTGCATTTACTGAGAGGAGCATGTGCCCCATCACAGATGCACGGAGCAATCATGCGCCCGAACAGTCATATGCCCCGTAGAAGACGCCACCATGCTTCTTATTCAAAGTATTCCAAAACTTGACAAAAAATTTTGAAAACTTTGAAGGGGGTCTTGTAGAAGCATGGAATTTCAGGACCAAAAATTCTATCCGCCTAACATCACATGCGCCAGGGAGCTCAGAGGAAGTACTTGGCACAGCAAGCAAAAATATAGACATTAAAAGAAGATTTTTTTCATATAAAAGTCTATTACATGTCTTAAAAAGAGCTGTACAAAGGAGGATTTCTACAAAGAAAAGACCCTAAATCTACAGCTAGGCGCAACAACTACCATGCGCTCTCAAACAGGCACATCTCGCCATGTGCTCTCAGCCAGGCGCATCTCGCCATGCGCTCTCAGCCATGCGCATCTCTTCAACAGCTCAGTTATGTGCATCTTCAGTTATGCGTATCCCTTCAGCAGCTCAGTTATGTGCATCCCTTCAGCAGCTCAGTTATGTGCCGTCCTTCAGCAACCCAGACAGGCGTATCATGAAGTGTCAGCATATGCGCCATCAAATGCTTTGACTAATGAAGCATTTATTGAGCAGAACGAGGGTGGCAATCAACCCTCTAGCTGGAGGAAGAGCTCTCCAAACCAAGGAAGAGGAGAGCACCGCAAATCAACCTGCGGCTAAAGGAGCAGCTTTCGACCCAACCGGAATGGGCAACACCCACTCTAGCAGGAGGAAGAGCTCTCCCAAAGCCCAAGAAAGATGATCGGGGCACCGTAATTCCGATCTGTGGCTTTTCCAGCATAACGGAGACGAGGCTCGAGCATCCCGATCTTTGTATGCAACAGGCACCTTCTGCCTGTCTCAGAAGCCCTCGACTCTGACTTTTGGATGTAACAGTCACCTTCAAGTGCATCAATGAAGACAATGCGTCGCATCTTCACCCTCGGGAGCATCTCGTCAATAGAATGTGCTCGGGCAAACAAGTTCATTTCGGAAGGACGTGAGAGAACGAGAAGCAAACCCTCTCCATGCCACTATTTATAGGCCGGGCAAATCAAACCCATGCGCCAAATGGCTGGCTCTTCGAATCCCGTGCAATGAATTTGCATTAAACGGTGATGAACCTGACGCTTCGAATTCAGCCAAGTCAAGAACGGCTATTTAAAGCACTCGAAAAACGTAACAGTCGGGCCCATAAAGACATATCATACAAAGTGGATGCGCCGGCCGGACCGCACATCGTGCTGACGTGCCCAGCTCCCATCAAAGGATGCGCCCCCATGCGTCCCTATGCTCCTAGTGGAACGCCGATCGATGCGCCCACTCAACAACCCATCACCTGTCAAAGAACATTAAATGCTGAAGTCTGACAGAGTTGGCAGCACGTCCCCCGAAGACTGAACAGTTGACAGCTTTTTCAGAAAATGAAGCGTCGCCAACGTAAGCACATCATTACTCCCCTCCGGCGGTTACAAGCCACGTGGCCGCCCAACCAGTTTGCATGTGCCTCTGCGGCCATGCGCCCAAATCTTTTCATACGCCTCAAAAGCCATGTGCCTCAGACTTTTCTCTGATCCCTAAAGACAGAAGTAAAGTCACTACTGAAGCCCCGTATGCGTCTCAAAAGCCATGTGCCCGGACTGGTTCGTGACTCCTAAAGATTACGAGCCAAAGTCTCCTCATGCGCCCAATTCCAGGCGCATCCTATCAGATCACTCCCCACCAAATCAGAGATCTTTGAGCCATGGACCAACGACACGCGTCCTTTGACTTGATTCAGCCTATGAAGGGGTGCTAATCACCCAAGATCTCAGCAACTGAAAGATTTTCTCCGTTGCTACGTGCCAGCTCTGCCGCAGCCTACGACAGCAACGAGAAGAGTTCAACTCCTTAATCAGGACGCACGCCTATGCGCCGCCATCAGCAACTACCACGTGGCGTCCCCACGTACAGGTGCATCCTACATGCGCGTATGAGCAGCCAGCTTGCAAAGCTATAAATAGAGCGATCATCTCCTTCCAACACACACAGACAGAGACGTCGTGCAATCATCAGCAACATATAAGAGAGGCAGATACAGACACTCAACGTCTTCTTCCTCTCCGCAAGCTCCTGCACCTAGAGCAACCCAGATCTTCATAGAACCGAGAACCGTCGTCAGATCGTCAACGGAGTCAACGCATTACCACTTGCTCCATCGGCACAAGGGACCCAGATTAAACAAAAGTGTACTCCTAGGACAACGTCTAAGTCCTACATTGTAACACTGTTCTGTTTGTACTGAAATTACATCAAAAAGATTTTAATGGCAAACAATGTTGTTATCAGGCATGACAGATCGTCGCGGATCGTTCCATATTTTTCGACATAGGACACGGGGTACTGATACTGGCAGAGGATAGGGTACTCCTTCGGTACCTACTGGTGGTACTGCTAGAGGATGGGGTTCTTCTTCGGTACCTCCTACTGGTATCGGCTCTGGATCCTCGTCGCCCAGTACTCCTGTGTATCGGACAGTAGCTCCGCCCGCCACGATGCTACGTGGCATATCTCCTGGGACGAGTAGTTCCAGGCCTGAGACTGCTTCCGAGAGTAGCGTTCCTCCTGCTGATACGACGATGGAGGCAGATGAGCAGATGGTGGAGGCTGCGCCGACGGTCGACCAGTATCAGGCAGATAATGCCTGCGTACCTCCGGAGGAGACGAGAACGGAGATCTGGGCCGAGGTACAAAGTAAGTATTTTGGTTTATCTTTTTTTCTTTGTTTATCATAAATTAACTTTTCTCATGAATATAACATGTTTGTAAAGATATCGTCCCCCGTCGGTACAGAGACGCCTAGGCCAGCTACTGAGGCAAAATTATGGTGGTCCTTGGATAAACTACTCGGATGCTACGGTCGATAGGAAGGCCTACTGGTTTGTGCGCTTCAAGGTTAAAATAGATTTGCTTTTAACATGAATCATTTGATTTATACATATTATATATTACTGAAAAATATTTGGTTTGCGTACTCTTCTAGGATATATTTTTCTATCCACCGAACCGGGCCGAGCTGATCGAGGGGATGTTTTCTACTGTCGCTGCTAAGCTGATCCGCGATGCTATTAATGATCGGAAGGCTCGTGATCGTGCCGGAAAGCCGATCCAAGGTTGGATCACCCCTGATCAGTAGGATGCGATGAAGGCCCGATTCAACGAGCCAAGGTACAAGAAAAAGTTCGAGAAGGCCAAGGCGGCTAGGCAGCATGCCTCGAAGTGGTGCGGTGGGTCGATTCCGATGACGAAACATTTCCGTCATCTGGAATGTATTTTTCTTTCAGAAATATTATTTTAATACAAATCCGATAAATTATTACTAAGATAATATATTTAATTACAGGTAAGGAAGGTCGGTAATTCCGACATGGTGACCGTCTTTCTGGCCACCCATCGAAAGGGAGAAGGCCTTATTTACGAGAGGGCCGAACTTGCCTATGTAAGTATTACAATACTATTTGTTAATTATAATACTTCGTGTTAATTTTAATATAACTTAGTAAATATGCATGCAAATAAATATTCATGTAGTTAGTAATAATAACTATATTAATTAGAGATTAGATATCATAGAGTACTATCCATACTTTCTAGGCCGAGCATCAGAGGCTTCGGGACCGGACGACTGCTAGTGCACCTACTGCGGAAGAGGCTGGTACTTCCTTGCAGCCCACTCAAGCTCCGTCGGCGGACGAGCTGTGGATGA
The DNA here is from genome assembly GCA_029216955.1 of Iris pallida. Taxonomy (NCBI): domain Eukaryota; kingdom Viridiplantae; phylum Streptophyta; class Magnoliopsida; order Asparagales; family Iridaceae; genus Iris; species Iris pallida. The sequence continues at coordinate 13,562,339 of JANAVB010030817.1, read as the reverse complement.
CCGCCGCTGGTGGCCTCCGTAGGGGTACGTATTACGGTACGGGATCCTATGGTGCCCTAGTTGCGAGCCAGTCCTCTAGGGCATCCCCTGCTAGAGTGCATAGTCCACAGCCGTCTCAGGAGTCTGCCCGAGTCCACCAGATGATGGAGTCTCTCCGGGACGAGCTGCTACGACAGATTCAGGACCAGTCTCAGCACCAGTCGGACGAGCCTGCGCTTATAGCACGATTAGATGCGCTCGACAGCAGCATTATGGAGCTCCGGAATATGACTGAGCGGACAGAGCGGAGCGTCACCGATCTTAGAGCGTCAACAAAACGCAGCGTATTAGATCTGCAGGCATCACAGATGACCATGGGCGAGAGGCTGAGATTGGTGCAGGATTCGGTGGCTGATAGCAGTGATAGAATGTTATCTACCATGGATTCATGCCACCAGCGACTTGCAGCGTTGGAGCGTTATCGTCCTCCGGGTGCGCCTTCATCGTCGTCGACTCCACCGGCGCCACTGCCTTCTTCATCGACACCGACTCCACCGACATCACTACCTCCTTCATCGGTGTCGATTTCACAGGAGGACTATGAGCTTTTCTTAGCCCTTCGTCGCGGCGTGCCCCCTCCTGCTCCAGATCCCCAGTAGTCCTAGTTAGGACTGTTTGTATTAAGTGTTTGAGTACTTGTTTTTCTTTGTATTTGTTTGTGACACTTATTTGTTTGTGACACTTGTTTGTTGGTTGCATAGATACATTGGTTATTGGTTGTATAGACCCATGACAATTTGGATATTGGTTTATATATGTTGTGTGGACTTTGGTTATTTTATGTTGTTATTCATTTCATTTGGATGTTAAATTACCGGTATTGAGTGTTCCACCGAAGGGGTCGGCGAATCCAGGGATAAAATGTGCTTGTGTATTGTGTTTCAGATTAAACTGCAGGGAAAAAATGATTCTGTGGAGAAAACTGCATACGACAATTTATTTATTTTTATTTATTTTTCAAATTTAGCGACGTCTACCGACGTTTATCGACGCTTTCCGACGGCACATTGCGTCGGTAGATGTCGTTAAACAGGCATATATTGCCAGGATACCGACGTATAGCGACGTCAGTTTCGTCGGTATGCGTCGGTAACCGTCGGTAGATGTCGGTAACTTTCCCAGGATTTTACCTCATTTTCCCAGGATATATCGACGTATAGCGACATCACAAAACTTCGTTAATTAATATTCCCCAGGATATACCGACGCAATGCAACATCGTAAACGTTGGTAATTTTTCCAGGAAATAACGACGTATAGCGACATCATAAACATCTCTATTTCATCGACGAAACGACGGTAAACGTCGGTATATTACCGACGTAACATTGCATCGGTAAACGTCGGTGTTGGCGACGATCAGTGACGTCTTTCCAAACAGCGACTAAGGTTTCTGCGACAAGAGGAAGACGTCGCTAAATACGTCGCTAAACTGGTTTAGCGACGTCTTTAGGCATTTTAGCGACATCATTAGGCATCGCTAAAATGACTTATTCTGGTAGTGGACAGCTAAATAGTTCTTATTCTAAATCCTTTCGTATATCACTCCTTTATGTACAGATAATTAACTTTAACTTTGCTTTGTGAGTAAGCATTGGATTCCTCAACGGAATACTCATCTAGACCAAGTTGATTTGATCTTAGTGGCTAACAAATGGGAATATGGGTAATTGGACAGGACTGAGAACTTGCTGGAGAGGCATTTTGATTAGAAAATCGAGGGCTGCAGGATGGTTAGTAAAATTGGACAGCATGCCAAATGGTTGATTGATGTTAGTTTATATATAATGTTTATATTAGCATTCGAGACTACTATTTGACTACCCTATAAATATTTCTTTAATTAAAATATGTTAGCAAGGCAATGGTTAGTACTAGGATGTGAACCAAGTGGCTATAAGACCCTTAGTGTTTATTAAAAAGTAATATATCTAGTGATAAGTTAATTGTGTTTAACCGAATTGTACCTATATAACAGAAGGACATCCAGTTTACCATCCACACTTGATCACCCTGAGCAAGGCGATTATACTCCTCGGACTTGTTCATTTTCTTATGTCTTGTATATTCATTCTTGTATATCCTTGTCGACACGATGTATCACGAGATTGTCTTGTATCATGTTCTTGAGTCTGGGAGGGAAAATACTACAGATGTGTAATCAAATACATATTACTATTCATGTGAATAGCTTAGGCCCCGCATCGTGCATGCGGGATCAAAGTCGTACCATTTCATGTTCATTGAATCTACCCAAGCCGATCACACACTCTGGATGTATTTCGATATGTTGCACATTTCAGGTTCATGTTGTATTTCATGTTCAGGTTGTATTTCATGTTCAGGACTCATATCATATTCCCTGTTTTTACTTTTAGTATTCATATTCAAGATTCATGTCTTGTTCTCATTTCTCGTACTTTATATATATTTTTTGTGTTCTTGTTCATATCATGATGTTCATGTTCATTTCCTTAGATATACTTAGCTCCGCTCCTGACTGGATATATTGCAGGTGTACTTACAGGATATCATTCTACCATATGGGCCAGAGCCCGGGATCTTAGCTGAGCAAGATGGAGACATGACATAGCTAGAGGCTTCAGGTTTAGACTGTTTAGCTTTACTCTTAGATATTGTTTTAGAGTTCATAGTACATTTCATTTCTGATGACTAGTACATTTATGATATATGGATTTGTGGATTATGGTGATCTTTCTGGGATTGTGTATAGATGCTGTGATTGTGTATATTTACGTTTATCTGGTTAGATTTCCCTGGCTTGGTACAGCTTACTTCGTCGTGTCTAACGACGAAGGCTGGGCGTGTCCGACTCGTATTCGATTATTCGGGAGCGGGTCGTGACAACTGTCATCTCAAAAACTGTCATAACAATGTCTTGATCATCTCAAACACTGTCATAACACTATCATCACACTATCATCTTACTTCTTTCATTTCTATATGTAGGGGCTTATCAATGCAATTGAAAGACATTTCCCAAATTCAGAACATAGGCTTTGTCTCAGACATTTGGAGTAGAATATGAGAAATTTTTTTTAGAGATATTGGGTTGGTGGAGATACTCAAGAAAGTTGGAAGATCCACATATCTAACTGAGTTCAAGAAGTATGAAAAGGAAATGGAAGAGAAGAGTATTAAAGCTAAGCAATGGATGGATGCTAGACCAGCAGTCCGTTGGAGCAGGGCATTCTTTAAGGATACTTGCAAGTGTGATGTATTGCTCAACAACTACAGTGAGGCATTTAGCAAGTACATCTTTGAAGCTAGAGAGAAACCAGTCATCACAATGTTTGAGATGATCAGGACCATGCTCATGAAGAGGATAGATGCAAAGGCCAAATTGGGAAAAAAGTGGAGGGGCAGACTTTGTCCTAAAATTTAGAAGAAGCTGGAGAAGCACAAGAAGGAATCCTGTATGTGGACAACAGAATATTCTGGAGGTACTAAGGTCCAAGTTAATGGGCCAGGTGGTCAATTTATTGTTGACATGGTTATGAAAATCTGTACATGCAGAAAATAGGAACTATCTGCAATTTCTTGGCAGCATGCTTGTGCTTGCATATTTGGAAATAATGAAAGGCCTGAAAACTATGTTGATGACTGCTACAAATTATCAACTTATAAACTGGTGTACAATCATATCATTTACCATTTAAATGGCCCTGTATTATGGAAAAAACATCCATTTCCTCAAGGTATTCTGTTACCACCTACACCAGTGAAGAAAAGGAGTGGCAGGAAGACAATGGCTAGAAGAAAGGACCCAATTGAGTTGCAAGACAAAGAAAAGTAGAAGACAAGTAACAAAACCATGGCCAAGCTCAGTAAGAAAGGCCTGTATAAAGGAACATGAAGTGTTTGTGGGTCATATGCCTATAACAAGAGGTTCCATGGGATAAATGTAAGTATGTGGATATGTACTTATATTCTAGGTCAAGATTGTTGTATATGTCATGCTTAATTTTACCAATTTTGCAGGCTAGAGGAGGCAGAGACAATGTAAGTGCATAATACACTATTGGAAATGCACAACATACCAGTGAAAGAGGAGAATGCCCAACTGTAAGTGTCCTTTACATTAGGCTACTGAATTTTGAATTTTGTCATGCTCAACTGTATGTGTCCTTTACATTAGGCTACTGAAAGTGTCCTTTACATTAGGCTACTGAGTTTTGATATATATACTTACATTAGGCTACTGACAGTATCCTTTACATTAGGCTACTGAATTTTGATATGTACTTACATTAGGCTACTGAATTTTGATATGTACTTACATTAGGCTACTGAATTTTGAATTTTGGCTACTGACAGTATCCTTACATTTTGGCTACTGACAGTATCCTAATCCTTTAAATTTGGCTACTGAATTTTGAATTTTGGCTACTTAATTCAGTCTCTTAATCCTTTACATTAGGCCTTAACATTAGGCTACTGAATTTTAAATTTTGGATACTGAATTAAGCTACATTTCAGTCCTTTACATTAGGCTACTGAATTTTGATACTGTATTAGGATACTGAATTTTGAATTTTGTATATGTACTTACATTTCAGGCTGGCTCTTCAAGGCAAACTGTCAGTGATTTGAATGTCAATGTCAGCAGTGCACCAACCACACATAGGTGGATGATGGATGTAAGTACATTAAAGTCAGTTATTGGTACATTAGTATGGTATTTGGATACTAAATTCTAACTGTTGTATGAAAATATTGTTGCTTTATTGTTCTCAGGGTACAAGTCAAGTGGTCAATAATACAGGCCTAAGCAGCGTGGGAGCTTCCAACCAATATCGATATTCACGCCTTGGCTCAATTGATGGAGGCTTAGTTGTGGGAGCTTCCAATCAGGATCATAATTTGGAGTTCTCAGCAAGCCAAAGGAGCACAGCAGCAGCCCCAACTCATCCAACTTCAACATTGCCAAGGAATGGGGACAGAGGCACTCAGGGGAAGAAAGCAAGGTGCAGAGTAGTGTCATCAAGATACAAAGTACCATCTAAGAAAAGCAAAAACTGAATTACAAGTGTGTAGACTAATTTGGACAAGACTAATTTTGGAAAAGAATGGTCATAGCACCTGTATTTTGTGGTTCACAACTGAAAGATTTTATTTTTGTCGTATTTCTTTCATAGGTGAACCATTTAGATGTAATGGCATTTGCTGTAATTTTTTTGGTTTCTATCAACTGGACAATTGTGTGGCAATATAGAAGAAGGCCTAATATGTACTGATATTTGGATGTGGTCCTATCACCTGCATTTTGTGTGGCCATATACATGAAGGCTAATATGTAATGAGATGTCAAACTCCTATTAACTGGATTTGTGTGGTTCTACTTTTATGGTTGGTTCTACTTTGTAAATGTGATTCATGTTGGTTGTATATGTTACCTGACAGTTCAGTGGATGAATATGTTAAATGATGTCAAGCTCCTTTCAAGTTGACAAATTAATGCAGTATTTTAAATGCAGTTACCTGACAGTATTTGAGTGGTTGCCACTGGATTTTGTGTGGTTGCAGTTACCTGACAGTTCAGCGGTTCTACTTTGTGTGGTTGCAGTGTTTGTGTGCTTGCATTATGTATCATTGGCTCAATTGCAGTCTTTTAAATGCAGTTACCTGACAAAATTATGTATCATTGGCTCAATTGCAGTATTTTAAATGCAGTTTAGTGGTTCTACTTTGTGTGAAATGATGCTGCAACATTAGTTGAATATGAAAGCTAAAACATATTGTCATAACCATATTCTTAAATGCGATCTTAAATTTCCAATCCTTGTATATTTTAAATATTTTTATAGTAACAAAAATTTCCTCAAACAAATTATTATGTTTTTAAATTTTTTCTTATATAATTACATAAAGTGTTATTTTATATTTTTGTTTAAAACCTTAGACAATTTATGCAATTTCAAAATTTACATGGACACCTCATAGGGACATGTGTCTCCTTTGGAGGAGACTAGAAGGGACACCTCACCCCCTTTTTCTTCTTTATAAAGCAAAGCCCCCCTCTCTCCAACTACACACCCAACACATAAACTCACCACCACCACCCTTCTCCCACCTGTCGTCGCCGCCGCCGCCCGCCTGCCGCCGCCGCCGCCCGCCGGCCACCCCCTCTCCGGCCACCTCTTCATCCTCCACTTCTTCCTCCTTCATTTCCACCTCCAACACCATCATCTCCATCTCCATCCTCTATCACCACCTCCAACATCTCCACCATCATCATCATCCTCATCCATCTTCATTCACTACCAGAATAAGTCGTTTTAGCGACGCCTAAAGACGTCGCTAAATCGACAAATTTTGTTGCTAAAAATTTTTACCGACACAATTACCGACGTTTTGTGCTTGCCGCGGAAATGTAAGTCGCTGATCTTCAAAACGTCGCCAAACGTCGCAAGTACCGACGTATATATACGTCGGTATATTACCGACGTCTACCGTCGTGTCGTCGGTGGATTAGCGACGTGTTTAACGTCGCTACGCGTCGGTAAAAACCTGGGAATTTACCGACGATTACCGTCGTGTCGTCGGTGGTTTAGCGACGTGTACAAAGTCGCTACACGCCGGTAAAATCCTGAAAATTTACCGACGTTTACCGACGTTTACCGTCGTTTAAAATGTCAGTAAATGTCGGTAATTCCTGGGATGATTACCGACATGCACCGACGTTTACCGACGTCCTCCGACGTACAAGGACGTCGGTACCCTGAAAAATTTTGCAGATTTACCGACGTTTACCGACACAAACGTACGTCGGTGGACGTCGGTAAACGTCGCTAAATCTGCAAAAAAATAAAATAAATAAAATACAGAATGTCCATTTCTCCCTACAGTTTAAAAAGATAACCATAACCAATATAGGACTGTTTTTCAAAATCTGGAATATGTAAACCTGAGATTTGGTCTGTACAGTCCCCTCAAAATCTGGAATATGTAAACGCAACATTTGGTTCCCCGTTTTGCTGAACACAGGCCATATACACACACACCCATGTGAATGACACACAATCACACACACACTATTTTCCCTCACTGTACACAGGTTTCAGTCCCTACATACACAGGTTTCAGTCACTCCTACACACACACACTCACTCTCTATCACACACTTGTTACTCTCCCTTTACCTCACTCTTTCTAACTCTCTATCTTTCTATCTTCCTATGTATATATATATATATATATATATATATATATATATATATATATATATAATGTAATGTATATAAATATGTATGTATATGTAATATGCATCTAAGTATATTATGTATATATGTAGGTATCCTATATATTATATTATGTGTGTACCATTATATATATTATATATATGTATGTGTGGTATACATATAGGTAGCCTATATGTATATATATATATGTATGTAATATGTGATTTCCATGTGTAGGCCTAGATGCAATAATAGGTTATGTGATGTTGGTTTTGACTTTGTATTATATAGGTTGTATGGGCTTGATATACTAGCATAGGCTAGTTTAGCCTTGATTAGACTAATATAGACTTGTTAGGACTTAGAACGATTGTTAAACCTAGTTAACATAACCTAGACTTGTTTAGACCTAGAATGACTTGTTTGACCTAATTTAGACTTATTGGACCTACCATAGTTGACCTAGTTTGACTTCTAGGGTTGACCAGAGTTGACCAAGAGTTGACTTTGGCCTAGATTGACTTCTAAACGTAAACCACAGAAGCACATTAACATCCAATTGAAACGAATAATAACATAAACAACAGTATAACACAATATAGCAGGCAACAAATAGAATGGGATCCAACAAATAGAATAGGATCCAACAAATAGAATAGGCACAACCAACAAGTATCCAAATAACCAAGTCTACACCAAATAACAAAGTCTACAACCAAATAACCAAAGTCTACACACAACCAACAAATAGAATAGGATCTAAACATCCAAGTCTACACAACCAACAAATATCCAAGTCACAAACAAAGAATGAAACAAACACAAACAAACAGTCCTAACTAGGACTACTAGGGATCTGGTGCAGGAGGGGCACCGCCGCGACGAAGGGATAAGAACAACTCATACTCCTCAAGTGAAATCGATACCGATGGAGCAGGCAGTGACGTCGGTGGAGTCGGTGTCGAAGAAGAAGGCGGTGGAGGCGGCGGAGTCGACGACGATGAAGGCGCACCCGGAGGACCAGCACGCTCCAACGCTGTAAGTCGCTGGTGGTATGAATCCATGATAGATAACATTCTATCACTGCTCTGGACCATCGAATCCTGCGCCAATCTCAGCCTCTCGACCATGGTCACCTGTTCTGTCGGCAGCTCCATCACCGTGCGCTCTAACCCTCCAACGGTGCGCTCTGTCCTCTCAGTCGTCTCCATGAGCTCCATAATACCGCGGTCGAGTGCATCCAATCGTGCTAGTAGCGCAAGATCGTCCGTAGGATGCTGAGACTGCTCCTTGATCCGTCGTAGCAGGTCGTCACGGAGAGACTCCATCATCTGGTGGACTCGGGCAGACTCCTGGGACGGCTGTGGTCCATGCACACTAGCAGGAGATGCCCTAGAGGACTGGGTCGCAACTAGGGCGCCATAGGATCCCGTACCGTAGTACGTACCCCTACGGAGTCCACCAGCGGCGGTCATCCACAGCTCGTCCGTCGACGGAGCTTGAGTGGGCTGCGATGAAGTACCGACCTCTCCTGCATCAGGTGCACTAGCAGCCGCCCGTTCCCGCAGCCTCTGATACTCGGCCTAGAAAGTATGGATAGTACTCTATAATTTCTAATTTCTAATTAATGTACTTATTATTACTAACTACATGAATATTTATTTACATCATATTTACTAAGTTATATTAAAATTGGCATGAAGTATTAAATTAAGATAACGTATTGTAATACTTACATAGGTCTGCTCGGCCCTCTCGTCAATAAGGTCTTCGTCCTTCCGATGGGTGGCCAGGAAGACGGTCACCATGTCGGCGTTACCGACCTTCCTTACCTGTAATTAAAAATATTATCTTAGTAATAATTTATCGGTTTTGTATTAAAATAATATTTCTAAAAGAGAAAGACATACCAGACGACGAAAATATTTCGTCATCGAAATCGACCCACCGTACCACTTCGAGGCATGTTGCCTAGCCGCCTTGGCCTTCTCCGACTTCTCCTTGTACTTTGGCTCATCGAATCGAGCCTTCATCGTATTCCACTGATCAGGGGTGATCCAACCTTGGATCGGCTTTCCGGCACGATCACGATCCTTCTGATCATTAATAGCGTCGCGGATCAGCTTGGCAGCGACGGCAGGAAACATCCCCTCGATAAGCTCGGCCCGGTGTGGTGGATAGAAAAATATATCCTAGAAGAGGGCAAACCAAATATTTATCATTTATATATAATATGCAAAAATTATATGATTCATGTTAAAAACAAATATATTTTAACCTTGAAGCGCGTAAACCAGTAGGCCTTCCTCTCGTCCGGAGCATCAGAGTAGTTAATCCAAGCACCACCATAATTATGCCTCAGCATGCGGCCTAGACGTCTCTGTACCTCTGGGGGACGATATCTATACAAACATATTATATTCATGAAAAAAGTTAATTTATGACAAAAACAGAAAGAAAAAAATATAAATCAAAATACCTACTTTGTACTGTCGGCCCAGATCTCCGTCCTCCTCTCCTCTGGAGGTGCGCACGCATTATCTGTATGATGCTGGTCGGCCGTCGGCGCAGCCGCCTCGACCGTCGGCGCAGCCTCCGCCATCTGCTCATCCGTCTCCATCGTCGTATCAGCAGCAGGAATGCTAGACGGGCGAGCACTCTCAACATGCCTAGAACTACTCGTCCCAGGAGATATGCCACGTAACGTCGTCCCAGCAGGCCCAACTACTGTCCGATATGGAGGAGTAATCGGCGACGAGGATCCAGAGCCGGTACCAATAGGAGGTACCGAAGGAAAACTCCGTCCTCTAGTAGTACCTGTAGGAAGTTCCGGAGGATCATGACCTCGTCGTCCCCCTCGAAACGCTCCGCGATGACCTGCCATACCTGATAACAGCATATGATAATACAACAAATAATAGAGACTATAAATATGAAAGTACAACAAATAATAGAGACTAGAAATATGAAAGTACAACAAAGACAAGATAATAACCACGACAACATATGATGATACATTCTACAATCAACATCTAAGTCCAGATAATATATTCTAGAAGAAACATCTAAGTTCAGATAAGTATATCTCTCTCAATCATCTTCAGAATAATCATCTTGCTCGTCTTCCTCGACCCCATCTTCCTCTTCCTCCTCATCTTCACTTTCATCTTCGCCTTCGTCGGCTTCGTCTTCCTCTTCGGATAATTCTACATTTTCTACATTATGTGTCGTGTAATGCGTAACTTCTGTGGAGTCCACATCGACAATATTGGTTACAAGAGGTAGCTCGTCCTCCTGGTAAGCTTTTTTATTAATATCAAATGTATCTCTAGCTTTAGTCTTGCATACTGCCCACCAGTCAGACTTCGTTGCTCCCTGTCTCGGATAAGCTGTGAAGTACACGAGCTGAGCCTGAGTTGCTAGGACAAACGGTTCGTAGCCTTGATATCTACGCTTGTAGTTTATATCCACAAGACCATGCTTGTCAATTTTCCAACCTTGATTTTCAATCGGATCGAACCATTCACACTTGAACAATACGATCTTTGCAGGTTCTCTGCCATTATTATATGACAACTCCACAATCTCTCGCAAGATGCCAAAGAAATCATTTCCTGGATCGACGTCTTTGTAGTTCGAAGACTTGATACACAAACAACTGTTTTTCGTGGAATCAAGATCCAGAAAGCTGTCTTTGATCGGAGCATTTGTCGACATGAACCGAAAGCCATTGACACAGTAACTTGGCCATATTTTAACAAAAGTAATTGGTCCCTTGGCAAGAGTTCTAATTAATTCAATCTTGGGTAAAATTAGACGATCGACCTGAATATCAAAGAAGCGATAATAAGTTATTTATTGCGCAGTTGCATTAGAAGAGGCCAGTAATTACCGAGCTACTTACATATTCGCTCAACCAAGAAGGAAAATGACATCTCATTTTTTGTTCTAATGCTTCGTCTATTAGGTAGGGTCTAACCAGCCTCAACTCATCATTATATGTGCTGGAAAACAACGAAGCAACCGCCGATTAGTACAATAATAATAGCTTATACTATTACATTGAGATGACGTAAACTCATCATCCTGAGTTACTTACCCCTCTAGCTTCTCCACTTCATCCTCGTCGCAATTGAGTAATACATACAACTGAGCAGCCCTTAGCTCTTCGTCATTCAAATATCTCTTCTTCATTTTCCTCGAAGGCTTTCCGGACACATTGAATACTTTCAGTATTCCATCATTAATTTCTTGATATCTGTCGTCGTTTTTCGGAGCCCTCATTCTATTCGTAGCAACATGAGGTTTGAAATAGGAGGAGCAGAAATTTGTAATCTTCTCGAGAATATAGGCTTCACAAATAGAACCCTCGACCCGAGCCTTATTTTTCACCTTTCTTTTTAGGTGATTCAAATGTCGCTCGAACGGGTACATCCATCGATATTCGACAGGTCCACCAACACGTGCCTTGTAGGAAAGATGAATCGGCAAATGCTCCATAGAGTCGAAGAATCCAGGAGGGAACACCCTCTCTAGCTTGCACAGTGTTACCGCAATATCCTTTTCTTGTTTTTTAAGACGATCAACGAGCAATTTCTTAGAACAAAGGTCCCTAAAGAATATGCTAAGCTCCGTCAATGGATCCCAAACTGCCTGCGGTAAAAATTCCCGAAATACAATCAGAATTAACCGCTCCATGAATACGTGACAATCATGACTCTTCATACCTGTCAGTTTATTCTCCTTGAGGTCGACGCATCTTCTCAAGTTCGAAACATACCCATCTGGAAATTTTAGACCTTGAATCCACCTACAAAGCATCACTTTATCCTCCTTCTCCAGTGAGAAAATTGCCTTAGGCTGCTTCAACTTCCCATTCCCGTCCTCTATCAAATACAATACAGGACGTCTACATATTTCTTCCATGTCCAATCTAGCCTTTGGATTGTCTTTCGTCTTCCCCTTTACGTCCATTACAATATTAATTATGTTGTCAAACACATTCTTCTCGATATGCATGATATCAAGGTTATGTCTAATCAGATTGGTGCTCCAATATGGAAGATCCCAGAATATACTCCTCTTCGTCCAGTTATGAGTGCGACCAAATTCGTCACACTTGTAGCCCGTAGCAGGCTGCTCAATAGCTCTTGGTAAATCTTTTACCTCTTCCCATATCGTGTATCCGGGCCACCTTGGTGGAGGATTAACCTTCTCCACAACGCCAGCACGAAAAGCATTCTTGTTCCTCCGGTACGGATGATCCTTCGGCAGGAATTGTCGATGACAATCGAAGAAGCACGGTTTGCCTCCGTGTTTTAAACGGAAAGCCTTAGTACTGTCCATGCAATACAGACATGAAAGACGACCATGCGTGCTCCATCCAGATAACATTCCATAGGCCGAAAAGTCGTTGATGGTCCACATAAGTGCTGCCCGCATCTGAAAATTTTGTTTTCTAGATACATCGTACGTGTTGGAACCTACTTCCCACAGCTGATTCAACTCATCAATCAATGGCTGTAAATACACATCGATGTTCCTTTTCGGATTGTTCGGACCTGAGATAATAACGGTGAGAAACATATACGGAGTCTTCATGCACATCCAAGGCGATAGATTGTACGGGATGACGATTACAGGCCAACACGAATACTGGGATCCCGAAAGTCCGAATGGGGTAAAACCGTCGGAGCAGAGACCCAATCTGACATTACGCAGATCAGAAGCAAAATCTGGATACTCTCGATCAAAGTGCTTCCATGCTTCTCCATCAGATGGATGATCCAACACTCCTTCGGTATGTTCCCGCTTATGCCAACTCATGTTTTCTGCAGTTTCCTTCACCATAAACAACCGCTACAACCGCGGCGTCAACGACAAGTAGTGCATCGAAGAGGTAGACTTCCTGGCACCGACAGACTTTCCTCTACCACATGCCTTGTAGCGATCGACACCATAAAATCTGCAGGCATCTTCATCCTTGTCGTCTTTGTAGTACAACATGCACCCGTTGCGACAGGCATCGATTTTTTCGTATCCCATCCAGAGCGATCTAACCATCCTCTTAGACCGGTAGAAGTCTTTAGGAAACTTCGCACCCTCAGGCAATATTTCTATAAGCAACTCCATAAGACGGTTGTAGCAATCTTGCGACATGTTAAAATCGGACTTGATGCTCAACAATCTTGTAACCATCTCCAACGGTGAATGATCCCCACAACCAGGATATAATAGAGTCCTTGCATTCTCCAGCAACTCCATGAACTGTGCAGCATCGGGGTTCGGTGCCTCCTCAGGTGCATCATGATCATTCGGATCGAAACTAGGCCCGGCCGCATCAAAAACCATGTTCACCAACCCATCGTCGTAAGGAGCGTTGTTGTGGACATCCACATAAGGCTCGTACTCCGATGCTAAAGACACAAGTTCTCCGTGCTCGCTCCACTGATAGTAATTCGGCGTGAAACCCTTCGAGTATAAATGATACGTGACATCCCCCGAGGGCGTTGGGCCCGAGGCGGGGGGTGCACTGCCCGAGGCGGGGGGCGCACTGCCCGAGGTGGAGGGCGCACTGCCCGAGGCGGGGGGCACACGGCCCGAAACGGCATGCGGCGCGAGGGGAGCTCGCAGACGGAGGGGCGCATGGCCCGGGGAGGGTGCTGCCTCAGCTCCGGCGGGCGATAGCGGGCACGCCGGCGGGAGCAGCGGATGAAGACGCGGTGGGCGGGAGACGCCGGCGGACCGGGCGCTGCGGAGAGCGGAGGGAGGAGGGAGCTAGGGGCTCGACCTCCGGGCGAGGCCGACCGCCGGCGAGGGGAAGAGGAAGGGGCCTCCTATATATATATATATATATATATATATATATATATATATATATATATATATATATATATATATATATATATATATATATTTTATATGGACACAACATGACACAATATGAGATACTTTGAAGGATAATATGTATGGACACAACTTGACACAATATAAGGTACTTTGAATGTTAATACATATATGGACACAACAAGTGGACACCACACAAATGATGCTTTGAATAAAATTGGACACAACATGTAAATACAACATGGACACCTTGCTTAAAGATTTATGTATAAATACACAAACGAATAGTTACGTGTGTAGAGAGGGGGACAACTTACATGTATACAAGCACATAATCTACTAAAACTTTTATATTGAGAAGGGTGGATGGTCATAATTCAAGTTTTATATATATATATATATATATATATATATATATATATATATATATATATATATATATATATATATGTTTTACCACTTTGTATGACCACAAGTAGGAATTCTCATCATTTAAGGGTTTTATCAACCATGAGTATGAGTAATATATTAAGGAATGCCTTAAAATTGACTTTGTGATAAGTATAATTGACAGATTATTAATTTAATATAATATTCAAATCTGTCCGGATTTTAAATCAAGTTTAACGGACCATTTTATCATGAACGTGTGGTTAGAAAAGACATTTATGAATACCGGATTAACCGGATAACAAACTTGTTCATTTTGCTAGTTTACACTTCAAGGGGTTAAGAATATGTAGTATAAATTGAAGTAGAGAATATTAGATTTTAATTTTGGAACCTATTCACAACATGTAGTATTTTAATAGCATTGTGCAATAGATATGTGTTTACTTGGATTGTGTAGCACAAAGGAACATTGCAATTAAATAAAAGACTAGCATGCTCAGGTATGAAGGAAATTCTACATTTCGAATATTTATTTATTCTTATTCATTAAACTGCATGAGTATCCGTTGTTGAGAGTTGCTCCACCGAAGGGGTCGACAAATCCAAAATATTATCTGCGTGGTTCCGGTGTTGAGAGTTGCTCCACCGAAGGGGTGGCGAACCCGGATTTTAATTATATAATATATTTGTCTCTTGTGAATTTTCGGAGTCACCCTATACAAAGGAGACTTTGCCAAAAATTTTGAAAAATTCAAAAGATAGTCAAATTTCCGACTTTCAGAAAAATTGAATTATTCCCTAAGATCTAAAGTCATTGGGCGGGGGAGAACAACCGGAATATCCCTAAATAGTCCCATAGCACAATTAAAATTAAAAAGCTGATCAGTAAATTTTCTACTCATTCGTAAGGCCATGCGAATCGAGTTTGTGAGGCTTAGCTCACGTATTTCCGTTTGCTCAAGGGAGACAAACTAAGCCCAAGGGAGGCTCTTATTTCGTTTCCTCAAGGGAGGCAAACTAAGCCCAAGGGAGGCTCCCGATTATTACATCTATTTCGACAGTAACATCAAATAGGTGATTGTTAAGCCCAAGGGAGGCTCCAGGCCGGATACTAAGCACCATTCCGCCAAATTCACAGCCTGATCCCAGATTAACGGGATTGTTGATGAAAAATTATTTAGATGAATATTCAGGAGTTGTTCTCCAAATTGCATTGCATTCTAGGTTTAGTCCTTCAATTTTATCTCATTCTAGAAGGAAATTACCCCATTTTAAATAAAGCCAAAAAGGACGTTTATACTACTTAAATGAATGAAAACTATAACAATGTAAAATTGCATATTTCTATTCTTTAATAGAAAATCTTTATGTTCCATTCCTTATTATATTTTTCTTAACCGTTTTTGGCTGAGAAGCCGCTATCAGGTACTGAAGGACAACTGGAGATCAATGATGTGATGATACCATTGAAGACGTTCAAGTTGGAACAAGAATTTCTTTTTCTCTACTTGTTTAAGGTATAATTGTATTAATTATAGTTGGGCTCAAAATTGTACTGGGTAGAAATAGTTATGTTCATGTTCAATTAGTTAGAATGTCTTAGTTTTAGATTATTGCTGACTTAAATTTATGTAAGTTATGACCTGCTTTTACCTATGCACGAACCTTACGGGCGACAATCGCGAATATGGGTACTGGAGTATTCGTATGTCGCGTAGCCTGGGGATGATGTTACGTACCCGGCTCGCCATAATTCTGGGAGCGGAGCATGACACATATGTTGCAACTAATGATACATAATTCAAGCTAGAACATTAGTTCAATGTGAAATGATACATAATTTGATGACTTCAGCATCATGGAGTGTTTGATAACAAAAATATGACTCAAAACATGACTTCATCATTCAATACAGAACCATTACAATAAAATTGAATCTCAGAGATGAAAATCCAGAACCATTCAATATATCATTCAATACAACATTAAAAAAAGGTCACAATTACAGAGAGATGAAAATCCAAAACTTGCTTACAATTGCAAAGCCATTACAACTTCGATCCATAAACTACAACTTTTCTAGCCATTACAACTTCAACTAGTATGTTTTTATCATTACAAGACAAATACGAGTTTACAATTACTCCATCTTAAATCTTCCAAATTTCTTCAAAATAGAACCATACATTTTAACTTGTCGTTGCGCTACACGGTGTTCAATTTCAACTTCCAATAGGATCTCCTTCATGATATCCTTGCCTTGTCCCGAAGAAGTAGTAGCTCCATCATCCACCATTTTCTTCTTTGTCTTCGAGGCCTTAGCTTGTTGCATCCATTCAATGTATTCACAACCGAAATTTTCCCTCTACACGTATTGAAAAAAGAAATTACATTGTAAGTTACACATTAATAGCAAAAAATAATAATTAAGTTATATTAATGTACAAAGAAAAGTAGGTTTCACTTACACTAGTAGATAATGGACAACAATATAATTTTTGACCTAAGCTCCTAGGCACCTTTGATGTTCGTATTTTGCAAAATCCGGCTTCGCAACGACATAACCGAAGTTCATCAGTCCAATACCAAAAATCACATCCTACCTCCTTTGCATATTTTAAAAATTGGCGCCCACGATTCCAAGGTGTATTTGCAGTGAATAATTTGCACAGAAAAGTTACTTCGCAATAACATGGGATCTTCGCAAGATCCCATTCCATTTCACTTGCTTCATTTGCTGTAATTTGTGAGCATAAATATTTTTAGGATCGGCTTTTCTTTTATTTTAGGGTTTCCACAATAAATTATTGTATGGTTCCCACAATAAATTATTTTAGGGTTTCCATAATAATAACTACTGGTTAGGATTTTGCTAGGGTTTTCATTTACTTTGGGGTTTTTCAAATTTTAGGGTTTCCGTAATAAAGAGAAAGAAAGTGAGATTCGAAAAAGAAGAAGAAAAAGAGGATAAGGAAGAGAGGTACCCATCTGCGAATGCTCCAGTAGCTTCGTCTTCAGCCGCTCCGCTCGTCTCCTCGTCGTCCGCGTCTCTCGGCAGCCTCGTCTTCTCGTCGGCCTATGTCAATCTTCGAATAGAGAGAGAGAGAGAGAGAGAGAGAGAGAGAGATAAAGGTCAAATATGGTTATTCTAAGTTGGGTGTACAGGTGGACTGCACACGTGTATACTTAGTTTAGGAGTTGGCTTACCACGTCATATTTCTGTTAGCATAGGAACTGGAAAGTTAGCACAGGGACTGTAATACACCTTAGCGGTGCTATAATTATATATTATTTATATTTACAACAACAACAAAACGTAGCATACAATTAATATGGTAAGATTTGTATGTACCATGAGTTTTTTTTTTTTTTTTGGTATAAGAAAATATTCGAGATATTTAATTTTAGCATCTCACATATACATAGATATTAGAATTTAGATTTTAAAATTGACCGATGTTAAAATTTGAATCTCAAAATTACTGTTTATATAGACTAATAAACAGTAATTTTAAAATTCAAATTCAAATATTGATTAATTTTAAAAATTAAACTCTAATATATATATATATATATATATATATATATATATATATATATATATATATATATATATATATATATATATATATCATATGTGCACGTGCCTTGCACGTATTTTAATATTTTTTAATTAGTTTAGAAAGACTCTTTAGGAAGACCAAAGGATAGTCTTCCTAATTACTAAGTTGTCCTTATTAAAATTAATGAACTATTTTTAATTAATATAAGTATGTAAGGATATTTTCGGAATTCAAAAGTTTCACCATCTAAGTTTTCCTATTATATAGTAGAATATATATATATATATATATATATATATATATATATATATATATATATATATATATATATATATATATATATATATATCAAATTCTAATATTGATTAATTTTAAAAATTAAACTCTAATATATATATAAGACTCTAAAATTAAATAACGTAAAATATTTTGAGCTTGGAGTGAGTATCGAGTCAAAGGACAGACCGTCTATCATTGCGTAATGTTGGTCCAGAAATTGTCTTGGTCCGAACCGATAATTTGTATCATTGCAGCTCTGTCACAGCTGTCAGAGGGCCAACTCTTGTGATTGGACAGTGCATTTGGTGGGTGGGACCCATTCCCTGCGACATGAGCGCGGTGGAGGATCCAATAGTGAGTGACTCGGACTGGATATCAACTCAGTGGGGTCCACTCGCGGAAACGATTCGTTCCATCAATTATTGGTTTCTTTCTACAACTTTAGTTCATATGTTTGGTTCATCTGGCCGGTCCGGTTTTTTTTGGCCACCCCGAATCCCGGGTGGGACCGGCACTGATTTAGGCCATAGTTTTGTTTTCATTTGTAGTGGAAACATTTGTTTCGTTTGTTTTATGGGCATCTTAATTGGAACAAATACAAACAAACACGGATTAATGTTTGTCAAATTTTTTATCGTATAAAATTGTTCAAAAATGACAAATACCAAACATCCGTGACAGTACCATTTAACATTTATCATTTAAAATTGCGGGCTTTGAATCAAAGAAGACGACAACAAATATTCTAAGAGATTCAACAAATATTGTCCAAAACTTGAAACTTATACGTAACTTCCATCACCATCTATGCATCCATACTCCATTGCATCGACAAGGTCCATAAGGGGAGTCGGACCACTCGAAAAGTCGTGGGTCAATCTTTTTAGGAAAATGTGAAGTCTACAACCACATGTTTACAACCTTCTAAGAGCATCTCCAACCCTATTGTGGGTTTGGAAAAAATGGTTGCCACATAGGAATGATAAGCTTTTTTTTTCAAAAGTACTTCTCCAATGCAAATGTGAGATAAAGTATGTAGTTGACATGGCAATGACATGGCAAGGACAATGTGAAGTTGGTTGTCTAGATCTAGACAATGCACTTCACAATGTCTTTATGTCCACATCATCAATTGTGAATAAAAATATTCATAAAAAAAAGTAGAAGAGTAAAAGTTGTCTTGGAAGTTGTAAAAAAGTTGTAAAAAAATATTTTGTAGCCTTCTCAATACTTTTGCATTGGAGAAGAGTTTTCAAACTCATTGTCATTTTTGAACATAATCTTGCCACATATACAAGACATTGTCTTGTGTCTCTTGCCACCTAAGAATCACAACACAAAACAAGACAATAGGGTTGGAGATGCTCTAACCTCTCTCTCTTCCACTCCTTATACATGAGTCCCATCTCATCTCTCACCCCTTGCTACATGTGCTTCATGGGACCCCACCATTTATCTTCCTCCTTCAGTCGAAGTCCGACACGTGACGGATACGTGACGGTTGTAAAGAGATTGTAAACATTTGGTTGTAGGCATAGCAAAGCTCATCTCTTCAATGTTATGACAAAACAAAGTTGTGTTGGTGTTTTTGCCTTTGGACTAGGAAAGATAGTCCCACATCGGCTACACCAAATGGTGAGTATCTCAATATAATGCATTGCTTGTGTTGAGGTGTGCACATGAGGTGTGGTGGGGCACAAGTGTGTACCATGTGGGAGTATTTTTCTAGAAGAAAAAAGAATTAATTCCAACAAGGATGCAAGTTAATTTTTGTTGTACGGACTCGGACTCGGACACGGACTCCAGGATGTCTCGTGCATGCACGGGAGTGTTCGGGGGGTAGGCGTGGACTGGCACACTTCTATGCTGATTGTGGGATGATCTAAAATATCAAACTCTATTTTTGTTGGTATTTTAGTCCCATGTCGGATATGAGAAGAGGTGAAGTCTCACTCCACTCTATAAATAGAGCCCCTTGGCCTCCTTTGGAAGTGTAATGTCCCAAATTCGTGATACGTATTTAGTGTACGTATACGTGTTTTGGACCCATATTTTATTTTATTTTAGTCATGATTAGTTACCTTGGTTTATTTTGCATTGGCTTGATTTTTATTGGCATTAACAGTTCAATTGGTTTTAATGGTTCATTGGTTTATTATTTTGGATTAGTGAAGCTTGGGTTTATTTCATGATTCATTTGGTTTAAATTGCTAGAGAGAGTTATTGGCCTTGACTTGGTTCAACATGACTTGGCTTGGCTTGGTTCGGTTTATTTTGGTTTGACATGGTGAACCACCCCCTCACATAAATATCAAACTTCCCCTCTCTCTCCACATTTTTATTTTCTTCTTCTTCCTCCTCTCCACCTACACCCAAGCTCTAGGCAAGTTGCATCTTGCTATCACTTAAGGGGTACATTTTATTTGTCTAATAGCTTTATTAGCTCATTCTAAGTAACATTAGAACTTGAGTTTTCTCCATTTGGAGCTTGGAATTTTGTAGATCTAGGTTTGAAGTATTTTCAGATTTTGGTGGATTTGATCTATAAAACTTGTTCATTTTCATGTTTTGATTCTTCCATGTTAAAGAGAATTTAATTTTACACAACTTAGACCTTTGCAAATTAGATTTTCATTGAGATTTGACCTAGTTATGGTCTTTTGAAATTTCGAAATTCCATGGCCATTGCTCTCAGCTTTGGGGAAGATGATCTTCTATCCCGGGCGCAATCCAGCCTGTCCAGTGCTCTTTAGCGCTGGCGCAGTCCATCTAGCCAGTCCAGTGCTCTTTAGTGCTGGCGCAATCTATTGCTGCGCAATCCAGTGCTGGCGCAGTCCAGTGCTGGCGCAACCTATTGCTGCGCAGTTCATCCTCTGCGCAACCTATTGCTGCGCAGTTCATCCTCTGCGCAACCTATTGCTGCGCAGTTCATCCTCTGCGCAATCCATTGTTGCGCAACCCGATCCTGCGCAATCCATCCTCTGCGCAATCTGACCCCTGCGCAGCTCACTCCTGCGCAGTTGGCCCCTGGTGCACTTGACTCCTGCGCAATCCAACCCCCTGACCCCTTGCGCAATCTATTGGCTCTTGGAGATTTGGTTTTATTTCTCTAAGCTTGGCTCTTCTATAGCCCTGTATATTGATATTTTATTAGATATTCTACGCCCATTTTATATCCTTACGCCTTTTGTCATGAACTTGATTTTGCTTAATATGTTTGGAATGACTATTGTACATGGCATGGTATGACAATGAACTTGCATAACACGACAGTGACCCATAGTGGTGCACTCCTGACATGACCAACCTGACATGATAGTGGCCCGTCGTGGCGCACTCCTGACTTGACATGACCTGATAACTTAGCTTGACTTGTCTTGACACCGTGGGTGGTTCTTTCTTGCTTGCTTGTTAAATCCACTTGTCCAGTCTCGCACCATGTCTAGGATGGGACTCCTGAGTACCACGGTCAGGGGTACCTATTGAAATAAACTAAGGTTAGTGATTAGAATAATTCAGTAGTCATGAGAGATTTTCCCCAGTTACAGGCGATCCCGTTATCCCGGCCACAATTGTTGGACTTGTAGCCTGCCGTCGAGTAGGGCACATTTCCAGCCCACTGTCATGTGGGGCACACCTAATAACTCTTGATAATTGCTTAATGAATCCCAGTCGCCTGGATAACCTGGATTAGCTGCAGGGCTTGTGGCTGGTGGAACATCTCATTGCATCTTGATAGTAACTAGGATTGTGACAACCCTAGTTAGTTAATGTAGAAAGCCGTAGGCAATGATTGGCCGTGATTGAATGGATGGAGTCTAGTCCAGTATGGTATTGTCTAGAATTGATTGATTGCAGGATTGTACCAGAATGATTGGAAGATTGTCACTATAATGATTGTCACTCCAGATTGTTACTTGACCTGATTTCTTATATTCATCTTGCCGATAAATGGTGAGAGAAACCAAGTTCCGTTCAGACGAAGGGTTACAACCCCGGTCCTTGTTTGGTTTACGGGTTGTAACCTAGCTATCTGAATAGTCCCCTGGTTATCTCATCGTATATCATCCTGACATGCTTTTCCATATGTCCTATCTTTTATTGATTCTGTACAAGAATGTCTTTTATATATCACTTACCATGTTTCTTCTTCGTTTTCTCTTCATATATTGTCCCACTATGTTTTATTTAGCATGATTCTCCAGTTCTTTTATGTCAATGATGCTTCACTTAGTTATTTTCTCTGATTGGGATAAGTGCATTGGTAGTGCACAAACCCCAACTGTGTTACTTATTATTTTCTTACCTGTTGAATGCTAATGATTTGTTGGTTTTAGTCCTTAAGTGAAGCCTCCTTTGTGGCACTTGCTCTTTCTGGGGTATGACCCAGCTGGTTTTGTATGGCCAGATACCGGAGCAGCAGCAAAGGATCTACCTGCTTTCCAGCCCGATGGTGGTCACCAGGCGTAACCAGGGTATCGAGTGGGTTTCTTTTTGTTCTCCCACTGTAATATTGTAAATTATTCTTTTGAGGCGTTTAGCCGACGAGCAAGTGTTAGCTCGATTGTACTTACTTACCGTCTGCCTACGGGCTGTAACATGATTGACAAGCCCCAGGGGTTGATCATGTATGACTGAACTCTTGCTAGTCCTTACATTTTGTACGACTAGCTTCATGATCATCTGGATATGTAATGTTTGGGACGCCTTACAATTGTATATTTAGTGATCTGATATCTTGTTACTATTATTAGTTGGTTGAGATTGAGACAATAGGCTATTTTATGACCTTAAGAGACCGATGGATTGTAGTGAAACCCTCACATATCTAGACAGCCGTGACCGTATAGCGGTGTGGATTCCATTCCGTTATACGTAGCTGGCTATGTCTGCCCCCGCTCTCCAGTATTCTGGTTCTGGGGCGTGACAGGAAGATACACAAAGGAGAGAGTTAAGTGAGTCTATAAAGTCCAGGAAGCCCGTTCAAGTCTCAAATATTGACTTACGAGCGTTCCAAAAGTTCTTCGTGAACTTACTGGTTCCTGGAAGCAGACCGTGTTGGGGCGAATCTTTCTTTGAGCAACGGTGATCTTAATCACCCCAGCAAGAACCTTTACTCTTCTTCTTTCTTCTCCTTCATCTGAGTTGTAACTCAGTTCTGTCCGTCTGCAACTGCGATTGCAAGGAAGAACGTGAGATTTATTTTCTGAACTCAGTTCTGTCCGTCAGCAATTGCGATTGCGAGGAAGAACGTGAGATTTACTTTCTGATTATTGTTGCTTTTGTAATCAGATTCATATTATAGTATTTCTCTTGGATATCGAGAATAATTAGAAGGTGAACGTTTGTTGAACCTCTGATCTCGACATCGAGTCTACCATCTTTGATCAAGTTCCGGGACTAACAAGTTGAAGTAAAACAAGTGCAACTAGATACCCATACATTAGAAACATTTTGTAATCATTTTCTTGAACAAGTCAAGCAAAATCCCGGATCATTCACTACACAAACAGTAATACTAATCAATTACAACTACTTAAGATGTTTCTGTTTGTAGACTATATTGTAAGGAGATCCCTTGATGTTATTATCTTGTAGTATATCCTAATAGTAATCAATTACGAAAAAAAAAAATGTATGAGATGACCATAATTTTATTAATATCTTATACCTTCTTCCAATATTTAGTTTACTTCAAATGACATTACAACATATTGATATTTGTAAATCATGAACCTAGTGCATTATGATATTTCATTGGATTGTTTGAACCTGTATTGTACTAGTACAATTATGCTAGTCAATTTCTTTGACTTCTACGTAAATTTGAAGCAAAATTTTACTTGTAGGCTATGATATATAATGTTTAAAAATAAAATTTTATTTTGGGAAAAAAAACAAAAGGAAAAAACGAATTAATCATAAATAAAGTTTTAAGCTAGAGATATAATATAATACATTAATTCATCAACGAAATAAAGATGTAATATTATTTTCTGTTTAATAATTTGATAAATGCTTATGTGAAGATATTTTTTAGGTAGTAACTATTGAGTAATTAGTATTTATTTTATTTTATTAATTTTTTAATTTCACTTAAGAAGCTCGATTTTTTTTGGACATGTCCTTTTTCATATTCAACAACTTTGAACTCTTGGGTTTTTTACTTTTGTATTTTTATTCCTTTTTCTTTTCTTTTCCACATGGAGAAGGATATGTTATTATTATTATTATTATTATTATTATTATTATTATTTTGAGGAAAGAGAAGGATATGTTATGTAAATAATAAAATAATAAACTATGATACCTAACGGAACATTGTTAGATATCAATTGTTAAGCCGGCCCACAAGGGCTACCGGTAGGGACAGCGGTCAGGAGGGTGTTGATTATAGAAATGTTCAACATAGTTGCAATGGGCTGATAGCCACAAGGCCCATGACTCACTCAATCGGGCTTTCATAATTGACATTATGATTGTATTTTCATATATTAAATTTCCTAAAATGATAACACAACTTGGACTAAAGCACAGAATGACAGTGAATAAATAAGTTCTGGTAACACTACAATGTCACTTTTATGGCGTTATCAACCTCACGAGACATGCATGAAAACAAATGAGTGATATTCTCTTAAATTTTATGGCTTATCAAAATTATGGACGTTTAAATATGGAAGATGATGTAGTATTTGAGCAACATTCATCATCCATGGAAGATTGATGTATTACTAGACAGATTGAGAATGCAATCCACGATCGTCTTCTCCACTAATAATGTGGAAGATGATGTATTACTAGAAAGGCTGGTCCGGAAGACTGGGTTGCCCTAGATAGTTTTTGTTGTCCCTTGATTCTTATTGTACGTGGATCATGGTAGGCATGAGCATTATTCGATTTTGGACCGAAAATCGAATCGAACTGGACCGAATAAGAGATTCAGTTCGATCTAAAAAAAATTCTGTTCGGTTTCGATTTCGGTTCAAAACCGAAAACGCAATAAGAAAATTGTGTGTGTGTGTGTATATATATATATATATATATATATATATATATATATATATATATATATATATATATATATAAACTGAAAAATCGAATAAACCGAAAATCGAACCAATTTAATTCGATTCAGTTTGATTCGGTTATGGGCCAATTCGGTTTGGTTTCGGTTTTGCTTATTTGGCTTTTGGTTATTCGGTTCCATTGGTACCGAATTAACCGAATGCTCACCCCTAGATCCTGGAGGGTACCAGCGACCCTGACATATATACCTCTCCTCGATAGCCACAAGAGTCACTCGAGTTCGATGCTCTTCTAGTATGTATTTTGTAAATAACGGTTTTTGTTGAAATATGTTGGCGATGTCTTTGGTAAATGCTCTCCACATCTTATTTCCATCTCTATATGATTTTGTGATCTCTCATCATTCATTAGATCGAGTGGTGTCCACCAGGGCCGGCCCTGAATTCATGCGGGTCCTAAATAAACTTTCAAAATGGGGCAATATAAACTGGACCCATATATAATATACAAAGAAAAATAAAAACTGAAATAAAAATAAATTAAAAAAATTTGTTACAACCAATAATTGTTTTGGACATCTAGTATACAAGTTTAACATAACAACCTTGGACCTCTAGTATATATATGCTCAAATTAAAATTTTTGGACCCTCATATTTCATGGAGCTCTGGACGGTCGTCCTGGCCAGAGCCGGCACTGGTGTCCACTATTTCCCTTGTCAATACAAAGTATTGTTGTAGATTTTTCTCGAAATCTAGTACACGTCTATGAAAGACTAAACCGTGCACAAAAGTAGATGTATAGCAAGTACGTTAAAAACTTGCTAATATTTTTCGACGATGGATAAGAAAACAAAATACAATGAAGTTCTTAGTAGAGGAATCCGCTGGAATGACAGCAATAGAAAACTGCTGAAAAACTACTAGCAAATTTGTTGTTGATTATAGAACAAAACAGTGCCCCGAAAGGTATTAGTAGTAAAAACAGCTGAAATGTTTGCTAATCTGGTTAGCAGAAAAACATGTTGGGATCGTCAGATCTACCATTGCTCTGTTGGAGTGGGTGGGGTTCCCAACCTATGTGGAGAAGACCCCGGAGTGCGACGAGCGCCGTCCGATGTCGGAGAAGCTCGGGAAGTAGGCGACGGAGTTGCTGCTGCTGCTGCTGGAGCTGCTGGAAGCAGGGGATCCGAGTTCAGGCCGAACTCGGTCCCAGGCCGAGTTCTGGCCGAACTCGGTCTGGCCGTTCCAGGGTTTGGCCAGTAGGTGCTGGTTGCCCCACACAGAGTTCTGGTCGAACTCTGTGTCGTCGGGGGCTGAAGCGGATTTCTGGATGAGTTTTCATCATTGGATCTAATCCAACGGTTCAGGTTGGTTGCGGGATTAGGGAGTTAAGTTGAGTTTTCTCAACCCTAATTCATTATCGTATGATCGCAACGCATTGGACAACACAAGTTTGAGAGAGGAAGGAGGCAAGAGTGCCATTACAACTTCGGAGAAGAAGACGGAGGATTGAAGGTCGTTGTTCGAAGGAGATCGTGTTCGGGTAATCTCTACTCGTCGTTCTCGCTCTTCGTAGCCTTGTAATCATTGTTCTTATCTCTGAGTGTTGTGGGGATCCGATTTGGATCGGGAGGAGTTTGTAGAGGGTGTAATTCTTCTATTCCATTAGTGGAGGCTTCTCAGGGTTGGACTCCGATCGTCCCGTGGTTTTTTCCCGCAAGGGTTTCCACGTCAAAAATTCTCTGTGTCTGCGTGGATTGTTTTTGTGTGATTGTTTTTGTGTGATTGTTTTTGGGTTCGTGCGTTGTATTGCTCGGTCCTCTCGCAGGTACTCTCCGGTTTGGGGAAAGGTTTTCGCGTTTCTTTCCCAACAGAGTGGTATCAGAGCTTTGGGTTCAAAGGGTGTCAGGAGTTGACAGAGGAACCAGAGAGGAGAGATGGACGCGAAGCCGGTGCGCATGGTGAATCTGAACGGCACAAACTATCATTATTGGCGGAGCAAGATGAAGGATTTGATGTTCGTCAAGAAGCTGCATCTGCCCGTATTTGCATCCGAGAAGCCCAGTGATAAATCCGAGGAGGACTGGAAATTCGAGCATATACAGGTGTGCGGATACATCAGGCAGTTCGTTGACGAGAACGTGTACAACCACGTTGCCAATATTGAGCACGCGAAGACGTTATGGGATAAGCTGGAATCTTTGTACGCGAAGAAGACCGGGGTAAACAAGTTATTCCTGATCCGGACGATGATGGGTCTGCGGTACAAAGATGGGGCGTCTATTACGGATCACTTGAGTGATTTCCAGGGCGTGGTTGACCAGCTATCTTCTATGGGAGTCAAGTTCGACGACGAAGTTCAAGGACTGTGGCTGCTGTGTATATTGCCAGACTCGTGGGAGACCGTACGAGTATCTATGATCGCTTCTGCTCCAGAGGGCATGGTCAGTCTGGAGTTTGCCAAGAGCGGGGTGTTGAATGAAGAGATGCGGAGACGTTCTCAGGGCACTTCATCCACATCCCACCACTCAGAGGTACTTGTTTCAGAGAGCCGCGGAAGGGGCAAAAGCAGGGGTCCAGGTGGTGGCAGAGACAAGAGCAGGGGGAAGTCCAAGGGTCGTTATGAGGACTCGGAGTGTTACCATTACGGTAAGAAGGGCCATATCAAGCGGAATTGTTTCGCTTGGAAGAGAGAGAAGAAGGGCGACAAGGAGAAGCAAGAAGATAACACTACAGCGGCGGCCTCGGTGCATGGAGGCGATGTGATCGTCGTAGGTGATGAGGTCATTACTAACCTCGCCTGCGATGACAATTCTTGGCTGGTGGACTCAGGGGCTTCAGCACATGTATCTCACAATAGGGCACTGTTTGCCACTTACACGACAGGCGACTGCGGCGTATTGAAGATGGGCAACGGAGATGTGTCGAAGGCGGTTGCCGTTGGAGATGTGCATTTGAGAACGAAGACGGGTGCGGTTCTTGTTCTCAAGGATGTTCGTCATGTCCCTGATATCCGTTTCAACCTGGTGTCGGTTGGAAGGTTGGATGACGAGGGATTCTTCAGTCTCTTCGGGAACAGTCAGTGGAAGCTTTCCAGAGGTTCGATGGTGATTGCCAGAGGAAGCAAGAAGTCCGGTCTCTACTATATGGAGGGGAGCGCAGAGGGGGCACAGGAGGTGAACGCAGTCAGTGATGCGTATACCGAGTTGTGGCACAGGCGGCTCGGCCATATCAGCGAGAAGGGGATGAGCTACTTGGTGAACAGGAAAGTGATTCCGGGGCTCAAGTCTACAAAGTTGGAGAACTGCACGCACTGTTTAGCTGGAAAGCAAAATAGGGTATCTTTCCAAAGTCACCCAAGTTCGAGGAAGCCGGCGTTGCTCGAGTTGATTCACTCGGATGTCTGCGGTCCTATGAAGGTAAAATCTCTTGGTGGTACTTCTTACTTTGTGACTTTTATTGATGATTGTTCCAGGAAGGTTTGGGTCTATGCCTTAAAGACCAAGGATCAGGTGCTGCCTACTTTCAAGGAGTTTCAGGCCTCTGTTGAAAGGGAGACGGACAAGAAGTTGTTGTGTGTTCGGTCCGACAATGGCGGCGAATACATCGGTCCCTTTGATGCGTATTGCAGAGAGCAAGGGATACGACACCAGAAGACTCCGCCAAAGACACCTCAGCTCAATGGTGTAGCGGAGCGCATGAACAGGACACTGATGGAGAGGGTACGGTGTTTGCTGTCAGAAGCAAACTTGCCGGGCAGTTATTGGGGTGAGGCTCTTCTCACAGATGCTTATATTATTAATTTGTCTCCTAGTGCTCCTTTGCAGGGTGATGTACCTGACAAAGTATGGTACGGCAAAGAGCCGTCATACAATCACCTGCGGGCGTTTGGTTGTAAAGCCTTCGTGCATGTACCGAAGGACGAGAGGACCAAACTTGAGCCGAAGACGAGGCGATGCGTCTTTGTCGGCTATGGTCGGGATGAGTTTGGCTATAGACTCTACGACCCAGTAGAAGAAAAGCTCTACAGAAGCAGGGACGTGGTGTTCGTCGAGGATCAGACCATGACCAACACTCAGGATTCCGAGACGCCTTCTGAGGATGAGGAATTGCCTGAGTTAGAGTCATTTCGCTTCGAGCAGTTTCCAGAGGACATCGCAGAGGATCCAGTTATGGGGGAGCCGGTACATGGAGTTGCTTCCAACCTTGATCATCAGCCTGCTGATGGTGGTCAGGGTGTCCCTCAGGACGATGAGCATGTCGGAGAGGTAGTTCCTGAAGGGGCGGAGGCTGTCGGTATACAGCCAGCACCAGTGGCTCCACTGAGAAGGAGTGACAGGGATCGTCGACCATCTACGAGATACTCACCGGATGAGTATGTGCTATTGACTGACGGGGGGGGAGTCCGAAAGTTTCGCAGAGGCTATGGAAGACGAACACAGGCAGGAGTGGATGGTGGCTATGCAGGAGGAGATGAGTTCCTTGCACACCAATTCCACTTATGATCTGGTGCGGTTGCCAAAGGGCAAGAAGGCTTTGAAGAATCGATGGGTGTTCAGAGTGAAGCAGACGGATGATGCTACTCGCCCTCGATACAAAGTGAGGCTGGTAGTCAAAGGCTACGGTCAGCGGAAAGACGTGAATTATGATGAGATCTTTTTGCCTGTCGTCAAGCATTCGTCTATCCGGGTGGTGCTAGCATTAGCAGCCAGTTTCGACTTGGAGGTCGAGCAGATGGACGTGAAGGCGGCGTTCCTCTACGGTGATCTTAAGGAGGAGTTGTACATGGAGCAGCCAGAGCACTACTAAAATACCCCACTTTACCGACGGACTTTTAGCGACGGACGGATTCCGTCGCTAATAGCGACCAATTTCCGACATCTTAGCGACGGATTAGCGACAGACAACACAACATAATTTTTTTCAATTTTAAATGTAAAAATTTGTCGGGTTTCCGTCGCTAAGTCGACGAACATTAGCGACGGATTATTTTTCGTCGCTTATTCGTCGCAAATGTTGGCGGCAAAATCTTTATAACATTGGCGGGAACTTTGGCGACTACCTAGCGACGGATATAGCCGTCGGAAAACACCTTTTAATTGGCGACGGTTTAGCGACTAATTTATTCCGTCGCAATTCCGTCGCTAGATTCTGTGCCTTAACTTAAATTGAACCGACGGGGGGGAATTTTTCATTCCCCCCAAAACTCTCTCTCTCTCTCGCGGCTCTCCCTCTCTCGCGCGCGGCTCTCTCTCTCTCTCTCTCGCGGCTCTCTCTCTCTCTCTACCAGGTCTCTCTCTCTCTCTCTCTCTCTCTCTCTCTCTCTCTAATTTTCTCTAATTTTGTGTTTTGGGGCCGGAGGGGGGGGAGTGGGGGGGGGTCGGCTTCGCGGGGGGTGGAGAGGGCGGGGGGGGGGTGGTGAATGGGGTCAGGGGGTCGGGGGGGTGTGGGGAATGGGGGCAGGGGGTGGGGGGGTGGGGAATGAGGGTCGGGGGGTCGGGGGGGTGGGGAATGGGGGCAGGGGGGTCGGAGGGTGGGGGGTGGAGAGGGCAGGGGGGTCGGGGGGGGTGTTGAATGGGGGCAGGGGGGTCGGGGGGTGGGGGGTGGAGAGGGCAGGGGGGTCGGGGGGGGTGTTGAATGGGGGCAGGGGGGTCGGGGGGGGGGGGGTCGGGAATGGGGGCAGGGTTCTCACTCCATTTTCAATTGTAATTAGTCTATAATGTTGCTAATATACTGTTATATATGTGTGGGCTGTGCCATGTGAATTGGAGAGGGTTTGATGGGTTATTTAGCCAAGGGGGAGGCTCGGGTTATGATTTATTCTTTGTGTTCACTGTTCTGTGGTGTGAAGTCTGTCGTTTTGGTTATACCATGTTTGTTTAACACTCTAAACACCCTAGATGCATATCCTAGCATCTGTGCACCACCCATATTGCTAGGAACACAAATTTTATACTGCACTTGTCATGAAATTGCCATCATCAAGATGTCCTGTACATATTTAGTTTGTCATTGCTGCTTGAGCATCACATTACCTTTTACTGCTACTTTGTATTGCTTTCACAATGTCACGTATCCCTGCACTAAACATCCGATACTTCGATCCGATACCGCCGATACTACCGATATCGCCGATACCAATACTACCGATATCGCCGATACTACCGATACCGCCGATACTACCGATACCGCCGATACTACCGATATCGCGCGCCGATACTACCGATACTACCGATATCGCCGATACTACCGATACCGCCGATACTACCGATTCCGATACCGATACTTTGAACCTTGATTTAAATACATGTTAGTATAGTGTCTTCACATATATGTTAAGAGTATATACATGATTAGCAAGGTAACTAGATACAAGTTATGATACAATTTAAATGCAAGTATACATGTTAGCTAGATAGCTTAGACTTATATTGCAATCTCCTATTCACACGAGTATTGATATCGCCGATACCAATACTCGTAGGAATAGTCCGATACCGATATACATTGTAGAGCTCTGTTTTGCTATTCTGGACATGTTGTGACCTGTGCTGTTCTAAATAGGAGCCAGACACACTCCTGAGACGGGAGAGTATGTATAGTGATGTGGATTCTTACTAACTTATCATGTGAACCCATTTATGGGCCCTTCATTGAACCTTCTCATGTGCAACTTTCAGTCCATTCACAGTTCCCTATATTGTACTCTACATCACCTAGTTCACTTATATCTAACATCCTAACCCTAATCCAAATTTATGAGTATCGGTATCGGGCTATTCTTATGTTTAGTTTGTCTTACGATACAGATTTTCACATCCAAATTGAGGATGAGTCGTTATTTTGTTGATCGTACATGGATGTACAAACGGCAACACGAGAGTAGAATTGGTGTGAGTGACGATTTTCAGGCAGGCGTGGAAGTATTTCTTAATTATGCAATGAGCAAAGCTCAGTACATGGACGGTAACAAAATTAAGTGTCCATGTGTTAAATGTCACAATAGACGTTACGAAGAAGTGGTGACTGTGAGAGATCATTTGACCCGTAAGGGTTTCGTACGTAATTACGGCCTGTGGTCATCGCAAGGTGAACTATATTCGAAAAGACAGGCTGCGGAAGCTGCTACTTATGCTTTTGATGATAATGCTGCAACGGATGTCATCGAAGACCACGGATGCTCTGTTGATTATGGAGATCTGCAGAACCTTGCACGAGATATGGTGTATGATGCGGCAGGGCCTAATTTTGATCCGGAGGATCCTAATCCCGAGGCGAAGGAGTTCTATGACATGTTTCAGGACGCAGATACTTCTCTATATCCTGGTTGTGAGACTCATTCCGCACTGTCAGTGACGATGCGGTTGTTGAACATAAAGTCTGATTTTAACTTGCCACAAGCTTGCTATAATCGGATCACAGAAGTAATCAAGGAGGTGTTACCGAAGGAATCAAAAGAGCTACCAAAAAACTTCTACAAGTCAAAGATGATGGTCCGACAACTGGGACTGGGGTACGAGAAGATAGATTGTTGTCGCAACGGATGCATGTTGTACTACAAAGAGAATTGCGTATCAGAAAGTTGCAGCTTCTGTAATGCGGATCGTTACAAGCCAGTACAGGGAAAAGGAAAGTCGACTAGAAAACGACGTCCTTACAAGTATATGCATTACTTGTCGATCACGAAGCGCTTGCAGAGGATGTATATGTCTCTAAATACAGCAGAACACATGACGTGGCACAGCGAAGAACGCATAAAGGACGAAGGAGAATTGTCACATCCTTCGGATGGAGAGGCGTGGAAATATTTTGATTTGTGTCATCCAGATTTTGCTGCAGAGCCTAGAAATGTACGCCTGGCGCTATGTGCTGATGGCTTCGCCCCTTTCGGACAATCGGGATCTCAGTACTCATGCTGGCCGGTCATTCTTACCCCTTACAATCTGCCACCATGGATGTGTATGAAGACTCCTTATATGTTTCTGACAGCTATCATACCCGGTCCTAAAAATCCGACGAATAACATCGATATATATTTACAGCCGTTGGTGGATGAGCTGAAACAGCTGTGGGAGATCGGCGTCACGACCTATGATATTTCCAGGAAACAGAACTTTCAGATGAGAGCTTCACTCATGTGGACAATCAATGATTTTCCAGCATACGGTATGCTGTCGGGATGGAGTACGCACGGCAACATGTCTTGTCCGATATGCATGGAAAATAGTAAGGCGTTCCGCCTTAGGCATGGAGGAAAAACTTCTTTCTTTGACTGTCACCGTCAATTTCTGCCCGCGACCCATCCTTGGAGAAAGAATAAGGACGCGTTCAGATATGGAAAACAAGAATTTTCTCAACCTCCTGCCAGATTTTCGGGATACGATATTTGGGAAGCTGTAAAGGAATTGCCCACCGCAATGGAAGATCCATCGAACCATCGTGTCGAGGGGTTCGGACAAAGCCATAACTGGACCAAACGAAGTATCTTCTGGGACTTGCCTTATTGGAAAGATAATCTTATAAGGCATAATCTTGATGTCATGCATATCGAAAAGAACGTGTTCGATAATGTCTTCAATACCGTAATGGATATTAAAGGAAAGATGAAGGACAATCCAAAAGCAAGACAAGACATAGCCGAGATATGCAAGCGTCCTCATCTGAACTTGATACAAAGGGGTGCTGGTGGACAATTAAGTAAGCCTATAGTGCCATACACATTGAGCAAGGAAGATAGATTAATAATCTGCAAGTGGATATCTAATTTAAGATTTCCCGACGGCTATGTTTCGAATTTGTCTAGATGCGTTGATCTCAATGAACGCAAGCTAACGGGAATGAAGAGTCACGACTGCCACGTGTTTATGGAAAGATTACTGCCCATTGCTTTGAGAGAGTTGTTGCCTTCTGCTGTATGGGTTCCGTTGGCCGAGCTGTCTACATTCTTCAGGGATATCTGTTCAACTAAGCTGACGGTGCAACATATGGTACAACTTGAGGAGAAGATTGTCTTAACAATCTGCAAGTTAGAGAAAATATTTCCACCGGGCTTTTTCGACAGCATGGAGCATCTACCGATTCATCTAGCATACGAAGCCCGTGTCGGTGCATCTGTTCATTATCGATGGATGTACCCCTTTGAAAGGTAAATAAAAATCGATATAATTTAAGTGAAATTTAAGTGCATTTTACAATTCATTGTTAATTCTCAAGATAATTTGTCTCTTTAGGTACCTACACCATCTAAAGAAGAAAGTTGGCAACAAGGCTCATATAGAGGCTTCGATATGCGAATCATATCTTATCGAGGAGGTGTCAAATTTCTGCTCTATTTATTTCGATACTCATGTCGAGACAAATCGAAATAGACCTCAAAGGAATGAAGAAGACGTTGAGGATGGAGGTATATTCAATTTAAGGGGCAAGCCTATTGGGGCTAGTAAGAAACGGTGGTTGACCGACGATGAGTATGATACCGCTCACCGATATATCTTGTTAAATTGTGACATACAAGAAGTGAGAGATTTGGAGAAGTAAGTGACTACGCCTCGTTATAATCTCTAATTTGGTGAATTAAGTGACTACACTTATTTTTATTCTCTCTAACAGTGTATTTAGAGGTGAAGTCAAAATGAGGACACCATATATTACAGATGAGGGACTTCAAAGAGAGGTTGATTGTACGTTTCCGTCCTGGTTTCGTAAATACGTAAGTAATTGAGATAATATGTTATGCGGCTACCATTAAAATATATGCAGCTAAAATATTTAAATTATCAATACATGTTTACAGGTTTTATTGCCTGAAACAACACTCATAAATGAGAGCATTCGTTATTTGGCATTGGGACCGAAGAAGCATGCAAAGACTTTGTCAGGCTATGTCGTTAATGGCTTCAAGTTTAAGTCAACTCAGCATGCTATAAATGCCGAATTTCTCAATGACGGCTTCGATACCAAGAATTCTGGTGTTTGCATAAGAGGCACCATCTATGACGACGAGCCGGACTTTGACTATTATGGAGTGCTTCGGGAGATTGTAGATTTACAATATAGTGCCCCATATGATATGCATATTGTGATGTTCAAATGTGAGTGGTTCGATACGAGACCAAATATCGGTTGGAGAATCGATAAACAATTTGGATTCGTCGATATAAATCATCGCAGGAGGTATAGAGGGTCCGACACGTTTGCGATAGCAAGTCAGGCTGTTCAAGTCTACTATACAAGCTACCCAAGACGTCGTAGAGATCGATTTGACTGGTGGGCAGTATGCAAGATTAAATCTAAAAATACATTCAACATTTGAGACCCAGCATACCAAGAGGACCAGATCGAGAAGCCCCAATACATGGGACAACAGTCGGATACCATGGACGTGGAAGATGTCGATATACCTCATGCTGAGGAAAATAGAGGGGAGGAAGAGGTTGATATACAAGACTTAGCTGTCAACCAGGGGAGAAAGAGGCGTCTTGTCCCAAGTATTGAGCCTGAAGAAGAAGTAGAAGAAGAAGAAGAAGAAGAAGAAGAAGAAGAAGAGGATGAGGATGAGGATGAGGATGATGATACAGATGAAGTCGACGATGAGGATGATGATATAGATGAAGTCGACGATGAGAATGAGGATGAGAACGATGACGATGACGATGAGGACGAGGACGATAACGATGATTAGATTAAATATCGGTATATATTAGAAGCACTTACAACTAACTTAGTGAATTCAGTTTAGACGGACACATTCTTATTTCAGTTTATGTTTTTGTCGTTCGATCATCTACTTATTGTATGATTTTTTTTTACAGATGGCACTCTTAGTTCTCATTGTCTTGACGGCACTCGCCGCCCTGCTGCTGGTATATATATTTTAGTTCAGTTTTATATTCATTTATACTTCTATATTGTTAATTATATTTATGTGTTCTATTTACAGGTCATGGTCACTACCACTCGTGCTGGTGGTGGCGGGTACTGGCCGTGGTGATGCTGGTGGTGGCGGTACTGGCCGTGGTGGGCGTGGTGGTAGCAGCACTGGCCGTGGTGGACGTGGTGGTAGCGGTCGTGGTGGTAGCGGTCGTGGTCGCCTTCCACATTCCCCGGATATAGAGTCCTCCGATCCCGACCTGGAGAGCCCGGCCACAGACTCTTCCCGCCGTCGATCTACCTCTGCGCTACATTCATCTTCATCGAGGCCTGAGACTCCATCCGCTAGCGGATCCGTTCCGCCCCCGGATGCACCAGCGGGTACACCATCAGTTACTGCAGGGTGGGCTCCGGAGTACCCCCGGATTCAGCTTCATCCTGCTACCGGTGAGTACATCCGCGGACCCGCGGATCCTCCGACGCCTCCAGAGAGGCCGATAGGCGAGAACCGACGAGAGCTATGGCCCGCGGGTGATACGTAAGTAAATTTAAGTTAATTTATTAAATTTGTTTCATTTATTCAAGTTAATAATCCAGTCTTTGCTTCTTTGTAGGTTTTTCCCGTTTGATGCTGCCCGGATACTCGGGCAAATTATCCGGGAAAACTACCATGGCCCCTACCTCAATTTTTCTGAGGTGCCTCAGAACATGCAGTACGTCTGGCTCGAGGAGATGAAGGTATATATATCTTTTGGTTAATTATTAATTATTCTTTAATCCACTAATTTTTTAATTACGTGATAATTTAATTTGTATGTCAGACGACGTTCTGGTGGCCCCCCCATCGCGAGGAGTTGATTCGCAAGGTCTACAAAGCCGCCGCCGGGAAGAAGATACGGGATGCGGTGTACGACGTTCGTACGGCGCATTCGAGGAAGAAGTGGCTCCGGGAGGAGTACTACGAGCAGATGTTGGATAAGATGAATACTGCTCAGTACAGGGAGAAATCAGAGAAAGCGAAGGCGAGCAGACAGGTCGCTGCTCTGCATACGGGAGGTTCAAAGCCCCACGCAGCGACGCGTGCAGATTTGGTGAGATACCGCAAATTCATTTCACTATTAAATTCGGTACTATTAATATACGTAGTTAATTAAATTTGACGTATATTTCGTATGCAGGCACGACAGGCGGTAAAGGAGGGGAGAGAGCCGGAGTCGGTCACCGCCTACGATGTATTCCTGCATACACACAAGAGGCGGGCAGACGGGAGCTTCGTCGACGCGAGGGCCCAGGCGACTGATGTAAGTAATTACGTTTATGAGATTTATATTAGTAATATAATTATTGTTAACTTAATTAGGTGAACGTAGGATTCAAATTATAACTTAGGAAAACATAGGATTTAGATTATAACTTAGGAAAACTTATAGTATAAACACATTCATTGGATAGGCTGCATATCGTGAGGCCCTTAGTCAGATTGAGCCCCCTACCGAGGTTGTCGGCAAAACGACGCCCACCCAGACGCCCTCTTCTATGGCCGCTCGCTACGACGACGTGTTCGTAGAGTCTGTCGGCGGCTTTAATAAAGGGCACGTCTACGGCGTAGGTTCCATGGCGGCGTCGTTGCAGGGGGCGACTCCGAGATATCCACCGCCCCCGCCTCCTCCCGCGCCCCCGTCGGACGATATGAGGACGCAGCTTGCGACTCTCACCTCCGATATGTCGGAAATGCGGAGTCTAATGTCGGATGTGCTGGAGCGCCTTCCGCGTCCTTCTTCTCCCGGTCCAGATCCGTCTGCTCCCGGTACGTCTACTGCGGTTGCCGGTCCTTCCGACCCTGGACGTTATTCATTTGACCGTAATGCCGAGGTCCGCCTGGTACCGGATACTGCGCTCATTGGGCTCATGGACATGATGTCGGCAGAGCAGCTCCGCACGCTTCCAGAGCATGTGTTGTCCCAGGTGCCGGCGTACATGGTGGAAGAGTACATCCGCAGAGCCGAGGCGGCGCCGAGACGACCACGCGATCCATCTCCGGGAAAATGATATTTGTACTGTTTTTTGATATTATGAATTTGGATATTTGGATATTATGAATTTGGATATTTGGATATTTGTTATTGGATATTTGATATTGGATATCATGAATTTGGATATTTGGATATTTGTTGATCGTACATGGATGTTTGGATGGATATTTGGATATTTGTTGATCGTACATGGATGTTTGGATATTGGATATTATGAATGTGTAATATTTACGAAAAGGAAATAGAATGTTTCTGTAATTTTTTTTAATTGATGTTACATTTAGCGACGGACTAGCGACTAACTAGCGACGGATTATATAAATATTTGCAGTTACCGACGGAAGAGCGACGGAATATCCGTCGCTAACTGGGTGATATAAAATATTTTGCAGTTACCGACGGAAGAGCGACGGAATATCCGTCGCTAACTGGGTGATATAAAATATTTTGCAGTTACCGACGGAAGAGCGACTACCTAGCGACGGCGAATCCGTCGACATGGTTCTGGAAATATGGTAGGTTTCCAGAGACTTAGCGACGGATAGTTGGTCGCTAATCCGTCGCTAATCTGTCGAGGATGACGACGGACTAGCGACGGATGAGCGACCAATTATCCGTCGACATGGTTCTGGAAATATGGAAGCTTTCCAGAACCAGGCCGACGACCTACCCGTCGCTAATACGTCGCTATAACATCGAGGTTAACGACGGAATGGCGACGGAATAGCGACTGATTTTGCGTATCAGGAACCTCTCTGATACGCTTTTACCGACCTATTGACGACGGATTAGCGACGGATATTTTAATATTATATGGCATGTAAACCGACGGGAACATGTCGCTAATCCATCGCTAAGTAGGTGAAAGACAACCGTCGCTAACCAGTCGCTAGTCCGTCGGATAATTATTTGTCCGACGGCTTAGCGACGGACATTTTTTAGCGACGACGTTTTTCCCGACGGCCATTTTCATCAAATATCCGTCGCCATTACGTCGGTAATTTATGTTACCGACGGATAAGCGACGGATCTGGCCGTCGCTAAAGTTGGTTTTTTTGGTAGTGGAGGGATTCTGTGAGAAGGGCAAGTCACATTTGGTCTGCCGGTTGAGGAAGAGCTTGTATGGTCTGAAGCAGGCTCCGAGGCAGTGGTACAGGAAGTTCGAGTCGTTTATGGGGGAGCATGGTTATGCACGGACGACGTCGGATCATTGTGCATTTGTGAGGTATTTTGCCGATGATGATTTTATCATCTTATTGCTCTATGTTGATGATATGCTATTAGTGGGTCGGAATGCCACTATGATAGCGGAGTTGAAGTGCCAGCTGGGCGCGGCCTTCTCTATGAAGGATTTGGGTGCAGCGAAGACTATTCTTGGGATGGAGATCAGCCGAGAGAGAGAGTCCAAGCTGCTATACTTGTCCCAAAAGAAGTACATTCACCGGGTACTTCAGCGTTTCGAGATGGACGGGTCGAAGAAAGTGAGTTCCCCCCTCGCGGCTCACTTTAAGCTCACTGAGGAACAGTGTCCATCTACCGAGGACAAAAAGGAAGATATGGAGCGGGTTCCATATGCCTCAGCTGTGGGAAGCCTGATGTATGTTATGGTGTGTACAAGGCCAGATATTGCTCATGCAGTTGGTACGGT
This sequence comes from Iris pallida, assembly GCA_029216955.1. Lineage (NCBI taxonomy): Eukaryota > Viridiplantae > Streptophyta > Magnoliopsida > Asparagales > Iridaceae > Iris > Iris pallida. The sequence goes on along the minus strand of JANAVB010030817.1, from coordinate 13,522,436 downwards.
TAGCAGGTATCTTTTAAATCCTGGAAGGGTACATTGGAGTGCGGTCAAGTGGATTCTACGTTATCTTCAGGGCACTGCTGGTTGGAGACTTTCCTTTGGTGGTGACGAGCCGAAGCTGGTTGGGTATACCGACGCTGATATGGCTGGAGATGTAGACACGAGGCGATCGACTTCGGGCTACATGATGATATTTGCGGGAGGAGCAGTATCGTGGCAGTCGCGGTTGTAGAAGTGTGTTGCCTTGTCGATGACAGAGGCAGAGTACATTGCGGCGACGGAGGCTTGCAAGGAGCTGTTGTGGATGAAGAAGCTGCTGCAGGAAATGGGACTGAAGCAAGAGCAGTATACTTTGCTTTGCGACAGTCAGAGTGCGATCCACCTTGTGAAGAATCAGACGTTTTATAGTCGATCCAAGCACATCGAGACCCGGTATCATTGGATACGGGATGTGGTTGAGAAGAAGGACGCGGAGCTTGTGCATACAGATGACAACGGAGCTGATATGTTCACGAAGATTCTACCAAAGGGGAAGTTTGAGTACTGCAGGCAGGTCGTCGGGATGACGACATCCTCCCCATAGTTGTGAAGGGGGAGATTTGTTGGAGTGGGTGGGGTTCCCAACCTATGTGGAGAAGACCCCGGAGTGCGACGAGCGTCGTCCGATGTCGGAGAAGCTCGGGAAGTAGGCAACGGAGTTGCTGCTGCTGCTGCTGGAGCTGCTGGAAGCAGGGGATCCGAGTTCGGGCCGAACTCGGTCCCAGGCCGAGTTCTGGCCGAACTCGATCTGGCCGTTCCAGGGTTTGGCCAGTAGGTGCTGGCTGCCCCACACAGAGTTCTGGCCTAACTCTGTGTCGTCGGGGGCTGAAGCGAATTTCTGGATGAGTTTTCATCATTGGATCTAATCCAACGGTTCAGGTTGGTTGCGGGATTAGGAAGTTAAGTTGAGTTTTCTCAACCCTAATTCATTATCGTATGATCACAACGCATTGGACAACACAAGTTTGAGAGAGGAAGGAGGCAAGAGTGCCATTACAACTTCGGAGAAGAAGACGGAGGATTGAAGGTCGCTGTTCGAAGGAGATCGTGTTCGGGTAATCTCTACTCGTCGTTCTCGCTCTTCGTAGCCTTGTAATCATTGTTCTTATCTCTGAGTGTTGTGGGGATCCGATTTGGATCGGGAGGAGTTTGTAGAGGGTGTAATTCTTCTATTCCATTAGTGGAGGCTTCTCAGGGTTGGCTCCGATCGTCCCGTGGTTTTTTCCCGCAAGGGTTTCCACGTCAAAAATTCTCTATGTCTGCGTGGATTGTTTTTGTGTGATTGTTTTTGGGTTCGTGCGTTGTATTGCTCGGTCCTCTCGCAGGTACTCTCCGGTTTGGGGAAAGGTTTCCGCGTTTCTTTTCCAACATGCTCAAAGCGAGATTTCTATCGTTTCTGTATGAACAAACAAGTTATGTAGAATTTCTGGAACATCCCATGCCACCTCCCTTTGTCAAACTAGTACTACTCGGGCTAAGCACTGACGTACTGATGGACTCTCGAACTAGTGTTTTTTTTGCGAAAAGTGTGAAAAAAATTCTTGTTTGATATTGATGTACATGAGTTACAACTCTATAAGAGCATCTCCAACCCTATTGTCTTGTTAAGTGTTGTGAGTCTTAGGTGGCTCCTATGTGGCATGAGCCACAAGACAATGTCTTGTTTATGTGGCAAAATTATATCTCAAAAGACAATGAGATAGAAAAACTCTCTCAAATGCAAAAGTATTGAGGAGACAATAAAAAATATTTTTTCCAACTTTCAATGCAACTACAACTACTCATCTTCTTTCTTTTTTCTAATATTTTTTTATTCATAATTGATGACATGGAAGAGAAGACATTGTCAAGTGCATTGTCTAGAACAAGACAATCAACTTCACAATGTCTTCTTTAATTTTTGCCACATAAGCACAATTGACTTGACAATTGCATTGGAGAAGAACTTTTGAATAAAATTTTGTCATTCCTATGTGGCAACAACTTTTTTCCAAAGTCACAATAGGGTTGGAGATGCTCTAACTAGATCTTTACAAGCAAATAAGTGTTTTTCATTTTATTTTTGTTTGGATATTGAACACTAGGTAGATTTTGATAAGGAAACAAAATGGCTTAGATTTATAATATATAATTCATCTCTGGACCTCGTTTGGTTCGCGGAATCTCCGGGTTGGAAAAGGAAAGTGATTACTTTTCTATGTTTGGCTGTCCAAGGAATTGAGGAGGAAAGGAAAGTGATTTCCAATAGAAGGAAAATTAGGGGAGAAAGTGATTCCATCCATCCAAGCAAGGAATCACTTTCCCACATTGAAGTATTCATTTTCTTTTTCAAATTCTTTGGCATTGCCAAACATCGAAAAGAAAAATCAATAGGAATTAAAGTTTTTCAAAGGAAAAGAAATGACGAGGAATTGATTTTCTTTTCCTTCCATTCCGCGAACCAAACGAGGCCAAAAAGAAATGCTTTGACAAAGGCATATGGCAAACCGACTACAAACATAAGTGGGCTATGAAACCCCATTATCATGAATGATTGAACGAACCACCTGTTGATCACGAGGACAAAATGCATGCAAGCTTAAGCTAGCAGAATAATGAACAAGTGACCGGGGAGAAAACAATTAACAACACCATGGTCCGTTGTGTTCGATCTCAAATGAAACAAAATGTCACTTGATATATATATATATATATTTTTTTTTTTGAAACAATGGATAATTGTGGCGAACTCGCCTCCACTGGGGCTCGAACTCCCGACCACTTAGGCCACATGCATCTCTCTTAACCACTAGGCTAGAGGTCATTTGCTATAGGAAGCGGATCAAAAGCCTCCCTTAAAAAATCTCCTAAAAAAAATTTCACTTTCAGTCGTCCATTTAATGTTAATATTAATGTTAATGTTAATGTTAATATTAATATTAATATTAATGTTAATATTAATGTTAAATATTAAATTAACATTAAAATTAATATTAACATTAACATTAATACTAAAATTAATATTAACATTAAACTTAACATTACAATTGTAACACCCATATCTCAGAACACGTATTTTTGGTTAAGCCTGCATGTATCTTGGACCTGTATTTTATTTTCTCAGATTTTGGCCTGTAATTGTATTTCTGGCTCGACTTGCAGATTTTGGTTTCCTCGTAAAATGGGTTTTGACTTGGTTTGGTTTTATTTTGTGGAGGAGAATTTGGTTTAGTTTGGTTTGGTTTAGTTTGGTTTAATATGCATGGAACACCTTAGCCTATGCTCCACCCTCAACATAACACAACCCACCCTCATTAAAACTCCACCTACTTTTCTCTCTCCTCCATAATTCTCTCATTTATTTCTCCATCTTCTTTTTCTTCCTTCCTCTACACAACACCAACACCCATAGACAAGTGCACCTTGCCACCATATGAGAACCACTTTTTATTTGTCCATTAGCTAGATTAGGCCATGGTGATCAATATTAGTGCTTGACATTTTGTGATTTGGAGTCTCCATTGTTCTAGATCTAAGTTTTAACTATTTTCGGATTTACATGGTTTTGATCTATTTTGGTTGGATTTTTGTGGATTTTGATGCTTCCATGTGGAAGAGAATTCAATTTTACTCAAGCTAGACCTTTGAAAATCTAGATTTGGCTCTGATTTGGCAAAGATATGAAAATTTGAATTCTTGGTATTCTTGGTGTTCTTCTCGGCCTGGAGTAGCAGACTGCAGCCTGCGCTCTTTAGCGCAGTGCTGGACTGCGCATCCTCCTCTCGGCCTGCGCTCTTTAGCGCAGCGCCGACCGTGCAGCTTGTCCCGTGGTGAACTGCGCTCAGCCCCATGCGCCATCAGCCCCGGCGCAGTTCACTCCTGCGCAGTTGGGTCCCTGCGCAATCTAACCCTGCGCACTTCACCCCTGCGCAGTTCAACCCTGCGCCATCTATTTCCTGCGCCATCTATCTCCTGCGCCAACCATTCCTGCGCCATCCACCCCTGCGCAATCTAACCCCCTGGCGCACTTGACTCCTGCGCAACCCGACCCCAGGGACCCTTGCACAATCTGTCCAATCATGGAGATTTGGTTTTATTTTTCCTTAAGCTTGGCTCTTCTATAGTCCTGTATATTGATATTTTACGTCCATTTTATATCCTTACGCCTTTTGTCATGAACTTGATTTTACTTAATATGTTTGGAATGACTATTGTACATGGCATAGTATGACAAGGAACTAGCATAACACGACAGTGACCCGTAGTGGTGCACTCCTGACATGACCAACCTGACATGATAGTGGCCCGTCGTGGCGCACTCCTGACAAGTACCCTGACATGATATTATCTTGATAACTTGATAGTGGCCCGTGGCGGCGCACTCCTGACTTGACTTGTAACTTGACTTGTATAACCAACTCTAACACCGTGGGTGTTCCTGCTTGCTTGCTTGTGCAATCCACTTGTCTTGTCTTGCATCATGTCTAGGACGTGACTCCCTGGTTTCCCACGGTCAGGGATTCGCACTGAACATGGATTAGGCTAATGATTAGATCTAACTATAGTTCATGGAGAATTTCAGTCACATGCAATCTTGTTATCTGGGCGCTCTTAATTGGACTTGTAGCTTGCCGACGAGTAGAGCACATTTCCAGTGCACTGTCATGTGTTGCACCTCTAAGTCACCTAAGGGTATATCGTCTCCGGGACGATGTACCCAAACATACTCTCAACCCGCGGAAGGATAACTGGATGGTCTGCAGGGCTTGGGACTGGGAATTTCTCACTTGCATCTTGTTAGTAATTAGGCTTGTGATAACCCTAGTTAGTTAAGGTAGTAAGTCGTAGTAATTGCTTGGCCGCTTGTGAATGGATGATGTCCAGCCCTGTCTAAGTCTTGTCTAGTCCCTGCACCTGGTACTCCTGAACATGATTGTTTTACTTGCTTTAACAATAATTGGATAGAGACAAGGAGATATTCAGGCGAAGGGTTACAACCCCGGTCCTTGTTTGGTTTACGGGTTGTAAACTGGCTCCCAGAATGGTTCCACGTCCCTAGTCGTTCACTACCAAAATACATGTATTTACCGACGGCCTTATCCGTCGGTAGTCCGTCGCCAAAAATAAATACCGACGGATTACCGACGGATATTTTGGTAAAACAGCCGTCGGGAATAACCTCGTCGCTAAAACATATCTGTCGCTACTTCCGTCGCTCAGCGACGACTTAGCGACGGAATACCGTCGGCGCATTTAAATATATATAGCGACGGATTACCGACTAGCATTCGTCAAAACATGTATCAGGATATAGGATTAGCGACGGAAAACTCCGTCGCTAAAGAGTCGGCAAAATCGTATCAGTGATTTTCTGATACGCAATATCCGTCGCTAAGCCGTCGTAAATTTGTCGGTAAAAGCGTATCAGAGATTTTCCCATACGGCAGGTCGTCGTTATGCCGTCGCTAATCTGCCGAGGTGTACGACGGATTAGCGTCGTATTAGCGACAAAACATCCGTCGCTAACTGCAAAATTTATGTACATCAAACAGAACCAGGTCGACGGACATTCCGTCGCTAAACCGTCGCTCAATGTAAAATTCTCCAGGTAGCGACGGATATTACGTCGCCAATCCGTCGATACATTAAATTCCTACAGTTAGCGACGGATAGTCCGTCGGGACTTTGTCGCCAGTCCGCCGTAAGTTAGTCGCCAATCCGTCGCGAAAGCTAAAATTTATGGACATCAAACAGCACCAGGTCGACGGATCGTCCGTCGCTAAACCGTCGCTCAATGTAAAATTCTCCAGGTAGCGACGGATATTACGTCGCCAATCCGTCGATACATTAAATTCCTACAGTTAGCGACGGATAGTCCGTCGGGACTTTGTCGTCAGTCCGCCGTAAGTTAGTCGCCAATCCGTCGCGAAAGCTAAAATTTATGGACATCAAACAGCACCAGGTCGACGGATCGTCCGTCGCCAATCCGTCGCTTTATTTAAATGCTCCAGGTAGCGACGGTTTTTACGTCGCCACTCCGTCGCTAACCTCAGTTTCTCCAGTTAGCGACGGACTATCCGTCGCTGAGTGGTCGCCAGTCCGTCGCTAACTTCTAATTTTTGAAAAAAAATACTGCAAACAGACTCTTTCCTGTTTATACAACACATCCAACACAATATCAAACATGCAAAATATTCATATACAACACCATATATCCATATCCAACACGAATATCCAACGTATCCAATATCCAATACCATATATCCATATGCAAAATATCCATATCCGACACCAATATTCAACGTATCCAATATCCAACAAAATATTACCAACACAATATATCCAATATCCAACATTAAATTATCCAAACATAAAAAAAATATCCGAACATACAATGTATCCAAATGTCTACAAAACCAACAACATAAACAAAATCAAACCCCGTCCGTCGGATCGTCTCGTGCTCGTGCCGCCGTATCCGCTTTGCGTATGTACTCCTCCACCGTGTGTGCCGGCACTTGGGACAAGACATGGTCTGGAAGCGCGCGTAGCTGCTCTGGCGACAACATGTCAAGGAGCGTCAAGATGGTGTTATCCGATACGATGCGGGCGTCCGCAGAGCGGTTAAACGAAAGTCGTCCGGAGGAAGAAGGACCAGGTCGATCCGAAGCACCGGCAGCAGCAGTAGACGGACCGGGAGCACCACCAGATGAACCGGGAGCACCAGCAGACGGACCGGGAGCAGACGGATAGCGTCCCAATACTATCGCCCGCAAATCTGACACCGTGGAGGTCAGAGTCGCAAGCTGCGCCCTCACATCGTCAACCGGGGGCGCTGGGGGAGGCGGAGGCGGTGGATATCTCAGGGACGGCTGCAACGAGGGCGCCATGGAACCTAAGCCGTAGACGCGCCCTTTCCTAACGCCGCCGACGGATTCTACGAACACGTCGTCGTAGCGAGCGGCCATAGAAGAGTGCGTCTGGGTGGGCATCGTTTCGCCGACATTCTCGGAAGGGGGCTCGATCTCAAGCCGACTAAGTGCCTCACGATACGCAGCCTATCCAATGAATGTGTTTATACTATAAGTTTTCCTAAGTTATAATCTAAATCCTATGTTTCCCTAAGTTATAGTCTGAATCCTAAGTTTATCTAATTAACTTAACAATAATTATATTTCTAACATAAATCTCATAAACGTAAGTACTTACATCAGTCTCCTCGGCCCTCGCGTCGACAAAGCTCCCGTCCTTCCGTCTCTTGTGCGTATGCACGAATACATCGTGAGCGATGACCGTCTTCGCCTCTTTCCCCTGCTTCACCGCCCGTTGGGCCTGCATACGTAGAATTTAATTAACTTCGTATATTAACAGTACGAAATTAAATAATAGAATGAATTTGAATTTGCGCTATCTCACCAAATCTGCACGCGTCGATGCGTGGGGCCTTGATCCCCCCGTATGCAGACCCGCGGCCTGTCGATTAGCCTTAGCTTTCTCCGATTTCAGCTTGAACTGCGGAGTATCCATCTTCTCCAATATCTGCTCATAGTACTCCGCCCGGATCCAGTCCTTCCTCGTATGCGTCGTACGAAGGTCGTACACCGCATCCCGTATCTTCTTCCCGGCGGCGGCTTTGTAGGTCCTGCGGATCGCCTCCTCGCGATGGGGGGGCCACCAGAACGTCCTCTGACATACAAATTCAAATATCACGTAATAAAAAATTTAATAATTTAAAGAATAATTAATAATTCACCGACGGATTTATACCCTCATCTCGTCGAGCCAGACGTACTTCATGTCCTGAGGCACCTCAGAAAAATTGAGGTAGGGGCCATGGTAGTTATCCCGGATAATGCGCCCTAGAATCCGGGCAGCATCCCACGGGAAAAACCTATAAAGAAGCAACGACTGGATTATTAACTTGAATAAATGAAACAAATTTAATAAATTAACTTAAATTTACTTACGATTCACCAGCGGGCCATAGCTCTCGTCGGAACTCGCCCACCAGCCTCTCTGGTGGCGTCGGGGGATCCGCGGGTCCGCGTATGTACTCTCCAGTAATAGGATGAAACTGAATCCCGGGGTACTCCGAGGCCCACCCTGCAGTAACTGCTGGGCCCCCTGCTGCATCTGCTGCTGCATACGCTGGTACATCCGGTGGCAGAACGGATCCGCTAGCGGATGGAGTCACAGGCCTCGACGACGATGTCGGTGGCACCGAGGAAGAATGACGGCGGGAAGAGCCTGTGTCCGGGCTCTCCAAGTCGGGATTGGAGGTCACATCCGGGGAATACGGCTGGCGACCACGACCGCTACCACCACGCCCACGCCCACGCCCACGACCACCACCACCACCGCCGCCGCCGCCGCCACCGCCACGACCACGGCCAGCACCACCAGTACGGGTGCTCGCAACCATGCCCTGTAAATAGAACACATAAACAAAATACCGACAACATAGATTTATAAATGAATATAAAACTAAACATATCCATACCAGCAGCAGGGCGATGAGTGCCGCCCAGACGAGTAGGCCTAGGAGTGCCATCTGCAAAAAGAAACTCATACAATAATACGCAAATATCCCAAACTGAAATAAATATTACAATCAGAAGTGAAGTACGAATAAAAGCTAGATATACAAAATCTGATAAAATCACGCACCAATACAACAAAGTACAATTCTTGTAACTTTTGATGAAAGGGCATCTTGTGTTCCACTAGACTTGTAATTGTAAATCCAAATGTAATAGGGTAATTTAGGATTCGAGACTAGATATTGGGTGCTTCAAGATACAACTGAAATATAGCGATATTTAATCATCGTCATCGTCCTCTTCCTCGGCCTCGGCCTCATCATCATCATCATCCTCATCGTCGAATTCATCTGTATCCTCATCCTCATCCTCATAAAGTTCTTCTTCTTCTTCTTCTTCTTCTTCTTCTTCAGTCTCAATACTTGGGACAAGACGCCTCTTTCTCCCCTGGTTGACATCTAAGTCTTGTATATCTCGGCCATATCTTGTCTTGCTTTTGGATTGTCCTTCGTCTTTCCTTTAATATCCATAACGGTATTGAAGACATTATCGAACACATTCTTTTCGATATGCATGACATCAAGATTATGCCTAATAAGATTATCTTTCCAATAAGGCAAGTCCCAGAAGATACTCCGTTTGGTCCAGTTATGGCTTTGTCCGAACCCCTCGACACGATTGTTCAATGGATCTTCCATTGCGGTGGGCAATTCCTTTACATCTTCCCAAATATCGTATCCCGACAATCTGACAGGAGGTTCAGAAAATTCTTGTTTTCCATATCTGAACGCGTCCTTGTTCTTTCGCCAAGGATGTCTCGTTGGCAGAAATTGACGGTGACAGTCAAAGAAAGAAGTTTTTCCTCCATGTCTAAGGCGGAACGCCTTACTATTTTCCATACATATCGGACAAGACATGTTGCCGTGCGTACTCCATTTCGACAGCATACCGTATGCTGGAAAATCATTGATTGTCCACATGAGTGAAGCTCTCATCTGAAAGTTTTGTTTTCTGGAAATATCATAGGTCGTGACGCCGATCTCCCACAACTGTTTCAGCTCATCCACCAATGGCTGTAAATATATATCGATGTTCTTTGTCGGATTTTTGGGACCGGGTATGATAGCTGTCAAGAACATATAAGGAGTCTTCATACACATCCATGGTGGCAGATTGTAAGGGGTAAGAATGACCGGCCAGCATGAGTATTGAGATCCCGACTGTCCGAAAGGGGCGAAGCCATCAGAACATAGCGCCAGGCGTACATTTCTAGGCTCTGCAGCAAAATCTGGATGACACAAATCAAAATATTTTCACGCCTTCCCATCCGAAGGATGTGACAATTCTCCTTCGTCCTTTATGCGATCTTCACTGTGCCACGTCATGTGTTCTGCTGTATTCAGAGACATATACATCCTCTGTAAGCGCTTCGTGATCGACAAGTAATGCATATACTTGTAAGGACGTCGTTTTCTAGTTGACTTTTCTTTTCCCTGTACTGTCTTGTAACGATCCGCATTACAGAACCAACAACTTTCTAATACGCAATTCTCTTTGTAATACAACATGCATCCGTTGCGACAGCAATCTATCTTCTCGTACCCCAGTCCCAGTTGTCGGACCATCATCTTTGACTTGTAGAAGTTTCTTGGGAGCTCTTTTGATTCCTTCGGTAACACCTCATTAGTTAATTGTGTGATCCGATCATAGCAAGCTTGTGGCAAGTTAAAATCAGACTTTATGTTCAACAACCGCATCGTCACTGACAGTGCGGAATGAGTCTCACAACCAGGATATAGAGGAGTATCTGCGTCCTTAAACATATCATAGAACTCCTTTGCCTCGGGATTAGGATCCTCCGGATCAAAATTAGGCCCTGTCACAGCATACACCATATCTCGTGCAAGGTTCTGCATGTCTCCATAATCCACAGAGCATCCGTCGTCTTCGAGGACATCCGTTGCAGCATTATCATCAAAAGCATAAGTACCAGCTTCTGCAGCCTGTCTTTCTGAATATAATTCACCTTGCGATGACCACAGGCCGTAATCACGTACGAAACCCTTACGGGTCAAATGATCTCTCACAGTCATCACTTCTTCGAAACATCTATTGTGACAATTAACACATGGACACTTGATTTTGTTATCGTCCATGTACTGAGTTTTGCTCATGGCATACTTAAGAAATACTTCCACACCTGCCTGAAAATCGTCACTCACACCAATTCTGCTCTCGTGTTGTCGTTTGTACATCCATGTACGATCAACAAAGTAACGATTCATGCTCGATTTGATGTGAATATCTGTATCGTAAGACAAACTAAACATAAGAATTAATAGCCCGATACCGATACTCATATCGTAAGAAAAACTAAACTTGTGGATAACACGCTAGGCCTACGACGAGGCTACTTAGTATCACAATCTAACATAATTAGTATATAATCATGTAACTGGTGGATCCGCTAGCTAGTAAGCCGGATGTACTTAATATCAGAGAGTATCAGATTAGTATCAGTATATAGGTTAGGTAGACCGTATCAAACGCATATCGGAATAGTAGGCCGAATAGGAGACCGAGATAGTCGAATGAAAAGAAGGGAAGAAAGGAGGAGCAGATGGGTCCAGAGCCATTGTGGAGGAGGAGAAGTAACATGAGAGCAGTTTCCGCCGTAACATCTCCTGGCTCTGCTGGCAACTGAAGTCTAGATGCTACAAAGGACGATCCTTCGCTGAAATCGACTACAACACCCATCAGTTCAAGTTCATTCCTATATGAGTATATTCCAATGCCATAGAGGAAGGTCAACAAACTGATGGCTTCTATGGCATTGGAATCTACTCATATAGGAATGAACTTGAACTGATGGGTGTTGTAGTCGATTTCAGCGAAGGATCGTCCTTTGTAGCATCTGGACTTCAGTTGCCAGCAGAGCCAGGAGATGTTACGGCGGAAACTGCTCTCATGTTACTTCTCCTCCTCCACCATGGCTCTGGACCCATCTGCTCCTCCCTTTTTCCCTTCTTCTCATTCGACTATCTCGGCCTCCTATTCGGCCTACTATTCCGATACCGATACTTTGAACCTTGATCTTAACCCAAACCTATATACTGATCGATACTAATCCGCTACGCCCGATACTAAGTATATACGGTCGATACTGATAGCGATAGTCCGATACCGATAGCGATAGTCCGATACCGATAGTTCGATCGATACCGATAGTTCGATACCGATAGCGATAGTCCGATACCGATAGCGATAGTTCGATACCGATAGCGATAGTCCGATACAGATACACATGGACCTACATATCTATATATCACTAGTAGCCATACTCCTCTACATACTACTCTACACTAGGATCTAGTAACCATATACTACTCTACACACTAGCTACGTAGTCATACTCTAAAATAAGGTAAACTAATTTACCCACACATTAAAACCAACCCAATCAAATCTTAGGCAAACTATTCATATAATATCAATCGAAATACAAATAGGTCAACTAGGCTAGTTCTAGGTCAAATTAGGAGTCCAAGTCAACTCTGTCAAAACTAACCTTAATTAGGCTAAACTTCTACCTTAGCTAATCAAATATATATACTAGACTTCACGACGTGTGTCTGTGTATATATATATATATATATATATATATATATATATATATATATATATTATTAATAAATTACTTAAAATTATGCCTATATATATATATATATATATATATATATATATATATATATATATATATATATATATATATATATATATATATATATATATATATATATATATATATATATATATATATATATATATATATGTCTGTGTGTGTGTATCCGTGTGTCTGTGTCCGTGTGTGTCCGTGTGTGTGTGTATGTGTGTCTGTGTGTGTGTGTGTCTGTGTGTCCGTGTGTCCGTGTGTGTGTGTCCGTGTGTGTGTGTGTGTGTCCGTGTGTGTGTGTGTGTCTGTGGGAGAGGAGGAGGAGGACTCCTGCGCGGGGACTCCAGAGTCCCTCCTACGCCCCCCCTGCCCCGACCCCCCCAACCCCTGCCCGACCCCCCCCAACCCCTGCCCGACCCCCTCTCCCACCCCCTGCCCCGACCCCCCCCCAACCCCTGCCCGACCCCCCCCCCAACCCCTGCCCGACCCCCTCTTCCACCCCCTGCCCCCCCTGCCCCGACCCCCCCCAACCCCTGCCCGACCCTCCCCCAACCCCTGCCCGACCCCCTCTCCCACCCCCCTGTCCAGACCACCCCCCCACCCCTGCCCGACCCCCCCTGCCCCCTCTCCCACACCACCCTTGCCCCGACCACCCCACCCCCTACCCGAACCCCCTGCCCAGACCACCCCCCCACCCCTGCCCGACCCCCTCCCCGATCCCCCTGCCCCCGACCACCCCACTCCACCCTTGCCCCGACCACCCCACCCCGTACCCGAAACCCCCCTGCCCCACACCCTCTCCGACCACTACGATAGCCCCCCAACCCCCCAAATCGTAAAAGAGAGAGAGAGAGAGGGAGATAGAGAGAGAGAGGGGGGGGGAGAGAGAGCATACCTTAGAGAGAGAGAGGGAGATCGCCGGTCGGAGAGAGGGAGATCGTCGGAGAGAGGGAGAGGGAAGAGAGAGAGTGTTTTGGGGGGGAATGAAAATTTCCTCCCCGTCGGTTCAATTTAAGTTAGGGTACAGAAATTAGCGACGGAGTAGCGACGGATTATTCCGTCGCTAAGTCGTCAGTAAATCTCGCGCCAATATTTTAGGCTTAGTAGCGACGGATTATTCCGTCGCTAAGTCGTCAGTAAATCTCGCGCCAATATTTTAGGCTTTTTCCGCCAAAATATGCGACGTTCTAGCAACGGATATAAAACCGTCGCTACTTGGCCGACGACCTATCGACGGCGTAGCGACGGATATGGACATAAAAAAATAAAAAAAATTGTCCACTGCTTTTCGTCGGTATTCCGTCACAAATCCGTCGGTGATCCGACGGTAATAGCGACGGAAAATTTTCGTCGCTAAATGGCCGTCGCTAAAATACTGTAATTTGGTAGTGGTTTATTGACCTGACGTGCTCTTTATTACTTGTACTTTTATTTTATTTCTTATGTTCTGATATGCTGGCTTTTGTTCTTATTTTGTGGCCTCCTTTGTGGCACTTGGTCTTTCCGGGGTTTGACCCAGCTTGTTTTGTGTGGCCAGATTTCGGAGCAGCACCCGAGGATCTTCCGAACCTCCAGCCCGATGGTGGCGACTAGAAGGAACCCGGGCTACGAGTGAGTTTTCTATTTTGATTTGCTCACTCTATTGTAAATTATTCTTTTGAGGCGTTTAGCCGACGAGCACCTGTTAGCTCGATGCACCTTTACTTACTGTCTGCCTACGGGCTGTAAACATGATTAATAAATCCTAGGGTTGATCATGTATGACTTAACTCTTGCTAGTCCTTGCATTTTGTACGACTAGCTTCATGATCAGCTGATATGTAATATTTGGGACGCCTTTTATTGTATATTTGGTGGTCAAACATCTTGTGATTATATTATTTGCTTGAGATTGAGACAGTAGGCTTGACCTTAAGAGACTGTTGGCTTGTAGTAAACCCTCATATCTAGACAGCCGTGACCGTATAGCGAGATGGACTTCATTTCAATATACGTAGCTGGCTATGTTCGCCCCCGCTCTCCAGTATTCTGGTTCTGGGGCGTGACAACAATTAATATTAACATTAATATTAACATTAATATTAACATTAACATTAATATAAAAATAAAAATTAATATTAACATTAACATTAATATTAACATTAAATGGACGGCTGAGAGTGAGGGAGTTTTTAGGGGGTTTTCTAAGGGGACTTTTGATCCGCTCCTGGAGCGGATCAAAAGCCCTCCTTAGAAAACCCCCTAAAAACCCCCTCACTCTAATTCGTAATATTAATATTAATATTAATGTTAATGTTAATATTAAATTTTTTTTTATTTTTTATATATTAATGTTAATGTTAAGTTTAATGTTAATTTTAGTATTTAATGTTAATATTAACATTAATATTAACATTAACATTAATATTAACATCAAATTACAGATTAGTGTGAGGGGGGTTTTTAGGGGGGTTTCTAAGGGGGACTTTTGATCCGCTTCCATATATTTTTTACTTGATATATATATATATATATATATATATATATATATATATATATATATATATATATATATATATATATATATATATATATATATAGGTGACCACTAATATTAATTCTCTTAACAACACCGGTGCCGGCGCAGTCGAGAATGCCGCCGCGTTCCTCCCTCCTCCTGCTCCACCGTCGCCTTCCCCTTCACCTATGTCCACACCCAGCCCTACCCTTTCCTACCGTTCCGTCCTCCTCTGCTGTGTGCTCCGCCGATGCCGTCTCCACCTCCTCAGCCGACGTCTCCCCTTTTCCCCCTACCACTCCTCCCTCCCCTCCCCCCTTCCCCTCCCCTCCCCTCCCCTCCCCTACCGTTACGTCGTTTCTGCACGTATATACAAACTGTGCACACATGCGTGCCAAATAGCAGAGTTGATTATTTTTCTCTTCTGCTAATTTCTTTTTAACGTTTGTGTGGGTAGCAATTTGGGGAAATATCATGTGTGCCCCCACAAGTTATGTTGGCAAAATTTGTTTAATTTCATAAATTTGTATTCTAAGTCAAAATACAATTTTTAAAGCTTTAAATGGTTATATTTATTTTTGCTTTTTGTCCTATTTTTGGATTTTTTTTATTACAATCCACACATACCTACACGTACTTACGGTTGGGAGGTTCGAACCATGTCGGCCCCGAATGGTATTCGTATTATTTTTCACATGAGTTACAAATGCTGGACGAATTTTAAATTTTATTTGGTGGGTATTATTCGGTATGAAATATTGTAGGACCATTTTCATATATATATATGGCACATATATATTAAAAAAAAATCATTAAAAAGCTCTACATGTAGAGTCCTCATAGAACTCCTTTATTTTTTAATATTTTTCATCTCCAATAGAGTCATACATAGAAATCTCAACCTACATCATTCAAATGAGTGATCCGCCATAGATAAAGAAACACAAGAGCACCCAAGAAACTCTCAACCTACATTATTGAAGCACACGGAAAATTATACCAAATAAATTCTAAGTTCCTTCCCATGTAGTTTATACAGTGATCATATAAAAAAAAAAAAAAAAAAAAAAAAAAAAAAAAAACCTTTATAATTCTGGTTGTCTTCCACTCAAATGGAAGCAAGTCAA
Organism: Iris pallida; assembly: GCA_029216955.1. Taxonomy (NCBI): domain Eukaryota; kingdom Viridiplantae; phylum Streptophyta; class Magnoliopsida; order Asparagales; family Iridaceae; genus Iris; species Iris pallida. The sequence goes on along the minus strand of JANAVB010030817.1, from coordinate 13,506,584 downwards.
CAATTAACTTGAAATCTATACACACTTCAATTCTGATCCCTGTGTCAGTGTGTGGGAAAGAAAGTCCAAGAGATGAACAAGTACTAAGAAAGTCTGATTGCAAAAGAAGTAGAAAAAAGTACTACGAAAGTCTATTAGTTTGGTCTTTGTGATATAGGAAGATTGTTTATGGTGCCACATTCGAAATAAAGTCCAAAATGCCCAACAATATATACAATACTCCTGTGTGTAATTATATTGATATATTTAGTCATTGGTATCAATCAAGGTTTGAGGTTTTCAACTTGCCATGAAATCGAATGCTTCTTGCTTAATTATTACAAGTGTGGTATTCTACAATACCGGATGGATGTTATAAAGCTACACCAACTTTAAAGAGAAATTAAAAGATTTAGCCCTAGGTATATGCAATATAATATAGTGACATGTCTATGAATAAACGTGTAATGGAATCCCAATTGAAACATAATTGCAATCCAAACTAGCCGCGCTCTACCAAGACAAGTAACGTATTCATACATTCATTCTTATTATGCTGAAGTCTTTACGGAATCAAAGTGTTCGGTACACAAATCATCCTTATGTGGTCATAACACAAAAATAAGTTAGCGGAAAATGGACCTACAACAGCCCTAGAGTATGTACAAGCCCCATAAAAGAAGAATTAAATTGGAACATGATGCTCTGCAATTATCTAGACTAGATTATTATTGTTAGGTTTTAATCTTTATACATAATCACATTACTCTTTGTTTAGCGGAATCAAGGCGAATGAAATGAAAGATTGTACCATGCAATTGTTAACAATAACAGTGAAGAAGGTATCATGGCTAGAAGAAGTTAATTTGGGATGAAGCTTGGATTTCGTTATCCCCGTTGTTCGATGGAGAATGTACGTGCCTCCCCTCGTAGGTTGTGATCACCATTCGTGGATCCTCTGCCAATCGCTCCACCCGCTTCTTCACCCGGCAGTTGTCCTGCGTGCAACGATAGTAGCTCCTACAACACCAAGTCATCGATCACAATCACAATCACATATACATTGGACAGAATGTTTTGTAATTACATAATTTTAATTAGGTGAAACGAAATATTACATCAATTAATGTCGAATTCAAATAACAACTAACATTAATAGGAGGAAAATTTTGAATGATGATTTGGCATGTACTAGTAGCTAGGTGCTCTCAAGTCATCAAGATTTTTTTTTTTTTTCAAGAATGTAAATGATACTGTGTTTGAGAAGTGAGGATGCTTTTGCATATATACCAAACATTTGCAGCTGGAGAGGAGAGGAAAAAGAGAGTGGAGCAATGATTACAGTGAAGAAAGGATTGATTGAAGCCCCATAGCTAGCACTTAAGCACTGGAATGATTCAAAAGCAATGAGAAGCACAATATTGGCACAAGATTTTTTCTCATTATACAGTCATTTCAGATGATTGCTTGACCCACCAGTTTCCTAGGCACAGCATTTGATTGCACATGAGAGAGAGAGAGAGAGAGAGAGAGAAGAAGATAAGGTGAATTTGAAATTATGGTTGCATTGCACTGTAATTATATACTGCACCATATATATCCAATCAATATGTAAGGAATAATTCCCTACCTATATATCTTCATTCATAAAGGATATGATAATAGCTAGGAGCATAAAAATGAATATACTTTCTATACTATATATTTGCTAGCTTAGGAGCTTAGACCATCTCCAATGGGGATTTCTATCTTTCCTATTTCTATGAAAGAAATCCATTTTAGAAAAAACTTCTCCCAATGGTAATTTCTATCCTAGATGGCAATGATGTAAGATGGAAACTTTCTAGGAGGGTTTCTACATGTAGAAACTCTCATAGAAATTCTCTTATCTCTCATGACAATTATTATTGGACCTCACACCATTAAATTGGTCATTTTACTATGTGACACACATGATAGAAATGGAGAAGCATTTGAGAGCATTTTTGTATGTATACAGTTTCTATGTAGAAACTCTTCCAACTAGGATAGAAATCTCCTTAAAGTACAATGCCAAATAGAATAAGAACTCAATTTTAGAAATCACCATTGGAGATGGTCTTAGATGTGGGGATAGTTCTCAAATATGTTTTATTATGAACTCTTGTACAACATATATAGGTGACTACTAGTGTATCTATCTGAAAATGTTTGTAATGTACGTATCTTGTATCTGCATTATCCATATGAATAATGCTATGGCTACAACCAAAGGGTTACAATCCTTTTACAACTTGCCACGTGGCCTGCCTCCATTGGAGGGGAGAGGGGGAGAGATGGGACCGGGTGGGACCATGTTAGCAGGGGTAGAGTAAGTCGTAAGAAGGTTGTAAAAGTTTGGTAGTAAACTTAGCATTATTGTATCCATATCCGTTGCCCTATTTGTGCCACATAGGTTCTTACTTCAAAGCAATCAACAAAAAGAAACCATATATATATTATATTATATATTGTTCTTCATATATAGCGATATGTGTTTGAGACTAAAGTAAGTTTCATCGTAGTATCCTTGTTGCCATACTACTACTTCAGAGATCAAATAGGCCTTTCGACAGACCGCTGGTCACATTTCTTAGGTCGACTGCGTTGAAGGGACAATATGTCGAACTTAAGGATGCGTGCATAGGACTATGCTACATGTAGTCGGCGAAATAAATGGAGGGAAATACTATAAGCTAGGGTATAAAATAACAACAACAAAAAACTTTTATCCCGAGTTTCTGGGTCATCTATGGTATACTAGAGGAAAGCAAAGTTAATGTTTCACTAACAGATCATCGGTTGGATATTAATGCGTAAGAAAATAAATATATTACCCAATAACTCTTAGTTTTTATGTTATTGGTTTATTACCCAATAACTCTAGATATATATATAGTTTTGGTGTTTTGGTAGGGACTATAATATGTTACTAGAACAACTTTGGTTCGGATCTCCTCTATGGTTTATATACATGACAGCCTCTAGTTTAAATCTGGTTTGGGAGTTTGGACACTCAGTTCTTTATGGTTTCAGACACATAATTTTGAAAAATAAAAATAAAAATAGAAGTGTGCTTAATGATCTTTTTCGATACTCTATGTAGTCCTCTCCCATCATATTACCCAGACATCAAAGCCGGACACCTTAATATTTCCAAGTACAAGACATCCTTTTAATGTGGATTTAAGCCTCCTAGACCTCCACATTGTCAGTCAAGAACAAGGCTAATTAACATGGGGATCCCATGCATGTTCATATACAAACACCACCTTAAATATTTTACACAAGAGAGATCTAACAAAAAAGATGATGCATTTGATCATTTAGAGATGTGCAACTTTAGCATATGAGAATACCAGTCCTTAAACATTTTACATGAGCTTAAGAAACATGGCCAAAAAGGGAGATATATGTTAATTTTGTTACCCCCAACTAGCCTTCTAGATTTAACTACAATACTCTCAATTAATTACTGCTCATAGATATCTTGGCTAAAAGAATTTGGGTCAACAAGGGGATTAACAGCAGGTGGACATCCGGTCATAAAAGTTTATTAGTCATTTTATAGAGATTTTTGGTGTTACGTAGTCAAAAACCCTTTTCTGATGGATTAAGGCTAGGCTACGTGTAACGGGATGTTAAAATAAAATTGAATTTTCCTCTCTTCTCACCAGAAAAGGAGAGAATTGTGAATTCCTTATTAATTTGGATCAATTTGGACCCTCTCCATTAGTCATTCCATAGAGGGGATCTAAGTCTATTGAGTTCACGAAAAATGTAATTAAGAGGTCGGAGAGAAGGCCAAATCCTTATTAGAGTTCACGTAGCCGGCATAATTAGCTTGGCCAGAAAACCAAAGCTAACCCTATAACAAAGATATGCTATCAAGAGGGATACTCAAGATCCCCAACCCTCCATGTGTGTGCATCATAGATTCATAAGGTTAGAGATTATGTATATAATGTTGTACTTATTCTCCCAATCTTTAATTTGTAGTGCCCCAATGTAAACTTAATTAAGGGCTATCACAAACTAGATACATATATCTATGATCAAACCTAGATATATACCCTTATTGATTGCGTGACAGAAATAAAGAAATTTCAAGCAAGTTTAGGAGGATATACATACACACCTAGGGTGGTGGGTGTCCTTGACGACTTTCTGGCCATACTTCCTCCATTTGTAGCCATCATCCAAGACATCCACCTCGCTCATGGTCTGGAAGCAGAACCTCGGCTCCCTCATCTTCCTCCTCGCCTTCGCTTTCTTCATCCTCGTAGAGTTGCACACCTGCAGCCCCGCAGCTAATTTGGCACTACTGTTGTTGTTGTTAGCGACGCTGCTGCTGTGGCTCCTGCGACAGTCTGCAGCTTCTTCACCAGTGCATGCCCCCCTGCAGGAAAACCATATATATAATTAACAAGGATCCCTAGGCGAGAATTGAATCAGTTAAATAGACTCTTCTGACTTAGATGCAGCAGTTCCTGGCTGGTCGGTCGCAAAATGCCAAAGAGCACATCCCATATGGAAATTAAACATATGTAACCTAGCTAGATCTTGTTTGTTGTAGAGAAAATTGTGTGCTGATAAATATGTAGCTAACATCTCTCTTGTATTTTTGTTTCTTTCCGAAAAACTTTATATAGAAACCCTAAAAAACCAAGAAGATGGAATATTCAAGATAGATAGATATGCATCTTGATCTCTCTCGTGATGAATCTAATTATTACCAATATTGATTGCTGAGTAGTGATGTTTGATGCGATGAAGTAGCAGCTGCGGCGCCACTCTGGCCTACAACTTGAGCTGGAATAATATTGTGCTTGGAAGTAGAAGGGTTGGCGGCCTTGTTCTCTACAGGGGGAGGGGGAAGGGGAGGGGGAGGGATGCTGCAGTTGAGGTGGTGAGACATATTGGATGGAAAGAATTGGGAGTAGAGAGCAGCAGCAGCAGCAGTTGTTGTTGTTGTGCTGATCATCAGATGATCTTCTTCCACCAAACCCTGGCCTTGGCTTTGGCTTTGGTTGGGGACATGGCCACCACCACCAACACCACCACCACTATTAGATGATGCTGTGGATGGAAACATCTCTCTCACTCTCTCTCTCTCTCTCCAAACACCTGTTGATCAGGAAGAATGAATGTATGTGGGGGTGGTGGAGACAGTGAAAGAAACCTTAAGGTTGGCTTTATGACTATGAAATTATATATAAAGATGAGAGCAAAATTAAAATTACATAAAAGGTGGTGGTGGTTGTTGTTGTATGTATAGTACTTTGTATGATATAATAGTTATAAGCTTTTTAGTATTGCTTGCATTCCCTAGATAGATTGATAGGCAAAAGGAATATAGGCAAAAGGAATATATATATATATATATATATATATATATATATATATATATATATATATATATATATATATATATATATAGCCAATGACTTCTAGTTCAAGTGGCTAGTGTGGAGGCATAAGATTCAAGTGGGTGATGGTTCGACTTTCTGTGGAAACGATCATGATATGCGCAACCGAACCGATTTTGTTTCTCAATTTATAACTTTTTGATTAATCAAAATCCGACACAACTCGGCCAATGCATTCATTTGCCAACACAAGCTCGGTGCGCAACCGAACCGATTTTGTTTCTCAATTTATAACTTTTGTTTTCTTCCGTTGCATCTTGTGCAACAACTCATTCTCGATATCCGTTGCACTTCGTGCAGCGATTTTACTTTAATATGCGTTGCACCACGTGCAACAATTTACTTCCGATACGCATTGCACATCGTGTAATGATTTATTTTCGATATCCATTGCACTCGTGCAACGATTTATTTTCGATATCCATTGCACCTCGTGCAACAATATATTTTCGATACGCATTGTACATCGTGCAATGATTTATTTCTGACATCCAAAGTCAATATGTGAATCCGTTCGACACATTCAATATCAACTTTCGTTTTCTTTTCAACGCATCATTTTACAATCAACGCGTGGCAATTGCTGCAGCAACATTCCACGACTTTCATTGTATCGATGCAACCAACATTTCTCATATCGATCGTTGCAAACAACGAACATCTCAAATTATAATTCACGACGTGTTGCATCTGCAGCAACAATTCCTTGAATTCACATCTCGCAACTTGTTGCAATTACAGCAACAAACCTTTCACGACTTTCCCAGCAACACCATGTAATTTTCAAAACAACACGCGGCAAAATTACATGATTTGTATTAGACTTATTGTATGGAACATCCAGTGCGGCATCGAGTAGAGTCAAGAGTGATTTGATTGGTGGTGAACAACTCTTTGGAATGGTAATGAAGCGAGCGTCCAGAGAAAATTGAGCCTAGAGCTCTGATACCAATTTGTCACGCCCCGACCCGGAATCACCCGAATCATCGTCCTCGCAGAAGGCGTGATGCCGCACGAGCCTGGAGTTGCGCTCGTGCAAGACAAGATGACAAGTTCTCAAATGGTTATCTTTGAGTTAATATTAACAATGAAAGAAAAATAGAGTATACGAAACAATTCTCTTTATTGATATTCGAAATGAGATTACAAAGGCTTTCGATAGCCCAACGAAATTTGCCAGATTGGCTACAACACTCAAGTTCTCTCTTGTCCACAAAAGATTTCACCGTTCCATACATCATGCCTTCTATATCTCGGCCGCATCAATCATGTTGCATGTCCGAGCGTCAATGCGATTGCACGTCTCAATACGCTTCGGCATTCCAAGCCTCAACGCGTTCAAGCGAAGCTCCGCCGCGAGCAGACTAATCCATGAACCTGCTAGCAACTAGTGGGGGATTAGTACTTTCGTCCTCGCTGTACTGATCAAAAACCCACTTAACAAACCGACATTTAGTATTGTATTGATTCATGCAAACATACAATTTAGTTCTCTTTCTATGTTCTATTTAGGATGAGTTCATGGCATATTCGAAGACTGTAAAGCATGTTATCATGGCAAGCATGTTATTCAATTCGCATAAGGAAACATGCAACCAATAGCAATCCCGTGTTGTTACGTGACTTCTTACCAATATCGACGCACTCGCCCTTGCACCGACGCAAGGTGAATACGCCTATCAGCTTTCCCTGTCATGTTATAAGTGTCCCTCTATTCAGGATCTATATGTGCACGATCACTACAACAAAAAACCCTTTTAATGACGGCTAAAAAGCGTCATTAATGACGAACCATGACGCTTTTTTTTTCACAGCAACCGTTATGAAAACGGGTGTTATAAATATTTTTTAAAAGCGTCATAAAATAACCGTCATGAATAGTTTCTATAAAAGCGTTATGAATAGTTAATATATAGTGCACAATTCAGAACAATTTTAAAACGTCATGAATAGATAACATGTATAGGCTCAATGCAGCACATTTATAACACTTTATACTATTCAAATTAGCATATCCAAATCAGTCCATATAATTGTCAGGCCTAAAAATCAAATTAACATTATATATCACCATCTTTATTACATTTCTCAAAATAGAGTACATATCAACATCTTCATTACATTCTCAAAATAGAATATCCAAATACATATATACATTTACAAATACATATATACATTTACAACTACCAAAAAACCTGCACCCAGAGCTCTGTTGGACTACCAGGGACTAAAGGTCCTCCAACTGCTAAAATCTTTATGAAAAAAAGCAGTATCCTCGTTTGTTTGAATTTAATGTCTCTTGCAATTGATTGGTCCACATATGAAAGAAGGAAAGCTGAAAAAAAAACAAAAAAAAAGATTACATTGGAAGCATGAATAAACTTGACAGTACATTCTCTTAAATCAACAGGACAATATACTACATAAGTATCCGACTCAACTACTTCACTTGGCCAGAGTAAAATTACCTTGAAACTTTACTTGGCCTTCCAAACAGATCAAGCAATCAAACTCTACAAGAGAATAAAAGAAGCTGAGCAGCCAGCATCAAACTTCTCAAGCAGCACCAACATGTAACTTATAGTTAGGGATAACAGTACCTAGGAAACTCCCCAACCAATGAGCCATCCAGACCGGTCAAGAACACAAAAATATCACCTCACAATTGGATAAAGGAGAGTTACTCCAGAGCAGGCAACTAAAGATTACTACAAAATGTACTCGTATTCTTATTTTGAATATCATATTTTACCTTACAAAGTTGGGCCTCATTTCTCCAATCTTTCTAAAATATGTTGAGCAAAAAATTACAATTTATTGTCAAACACATAAATTGCATCATAATTCTCAAAAGAAAAACAACAAACTGATACAATATAGGTCATAAAGAATTAAAGATGCACAAAGAATCAAGTCGAAATTGAAGAAAGACTAGTCTACCTATATAAGATTAAAATATGCAAGTGCAGATTTGCCTATCTAGGACATGTCGAAATTGAAGAAAAACAACAAATTGAAGAAAGACTAGTCTACCTATATAACATGGGCACGCCTTCTGGACTGTCCTTAATGAGTGTCACAATAATTGGCATATGAAGAACCAAGGAAAGTTTCACTGATCACTTTACAATATCATTGTAAAAAAACAGAAATATGAGTTGGCTCACCATGTACTCGGCATCAATAAAAGGATCATTCACAGCCACTACTTCAACATCATCCCTAGCAGTGGCTATGCGTAAGACCAATCTCCCAATCCGGCCAAACCCTGTGTAACAGAAATTATCTTATGCATGCAGCTTAAAATAAAAATACGACAATTGGGTCCAACATACAACATTCAAGCTTGTTTACGGGCCCACGATGCTAGGTAAGTTCACCATTGTCCATTTTAAACATTACTAAGGAACCAATACAGCTAAATAATAATATCAACATGGAGTTCATATGATAGATCAAAATATTGGTCTTGAAATGACATAATCATTGTTCTGTTTATTTTGAATCAAGAAGAACATATAGAACAAATTTCTTAAAATATGTTTAGAATCACATCCAGAAAAAATTCAAAATTGTACGATTCATGAATAAATATAAAAAGGATTCTTGCCTACATAACAGATCTCCTAAAACAACAACAAAGAGAATTTGCTAATTTGTTCTGAATCAAAGGGTCAACACATGAGACTCTTTGTGAACAACATAGTTATTAGCAGGCACATTCGATAAAGTAATAGAATCTAAATTAATAGACACCACAAAAGTGTCAAACTTTGACAAGGATACAGGTTCGACATGGCAACTATAAAAAAAATCAGACACGATGGTGCAGATATCTATTTAGATCTTCCTATAAATACATAAACCTATGTCACTTAAAATGAAACTTATGCGACTAAATTTTCTTGAATATAAGCAACTTAATAATTACAAGACACATTAAATTTATAGTATTAGCTAAATAGGGGCATAATATTCCTTATCTTGTGAATATTCTATAATTCATAAAATGTGCAAGTTCTTATGTCTCTCCTTTTTCCGGAAGACACTTGCACGAAGTCGCCTTTTTTTTTACTTTGGATTACATGATATTCTTTCATAGAGATTATTTCCTACATTATCTCCAAGTCCAAAGCGAGTACTTAACTACCACTTATTGCTTCCTTTTAACTTACGATGCATGGACACGAATATGACATGATATGAACATGGGCAACATGGTCACCACACTGGTTTTTGGTGTCCCAGAGTGCATTTTGTAGTGTTCTTGCTTATTGCTCCCTTTTAAATTAAGATGCACAGACAAGAATATGACATGATAGGAACATAGGCAACATGGTCACCACACTACTTTTGGTGTACCATAGTGCATTTTGTACTTTGTAGTGTTCTTGCCGTTTCATACATGGGCACCCATTTTGGAGTTTCTGTGCTACCTGGCTTTTTGTAAGTGTATGGCTGGCCACTTTTAACTAGCATGGAATAGGTTATATATATACAGCAAAGAGCAGCAAGCCAAACCTAAGGCAAAGCAGCAGCAGAACAAAACTTTATATCTTGTAGGTGTTGCACCACAGCAACAGAGTGGGTTTGGACCTCCAGTTAGAGGTAGTTGAAAGGTTGCAATTGTGGTTTCATGGATGTGTTTGATGCATGGTTCGCAATATTGGTAGGTGACCCTTTGGCAGTTTCAGGGGATTTCAGAGGGTTTCGGTGGTTTTTTGAATCGGCTTTTGGCAGTTTCTGTATTGGTACCGTGAACTATTGTTTGGTGAAATATTGGAGAGCAAATTGGTATATTCTAAGTCTCCTATTTTGATTAGTATTTTTTTTTCTTTTACACCTTTGTCCATGGACATATAGCCCGGATTGGAAGGAACTATTTTAATCATAGAAATTTATCTTTCATATTTTTTGTGTTACTTATCTCCTTCCCTCCCTAATACATTTTTAAGGTTGATACATTTATATCCAAAATGTGAAGTAAACCTTCATGTACAATAGAAAGGCTGGTATCTTTGAAATGCAAAAAAAAAAAAAGCCAAATAATTCGATATTGCTCATAACAGCATAATGAAGACGAAAAAGAGCAGGTACCATTTATGCCAATCTTTGTCTTCCCACCACTTGACGATCCTAAACAACAAAGAACATATTCATTTAATGGAAGATAAACAAGTATTGAATATTATTGATTTTGAGAAAGAGACAGAGACAGAGACAAATAATGATTTCTAACATGTCAGAGGGATTTCCTAAACCAAGAGCTTCTTAATTTAAGGTGAGTTTGATTGCAAGGTGGAAAATACGTGGAAAATAAATTGATTCCACGAAATTATTTTACTAGGAAAAAAATCCACAAAATTTTGGCATCTTCTTATGGAAAACTTAATTTGGATGTTTGATTGTCATTATTTTCCACGAAAAATAGTTTTTTTCTATGGAAAATGATATGTTCCTATGTGTTGGGCCGGCAAGTTTTATTTTCCACCATTTTAGAAGAAAATATGGAAAACGATAGTTTTTCGAAAATAATTCCATGGAAAATATAATTCCAAAAAAAAAAAACTTACATAAACATCACAAGTTTTGGAATTCATATGATTTTCAATGCGGAAGTGTCCAACTTCAACCTTATTATCTATCTATCTATCAATAGTGAAAGAAACGTTACTCGGAACAATAGGAGGTGCCTCGGTAGCTATGGCCCTGATTGGCTCAATACTTCTACCACTCGATAACCTATACAAATTCAGAAGAGAGCACCAAACCAACCAAAAATTAGCTAAAATGAAGGCTTAAATTACATAATTCACACACACGCACACACTTACTGTGACGACGACGACGACACATGTACAGGAGAAATGGCAGAACCAAAAACACTAGAACGAATCGTAGCCCGACTGTAGCTATTGCCACTACACGACGACACCTGGACAAAGTCGATCAGTAAAGATTTAGTAAAGTAATTGCATTTGTACCAAAATTTCTACACAAGACGACGAACAGTGGCTATAGGAATTTTGATATAGAAATAGAGGAAAATCATCAATTTTTGACGAACATCCAACCAAATAGGAGATCGAAGCCACCAAATCTCGATCAAATAATTAATCGAACAGAAGACCATTCTGGTCGAGCGTCGAATCTCCAGATAACTAACCAGTCCGAGTGGTTTTGAACGAAATCTAGCAAATAAGAACAGCTCACCTTGAAGGAATCGGGGGCTCGAGCGCCGGAGCCGGCGGAGAAGAAAAGATCGGGAGATCCACTGAGAGGGGCGGCGGATCTGAGAGTGGCGGCGGAGGACGCCATTGCTGCACGCAGGAGAGGAGAGAGAGAGAGAGAGAGAGAAACCCTAGCTAGATATTTGGAGGAGAGAGAGAGAGTGAGGATTGAATGATGGCGGCCTTTTATAGTGGGAGGGAGCGGAGGGGTTTTGCTTCGGGGATGGACGGACCAATTTTCTGATAACCACACTCGGCCGTACATCGCTTCGCCTGTCCTGTGCCCGAGGTTCAGCAGATCGGGTTGGGGGAGAATCTAGAATTTGGTGGGGATGGGGGAAAATTTAGGGTTCCAGATCGAGAAGCGGAGGAGGAAACTAAGCGGAGGACGACGATGTGGAGGATTGAAAGAAGGAGAAGGAGAAGCTTAGGGTTTGGTGAGAGGAGGGAAGAGGATGAGAAGGGGAGTGGAGCTGAGAGGGAAGAAGAAGGGATTTGGAGAGGGGATGAGAAGGGGGCGGAGGCTTGAGCCTCCAAATATCGCGTTGGTGGAAAGAATTTTACAGAAAACTTAATTACAAGTTTGCCACCGCTCTAAAATATTAATAACGCTTTGTTTTATAAACGTTATAAAAAGCTCAAAATTAGCCAAAACCGTCATAGAAAAAAGGTATTTCGAACTTTGATGACGCTTCTTTATCAGTCGTCATGAAATCCACTTATCAAGCGTCATTAAAGGGTCTTTTTGTTGTAGTGGATATGAGTGTACCTTGCACTTTCGATCCAGGATCCGTCCATACAGGATGTATGTATACCTTGCACTTCCAACCCATCGCCCTTAACTATATGAAGGTCACTAGCTTTTCGGGCTAGAATGGACTTATATTTATCGAATCGAAACATAAGACGATGAGAACTCTGTGCGGTTGCTAACCAAACATCAGAGGACCATCGAAATAATTGCAGCAAGTGGCTTATCACATTCACTAGAAGGTCGCTACCCTGTCTAAATGAAGTACACCAACAATACCGTAAACACAATCCCTCCTAGGCCGAACGGTCCCAGCGCCCTAGCGCGCCACGTTCGAGGGATGCCCGTGCACAGGGTTTATGTCTTTAAGTCTATTTGACCATGCAATGCATCTTATCTTTCATACAACCAAGCAAGTTTGTCTATATCTATTTCAATTGGCACAACGTCCCAATGTTCTCAATGAACGTCCCGAAGGCCACGAACATTTCGAAGGTACCATGCCGCATCGACAGTTATGCCATATACATGCCACAACTGTTCTCCTCGTCGCAACGACGCCATCTTTTGTGAGTATCGTGCAGCTGTGCACATTCGCCGTCTTTCCTTGCATCGTGCATTCAATGCACGCCTCGAAGCCGTGTTTTCTTATTCTACGCCTTAGCATTCAACGCGTTATACTTATGTTCCATCCTTCCGACTCGTGCAACTGAGGCACGCCTCGATAAGGTATTCAATGTTATATCGCTCGTGCGCTGAGGCACTCGTACCGATATAGTCTTTCAATATTCTAGCATGCTAACTCATGCGCGGGAGCACGGAATGACTTATGCACTAGGGCACTCGTTGATACAGTTATCCATGTTCTTATGGCTTGCGCACCGAGGCGCTCACCTTTGCGATATTCCATGTTCTTATGCGACTCGTACATTTGCGCTCACCTTTGCGATATTCCATATTCTTATTGTATGATTTATTTCAATTATTCTTAGTATTCGACATGCACTATGTTTATCTCTCTATCGAGCCACGCCCGCGGCGTTGATATGTTAACTCAGCATACAATGATATATATTTTACTTGGCATGAAGGAGTAGGAAAGAGAGTCAATGTCCCCCCACCACACCTTGAGTCGATATGCCTTATCGTTTTGCCGAGCCGATGCAGCTCGATTCCATAACTTTGTTGCACGACCAACTCTCCTGACTTACCCATTCGAGCACTTCGGACTTCATTGAATTATACGTCTGATTTGGCTTACCATGCCAAAGTCTCAGTCCGTCGCAAGGCGACGATTTGCTTTCGCGGACCCCTTACTGAATAAGACAGAATGTCAACCTCTAATATTTTAGCGTAAATGGATAGCCTACACACGAAGCCAACTAAAGTTAATACTTGCATCGATTCGGACTTGCGCCTTGGTCGATTCGATTTCTTAGAATCTTCGAGCCGTCTCAACGCACTTATCCTTCAGAGCAACGCAGCGCTTCGCATCGATTCAACTCGATGCATACTTTGGGACAAGGAAACTCTTCGCATCGACTTAGTTCGATGTATTTCTTGGGACAACGTAACTCTTGTATCGATTCGCATCGATACGCAATCGGGTCAACGCTACTCTTCGAGTCTACGACTCAACATAATGCACCGTACGGAGCGGGGCATTACATACGCTCTGTGTACGCTCTGTGTACATTGCCTGTGAGAAAGAAGAGACCTTTTATAGGCCCGAGTAGCAACTGTCCGGTTAGCACAATATTTGGGACGTGGTAATAACCACTCAGAACGTGCAGTAACTGCTCAGATCATACACAAACATGATCTGAAGCAAGTTACGCACCTCGCGTACCCCGCACGCCTTGTACACCACGCGCTGGACGCGCACTAAGCCACTTACGCCACCTGCGGTACCTGCGTGCCCTGTGCACCCTACGCCACCCGTGCAACTGAGCGCGCACCTGTGCGTGCAACTGGGCACGCCGCTGGGCGCGCACCTGGTTGCGCAACCTGGGTAGCACAACCTGGCAGCACAACCTGGCCGCATAACCTGGCAGCGCACCTGGCCGCACAACCTGGCCTGCACAACCTGACCGCACGCAAGTGGCTCACGTAACCTGGCAGCGCACCTGGCCGCACAACCTGGCCTGCGCAACCTGGCCGCGCGCAAGTGGCTCACGCAACGAGCGCAACTTAAGCGCACTATGCGCCTAGCGACGATGCTGACGTGCTAAGTGCAAAGTGCGCCAACAAAATGTCACATTACGCCTCATGAGCCCATGAGCCCGAGTCCGAATCCGATTTCGAGTCCAAGTCCGAGTCGGGGCTTAGCTCCCATGAAAATAAATTTCTCTGGAGCAAAAAGCATGAATGCTTTCAATTGTTTATTTAGCCTTTTTTCCATTAGAAAAATAATCCCACATGGCACACCCATGTGCACCTCCACACCACATATGCATCTCTAAAATAGCATAGCTAATATATAGAGATACAACTCCTTTGGCCTAGCCGATGTGGGACTAAAGTTTCTAATACCAAAGGCCAAAACCCAACGATCTCCTACATATCTCTATATATGGGTATAAGTGTTCCCCACAGTAACTGTCCATCATGCATTAGGAGAGATGTCGCTGACGACTTGAACCTTTCCACATGGATCAAACAACAAACTATAATACAAGAATGGACTCAGCCTTAAATTCTGTACCATAGCTGAAATTCTTTCCACTCACATAATGTAGTTACATGTACTTCTGGCTACACATTAAAGGTCCTGTGCCAGCCTAGTTTCAGTGTATAATTTTGGGCATCTACAAGTTTACCCTCAAGAGACGGCCTGATATCTCTTTGTCCATACACTATAGGTGAGTTCATTATAAAGAGACATGGCATGAAGCGCTATGCGCTTCCCTTGCGGTGCTACGCCGCTATGACATGGCTTAAAGCCGAGGCCTTACCCCGTAACGGAAACCTCATTGTAGTGTCATACTACTGTAGCATGAGGCCACCGCCTCTTTGTAGTGCCAAACTACCCAGCATGAAGCCTTAGGCTCCCTTGCAGTGTTACGCCGTAACGACATAGCTTGCAAGGCCGAGGCTTTATCCCTAACCGGGTACCTCATCGTGGTGTCGTGCCACTCTAACATGAGGAACTCCTTCTCTTTGTAGTGCTGACTACACCCCTCTTTATTTTAACATACATCATTAGGCTAACTGCCTATTTGCGGTGCTATGCCGCTGTGACATGGCTAGCAAAGCCGAGATATTACCCCATGCCTGGGAACCTCATGGTGGAGTCACCCCACAGTAGCATGGAGTTTCACTCCGTGTAGTACTGTTCTACCGGGCTTCCTGTAAAGCACATCAGGCATTCACTCTGTCTGAGAACTCATTAAGGCATTTAAGCCAACCTTCCCACAGGATCCGTTTTCCGCAGAAAACAACAGTAGACAACAGTGGTTGTAGGTCCGTAACCTCTCCATGCCCAATAGAACATGTACCCACCGTTCCTGATATTCTTCCGATTAGTGGTCCTTCCTTGAACCAAAAGGTAGATGTCTATTAGATTTCTTTTTGAACTAATAGCATAAAACTTTATGGTAGGAATACAATAATACAATATCAGAATGCCTTCAGGCCCATTTCATAAGCTGTGTCATCGACTAGCTGGCGCTTGAGGCCCTTGGTGAACGTATCCGCCAGGTTCTCCTGACTCCGAACATCAATCACTGCAATAACACCTCTCTTGATAAGATCGTGTACTGCCCTATGCTTTAACCGCACAGTCATCTTCTTTCCGTTGAAGAGGTCATTTGATGCCACCGCTGCAGTCGTCTGGTTGTCGCAGTATATCGGTATCGTCGGTATTTGTGCCCCAACCACTGGAAGATCATACATGAGCTCCCGAAGCCATTCTGCTTCCTCGGTTGCGGTATCAAGTGCAAAGAACTCAGATTCCATGGATGACCATGAGAGCATAGTCTGCTTCTTCGACTTCCATGATATAGCAGCTCCACCCATTGTGAAAATGAATCCACCTGTGGACCTCTCGCTCTCCACCCCTGAGCACCAGCTGGCATCACTGAAGCCTTCCACAATCGACGGATCTCCGCTGTAGTACAGTGCATATGTCTGAGTCTTCTTGAGATATCTCATAACTCGTTTCACAGCTTTCCAGTGTTCAACACCTGGGTTGCTCGTGAAACGACTCAGCATTCCCACAGCAAAAGCTATGTCAGGCCTTGTAGCAGTAGTAGCATACACCAAACTTTCGATTACGCTTGCATACTCCAGCTGCCTGACGCTTTCCCCTGAATTAGGCTTCAGCTTCAGATCACACATGTATGGCGTATCGATCCCTGGAAGATTCCGATACCCATAACGAGTGATTATTTTCTCAATATAATGAGACTGTGACAGCGCTAGTCCAGTGTCTGTCTGGATGATCTTGATCCCTAAGATCACATTAGCTTCTCCCAAGTCCTTCATACTGAACTTGCTCGAGATGAATTTCTTTGTCTCCGTGACACAACCCATATCCGTACCTTTGATAAGCATGTCGTCTATGTACAGACAAACGATCACACCTCTTCCATCAGCGAACTTCGTATAAACACATTTGTCCGTCTCGCTGACCATGTAGCCATTTGACCTTATAACTTTGTCAAATTTCTCATGCCACATCTTGGGAGCCTGTTTAAGACCGTACAAAGATTTTACCAACTTGCAGACTTTGTCTTCAAGACCCTTGACGATAAATTCCTCTGGCTGTTGCATGTAAATCTCTTCGGTCAGCTCGCTATTTAGGAAAGTCATTTTCACATCCATCTGATGTATCACTATCTTATGTATTGCTGCGAGAGCAATCAACATTCTGATGGTCGTCATCCGGTGTGAAATCCAAAATTTTAGAATTTATGGATTATTAGATTTGTAGCGTAAATCTAGTTTATTATTATTATTATTTATTAGTCAAAATTTGGAAAAGATATTTTTAAAATAATCGTTGATTTTTTATTGTGGCCCTGCCCCGATCCCAGGACCGGAGTCTGACCCGAGTTC
Organism: Iris pallida; assembly: GCA_029216955.1. NCBI lineage: Eukaryota > Viridiplantae > Streptophyta > Magnoliopsida > Asparagales > Iridaceae > Iris > Iris pallida. The sequence goes on along the minus strand of JANAVB010030817.1, from coordinate 13,489,119 downwards.
GAACCCGGTTTCCCGAAACCTAATCCCGTTCCGAACCCATTCTTTTTACTTCTTTTAAATTCTGATTATATATCTATTATTATTATTATAAAAAAATTAATAAAAACCCATCTGGCTTGGTCTCCCATGACCAAGCCAGTACCCCTATTTTTCTCCCTACACTTCTTTCTCTCCTCCACATTTTTTCCTACTCTTCAGCACCCAACTCCTTTTTATTAACCATTCTCATCCCCCACTCCCATTTCATTCTCAATTCTCTCTCTCTCAAATTTCTTCCCCAAGCCCCCCAGCACCCGAGCCTTGCCGAGCTCACCCGTGCCCTAGCCCTTCCGCCGGCGTCCAACCCGAGCGCCTGTCACCGCGGCCCCGCCTCCCGCCGGCCTCCGGCGATCCCGGCCCAGTCCGCGCACGCCTCCTCCTCCGGTGCCCCAGGCCGCGACCCCCGGCGGCCATCCGGCCAGCGCCCCGTCCGCGCGCGCCTCCAGCGCTCCGGCCAACCCGCCTTTCGCGCGCGCCTCCAGCGCCCCGGCGCCACCCCTCTCGGCCGCCTCCCTTGGCCAGAGCCTTCCGGCGCTTTCTGCCGCGCGCATCCCGTCTCGTCGGCCGCCTTCCGCGCCGGCCAGAGCACCGCCCACCGTGCCCTAGACCCGACGCCGCCCTCTCTCGCTCGCCCCGGCCCTCTTCGGCCAACCCTTCGACCTCCAGCAGCTTCCCCGGCCGATTCTGCTGCTGTCCGCGCCCAGTCCAGCCACGCGCGCCCTCCCGCGTGCGCCTCGCTGTTCCAACAGCGCTGTTCCGGCGATCTCGCTGCTGTCCGCGAGTTTGGGATTTTTCTCGAGTCCGCGGGAACGTGGTTTTCCTTCTCTATTTTTGCATCTGAGAGCTCTAGCCGAGCAACCCAAGGTATATATCGTGTCCCCGTGTCCCTACCTTAGTGTCGATGATGATACGGTCCCCGATCCCGTTACGGGATTCGGTTTAGGCGATTGTAGTTTCAGATTTTTTCGAATTCCATTTCAGAATAATTCGATTTTGTGGATTCCGGTTTCCCGAACTTTATTTCGGGATTTCCGAATTTAATTCGGGAGTATTCTGTAGTTTTGGCTACAAATAATTATGATGTATTTTCGGGTTGGATATTATTTCTGCGTGGAATATTATTGTGGATAGTTTGGGTTGTTTCCCTGGTTTGGGATATTATTTATGTTGACTTTTGGCACCGTCCCAGGATTGGGTTGTCCCAATTACAGAGGAGATGCTGTCCAAATTTTTGGGAAAGTTTTCAAAAATAAAGTATTTTAAAATGGGTTTCTATTTTTTCGGTATTTTACAAACAGATTTTTGGAGTTTCGTATCACAATTAGGCGACGACCATATCGGTCGAATGAGCCTCGGCAAAGCGCAAACGCTACAGGGTTCCTGTACGTTGAGGCGCTAGCCAGCAACATGATATTTGGACCAAGTCTGAGACGCATTTTACAACTATATTTATATTTATAATTATTTTTAGAACTGGTACTGCTGTTAGTATTTTTGGTGCAGGGCTTCGGCCTACTGTTTGGACCGTTCGCGGCACTCAGAGCTCGCCTAGATGAATTAATTAATTTATGTAAAATTTGTAAAGGGCATAAGCCCAGTTTTCTATTTCATTTCGCTGTGACCTTGTATTGTGTAGTTTAGGTTTTTACTTTCTTTTCTGAGTTGGTTTTCGTTATTAGACGCATAATTACAATTTGGGTATTAATTATTTTGCATAAAAATTAATAAGGATTTTCACAATAAATTAACTTGAATAAAATATTAGTAAGTTAACGAAGTCCATATTTTATCACTAAAAGAAAAATATAGTTATATATATATTTTTTAAAATACAAAGTTTTGTCAAATTAATCGGTAATTGCCATTTTTCCAATTAATCAATAACCGACTTATTTAATTAAATAATAACGAACGTAGATTGCGACGTTAGACGATTTTCGGTAGATTAATTAATAAACTTAAAATCTGACTAGGGTCTACTTCTAGAGATTGTAACTAGCACACCTAAAATGGTTTCATTATGGTTCTAAGCCAATGTTCTCAACTGTAGGATCTCGGAGACGAACCTGACATCCTCCTCGGTACCAACATTCTCGATCCAGTCAATTAACAGAGGCAAGTTATGGTTATGTCTTCTTGTATTTTATTTAGTAATTGTCTAGCTGCATGTTTAAACCACATTGCTACACGGAACCCTCTCCTAGGGTTCAGATATTGATTGATATTGATTGTGGGGATTGGAGGAATAGTGTTACGTTTATGGCCAATACCCCCCTATATTACAGGATTGTGCGAGCTTACCCCTCTTACACACGGGGATAAGCCATATCGCGTTGCTAGGACGCTATTGTATAACCCAAGCCGGTCATAGACGATTACACATTCAAATCACACTATTTTTAATCGTAGAACTACTGGAAAATATTGTTTCAACTGTTTAGCCTGCACTTTTCCATTATTACTTGAAATATGAGATACATATTCGTACTTGCTCCCTCCTGACTAGAGACAACATTTTTAGGTGACATTGAGGATGCTGAGCTATTGTACAATAGCTACTATGACCCGATTTTATACCCTGTGGTGTTGCCGGAGTCCCCCTTGGAGGACGCAGGACCTGAGGCCGACGAGCCGACCTCTTAGCTATTCGTTTTCAGTTTTTTTCTAGTTTTGTTGTTTTAAAATTTTGTTAATTTGAATTCAGCAATTTATTTCAGTTCTTTCATTTCCAGTTGTACTTTTCAAATGTTGAATAAAAGTTTAAAATTTTCGTATATTGAGTTGTGACAAATGTATAGATGTTGTTGTGAACACCTGCATATAGAACAACTTACTGCCGCCGTCTCACAACGGTGCAGGCTGGGCATGATCCGATTTGACCCAATTATTTGGTATCGGGTCGTGACATCCAGGCTACTGGAGCATACGTGTCAAAGTAGTCAATCCCCTGCTTCTGAGAAAAGCCCTTGGCTACCAATCTAGCCTTGAACTTGTCAATAGTTCCATCTGCTTTCATCTTCTTCTTAAAGATCCATTTGCATCCGATGGGTTTCGCTCCTTCAGAAAGATCAACCAACACCCAAGTGTTATTTGAGGTGATGGAATCAATTTTATTGTCAATCGCCTCCTTCCAGAAAACCGCGTCTCTGGTCTTCATCGTCTCATCATAGGTAAGCGGATCTAATTTCACATGATAGGTGACAAAGTCACTTTCGAAGTCCTTCGGCCTCCTCACACGCTTAGCTGACGGCTCAGCTTGTTCTGGTTCAATCGTTGTTTCAACAACAACATCTTCTTGGACCACATCTTCATTGAAGACTTCAGTTTCCTGCGCACCCTCATCGTTCTCCGGTACATCCGCAAGAACAATATTCTTGTGCCTTGCAAATTTGTCTTCAAAATATTCTGCGTCACGAGATTCTATTATATGATTTGACTCAATATCAAGAAATTTATGAGCATCACTCTTCTTGGCATACCCCAAGAAGATCGTCTTAGTAGTCCTTGTCCCAAGCTTCTGAATCTTCAGATCTGGAAGCTTGACATATGCCAGACACCCCCACACTCGAATAACATTCAAGTTAGGTCTAACCTTGAACCAGAGTTCATGAGGAGTAACGTCTGAAGTTGCATGAGGCACTCTATTTAAAATAAAAGTGGTCATCAATGCAGCTTCTCCCTAGTAGCACTTAGAAAGACCCGCAGTCAACAATATTGAGTTAATCATTTCTGTTAACATTCTGTTCTTCCTCTCTGCTACTCCATTTGATTGAGGAGAGTACGGAGCCGTAGTCTCATTGACAATTTCATGTTCTTTACAGAACGATACGAATTCATGAGACCTGTACTCCCCACCTCGATCATTTCTTATTCTTTTGAGTTGTTATCCAGTCTGCCGCTCAGCTTCGGCTCTGAACTCCTTGAACTTCTTGAATGCTTTGTCTTTAGCCTTCAGCAAGTAGACGAACGCATACTTAGAGAAGTCATCGATGAAGGTTATGAAATACTTCATCCCGGCCTTTGTAGAGAACTGTTTGAAGTCATAGATATCGGAGTGAACTAACTCCAGAAGATCTGTACTTCGATTAACCCGAGAAAAGGGTTTCCTTGTGATCTTTGTTTGAGCACAAACTTCACATTTCTCTACCTTACCCCCACACTTGGAGATAAGCCATAGACTAGACATTCTGTTTATTCGTTTACAATGAACATGTCCTAGTCTATTATGCCACAACTCAAAAGTATAATTCACTACTAAAATTTGCTCCATTAGAGACGTAAATTTAGCGACATTCGTATAATATCGCTAAATTTTGCACTTTAGCGACGTTTAAGTGAAACGTCGCTAATAGTCGCTACTAGCGACGAAAATAGCGATGTGACAACAATGTATATTAGTTACATGAGCTAGTCGTCGCGAAACGTCGATATGACGTCGCTAATAGCGACTAATTTAGCGAAGTTAAAATGAACGTCGCTAAATTCTAATTAAATTCCCCCCCAACGATTCATTTCTCCCATTTTACTCTCTCACTCTCTCTCCTTCCCCCCTCCGGCGCTCTCACTCTCTCCGGCGACTCTCACTCTCTCCGGCGACTCTCCTCCCTCCGGCGCTCTCACTCTCTCCGGCGACTCTCACTCTCTCCGGCAACTCTCTTCCCTCTCCGGTATGTGACTCCCCCCCTCTCTCTCTATTTTGGTTGTTGGTGGTTGGGGGGTACGGGTGGCTCGCGGGGAGGGGAGGGGGTGCAGGTGGTTGGGGGTGAGGAATGGTCCGATGGGAGGGTGAGGGGCAGGGGGGATGCAGGTGGTTGGGTAGTGAGTGGGAGGTGGCTGGGGGGGTAGGGCAGGGGGGTGAGGGAGGCTGGGGGTGAGGAGGGGGACTGGGGGGAGGGGAGGGTTAGGGTTCGGGTTAGTGGTGGGTATGTGGGGGGGGGAGGGGCGGGGGGGGGTGAGGGCGGTTGGGGGTGAGGAGGGGGGGCTGGGGGAGGGGAGGGTTAGGGTTAGGGTTAGGGGTGGTTGGTGGGGGAGGGGAGCAGGGGGGCTGGAAAGGGGAGGGGGCTGGTGGAGGAGGGGTTAGGGATCGGGTTAGGGTTAGGGGTGGTGTAGGGGGGAGGGGTACGGGGGGGGGGGGGGGGGGGGGGCGCTTGGTCAGGGGCACCGATAGTGCCGAAAAATCTGATAATTTAGTAATAATTATTTGTTTTTCGATCCGATAACGACCGATATCCGATCTGATAACGACCGATACCCGATACTGACCGATACCGACGTTGGGGATCTCTTTTCCGATTAATTCGACAAAGAAAATTAAACTAAAAAGACAAATCACAAGGGTTTAAAGCGTACTAAGGTTGTAAAATCATGTAAAAAAAAAGAAAATCATTCTATTGTATGTAAACCAATCGGGTAATAATGACTACTATTTCATTTAATTTCAAAAATACTAAAAATGAAAATCATTCTATTATGTATAAAATATATGTTTTTAAATGTAAATAATTTATTAATAATTATTTGTTTTTCGATACCAAAAAATCCTATACTTCGATCTGAAACCACCGATACTACCGACATCGCCAAAAAATCCTATACTTCGATCTTTGACAAATGGATATATTATACTATCTATGAAAGTTTCTATAGAAATGAATGTTATGTCTTGAACATATGTGGAGAGTTATGAATCTCCTACATTCTCCTACATTTTATAATTTTAAACCTATGGGTCTTACTATTCTACAAAATGAGCTCCTACATTCTAAATCTAGAATCTAGAAATTGGGATGAGTATCGAAATCGGTATCGATATCGGTATCGGTATCGGCAGCTTCTCATAATCAAAACTGATGTGGTTAGCCATTGGCCTTGATTTTTAGTTCAGCTTCTATAAGAAATTTGCATTAATCTACGGTACGACATGGTGATCAGGACATAGTCCCTGCAGCCATTCGACTGGCGAGGCAGTAACTATATAACCGTAGATAAAGTTGACTGTCTTCCAACCCCCATCCCTCGACAATGATGATACGACAACCTATCACTATATCTTTTAGTAGTAGATAATGTCTTAGTATTACATTATGTGGGTTCATCTTGATTCTGTTATATCCTTCAGATACTAGATTCGATAAAAATATAAACTACAACATATGTACAGAACATAGATGATTCACACTAATGTATGCTAGAATAAATTTTGGGTTGTGTTCTGAGCCATCCGTTCTCACACTTGGCAAAAAATCGAATATAACATTTTTATCTGCTTTCGAAAATATACTCAAACGAGATGATGGTTCCTTTAGTTAGCTTGCTTATGTTACAATTATATTATTTGTGAATATCGATCTTACCAGATGGCACCCATGACCCGAGCAGCGGCACGTCGTTTGAGGGAAATACTGAATGCTGAGGTGGCTCCTCCCACTGTTAAGGAGAAAGTGGCACCGGTAGCTAGTGAGACCGGGAGTTCCATTCATCCAGTACCTGCAGTGGACTGCATCTCTCCTGGCGCCGTCGATCCCACTTTTTTGAAGTGGTTGCGTGATCGTATCACTGAGCGTTTGCGTGAGCTGCATGGTCGTCATCAGTGTAGTGTAGTTTTATGGATATATTTTGTATTGGACTATTAGTACTTATTACCAGCTGTACTTGCTTTATAGATATATTTTATATTGGACTATCTACTAGTTTGTTTCTTTTTTGGAATTACAAAACATATATGAATTAGTACTGTGTCAATCTCTGGATTGTATCTCCAGCTCCAGCTCCATTTGCATTCTGGATTCTGTATTTTTTTATTTTTTTTAACTTAGCGACGTTCTTAGCGTCGCTATTATGTAGCGACGTTTATGAACGTTGCTAATAACGTCGCTAAATTGCTGACTTGGCAAAGAATCTTTTCTCACCACATCGTCGCCAAAATGTCGCTAAAATGTCGCTAAACGGCGACCACAAACGAACGTCACAAATAACGTCGCTACTTAGCGACGTTTGTAACGTCGCTAATTAACGTCGCCATAGCGACGTTTTGCGACGTTTTACCGATTAGCGACACATTTTTTTCGTCGTTTCCAAAACGACGCTAAAAACGTCGCTAACTTAAATTAGCGACGTTTTGGTCGGCATTAGCGACGTTTACAAACGTCGCTAATCTGACAAATTCTGGTAGTGTAAGCAGAAGGAGTAATTGCATTAATAACATTGGACTGATTTACAAGCTGAATTTTGAACATTCCTTCGGTATAAAAAGCTTTTTCAAAATATGTTACCTTAATAGACATCACCATCTGGCCAGCATTGATGTCCATCCTGAGGCCTGCGTTGCAGAGTAGGCCTCATGAGATCAGGTTCTTGGCGATAGCAGGTACGTGCTTCACGCCTTGAAGCGTCAGAGACTTGCCAGAAGTCAGCTTCAATACCACCGTCCCAATCCCGAGCACTTCAGCTTGTGTCTGGTTCGCCACCATAACCACTTCAGAAGTAGGTGTGTAGGTGGTGAACCACTCCTTGCTGGAACAGACATGACAGGTGGCTCCAGTGTCTATCCACCAGTCAGAGTCAATCCCTACCGCATCAACCTGCACAATCATAGCAACAACGTCAGTGATCATAGATACCTTGCTAGGCTCTCCTTGCTCTGATTGCTTGATCTTTGCTTTGCATTCATTCTTGAAATGGCCATTCTTTCCACACTTGAAATAATCCAAATGTGACTTTGGCTTCTTTTGCTTGAACGAAGTTCCTTTGACTTTCAGATTGTCAGGGTCCTTCTTCTTGCTGTGGGAAGCCGCATGCTTTTCCCTTGGTTCCTTGGTATGAACCAGATTGGCGTTAGCCAATTGCTTGGACAGTGCGTCCACCTTCAGTTGAGCCCGCATCTGGTCCTCAACATAAATTTTCTGCAAGAGATCTTCAAGGCTGATCTCAAGCTTCTTCATATGCATGTTTGCATAGAACTTGTTCCACCCAGCGGGGAGCTTTGAGACAATCCCTCCAACAAAAAACTTGTCGGGGAGGGGCATCGCCTCGTCTTCCAGCTTCTGTCGCAGCTTCAAAAATTCTTTCACCTGTGGCAGTATGGACTTCTCATCCTCAAATAGCCATTTGTGATATTTTTCAACCACAAATATCTTGCTCATGTTCTTGTCTTCTTCGTATAGTTTCTCCAGAGACTCCCATATGTCTCTGGCAATAGTTTTCTTACTGTAGGATTCTGCTAGGGAATCCTCCATAGCATTCAGGATAAGCAGCGTGCAAATGCTATTCTCCCTTCTCCACTTGGCCTGAAGTTTAGTAGCCGCAGTGATTGTAGCAG